>CM021100.1:948245961-948365542 GCA_007115665.2 Sequoiadendron giganteum | reverse complement strand
CATTCTATTTGCAACACTTTGTAGGTGACAAATGCATGGTTTCAGGTAGGAAGAGACAAAGATAAACTTTTGGAGATTCTTGTACTCAAATTTGTCATACATAATGATTTTTAGCATCTTTTATTTGGTATAATGGGGAGCAACAGTCGTCAGAAGCAAAAACGTAAGAGAAAGCTGACAAAAGAACAAATTGAAGGATATAGACAAAGAGATAGAGAAGGTCATAGAAAGAAAAGACAAGGTATGTTAAATATTGGTGAACCTGAGCCCTATGGTCTTTCAAGTGAAGAGGAAATTGAATATGTTCATGGTGAAAATGTAGAACATGATATTGAAATTGGGAATGAAAATGTTCAAATTGATATTGAAAATTTTCAAGGTGAAAATGTTGGAATTGAAGATGTTGAACATGATATTGAAATTGGGAATGAAAATATTGAAATTGATAATGAAAATGTTGGAATTGAAGATGTTGAACATGATATTGAAATTGGGAATGAAATTGTTCAAATTGATATTGAAAATGTTCAAGGTGAAAATGTTGGAAATGAAGATGTTGAACATAATATTGAAGCAAGTGTAAATTATGTTTCACCAGATTACACGAGAAATGAAAAACCTTGTGTGGAAGAAAGAGGTATTCCAAATTCAAGACCTTCAAGGACCCCTAAATGGTTAGTTGAAATTGATGATAACATTATAAACAATTTTGAAGGCAAGAGGTCAACACGAACTATTCGTTTGTGGGCTAGAATACTTTTCAACCAATATTTTAGCAATAAGACATTGACCAAGCAATGCCAACTTTTTGTACAATTGCTAAAGATGCAAAAGATGAGACCTTTGCTAGCCAAATTGAAGATTCATCTGAACAAGAGGGCCGAAAAAAATTCTATTATTGTCAAAAATCTTTTTAATGCTTTCAAGTCTATTGGAAAAAATAACAAGGAAAAAGATAAGAGAGCTGCTCGGAGAGTCATTACCACTGCCCTAGTAAGCCATCAATTGAAAAAGGCTCACTTTATGAGACAAACATGTATTGATTTTGACTTAAATCGTAAAATTTTAGATAGAGCACTTGCAAGAAGAGAAAAAATAGATGATCCTCTTCAAAATGATACATGGACTTTTTCCAGAAGGCTTACACGTGTTGATAAGAAGCTAACCGATAATGTAAAGCAGGCAATTCAACAATTTTGGCATGATAACTCTAGACTATCACCCAATGCAAAGGATGTTTTAAAGTTAAGAATTGGCAGTCGAGACCATACGCCGCATCCTAAACATTTCTTGGAATCAAGCCAAACAATGTTGTTCAACAAATTTAATCAAACACATCCAAATATGGAAATCTCGAAAAGAACTTTTGAAGGTTTGAAGCCATTCTATTGTGTGCCTCTTAAGATTCGTAATACTTGTTGTTGCAAATACCATGTGGAGTTTTCAATGTACCATGAACTATTATGCTATATCCGTTCTAATTTGCATACTAATGAAATGTTGCAGTAGTGTGGTGCAATGCATCTTCTGAAATCATCAAGGGACTTGCTAGATATATTTTTATGTTCTAGGGATGATGGTTCCTTTTTCTATAGAAATGATTGTTTAAATGCGAAGTGCTCACAATGTGGTGGCTTTTCAAAGTTTGTTCAATGTTTTCATGAGGGTTCGAAACATGAATTTGGAAAGAATCTTGTTGAGAAAAAGAGATATGAGATAGTCAAATATACTTTGCAGAGTGGAGGTGAAGGTTCTAGATGCAAGTTGGTTACAAAAGAATGCAGTGTTGCTGATTTTATTTCAGATTTTAAGGTCAATCTTTTCTACAAATATGCAAGGCATAGTCATAGGTCTCAATGGTTGGATCAACAATTCAGGATATGTAAGGACTCTTTTTCGATTGGCACTATTATATCAGTGGTTGATTTTGCTGAAAACTACACATTGCAACCACAAAACGAGGTACAATCTCAGTATTACAATTCCATTCAGATTGCCATTTTTGTCCACATAATGTTTAGACATGCACGTGATAGTACAGAGGAGGATCGAAAGATAATCAGAGAGTATCATTTTTATATGAGTGATGATAGATCTCACTCGTCCGAGTATGTCCAACATTCTTCCGAGAATTTTTTTGAGTTCTTGCAGGAGCATGATATAGCATTGGGCCGACATCTCATTTGGTCAGATAACTGTACATGTCAATTCAAGAATGCTCATATGTTTTATTGGTTGAGTAGAATGCATGTAGAGAGGGGTGTACCTAATATTTGGAGTTTTTTTGAAGCTGGGCATGGGAAAGGGGAGCATGATGGAGTAGGTGCATGTGTAAAAAGAGCTCTAGTTAAGGAGCAATTGAATATTTCAGGAGCAAAATTCAGTGATGCACGTTCTATTGTTGATTGGTGTAGTTCAGCATTGTCACAGGGAGGGACACTTGATTCAACAATGCACAGATTCTTTTGGTTGGTTGAGGAGGGTACAATGGGAGGCAGATTGGATTGTCATACAATCAAAGATTCTTCAAAGATGCATTCGTTTCGAAGCTTAAATGCAAGCACATGGACCATTAGGACACAACAGTTGGCTTGTTTTTGTTAGAGTTGTATTCAGTGCAAGTGGGATCAATGCAAATCAAGTGAGTGGGTGGATACATGGGTTCCACAGTATCTAACTCCTTTATCTCAAACTATATCCATGACAAATTACACAATGGAAAGTTCACTTGATTATGACCGGCTTTCAGATCTACTACATCCAGGACATGTTTTTGCAATTGTTGCACCACAGGGGAATGAAGAGAGATCGGAATATTGGTTGGCTCGATGTGTGCAGGTAAAGCACAAGCTAACACAATCGATGGAAGATGATGATGGGTTCGTGTATCCTACAAGTTCAGTTGTGGTTGCAGGAAATTGGTTGCCAACATACATGATTAGAAAGAATGGCATATCTGCATTTGAAGACTACGAGAAACACAAAACCATTCTCATGTATTCACACCTTGTTATAGCAACAAATGTTAAGTTGTTGAAGCATCATGCCAAACCAAAGATAAAACAACTATGGACACTTAGTAATGTTGATCATGAAGCAATATTGGATACTCTTGAGCAAAGAGATGACCCTTCAGGCACACTTGAATAGCATATTCAAGAATGGAAAGTACAATGCTTAAGCCTCTTTTTTGTTGTGATAATATAAATATATCATTTGAAAAATTTTGTGATATTCTTGGCACGATTGATCATGGACCTTCTGCAACAATAGCCAACTCTGATCCTTTCAAAGAGGTATGCAACATATTACTTTAATATAGATTGGTTATTCAAAGCATCTTTTATAGTTTGCATTACCAATTCATCATCATTCAGTATGTTTAGATTAATATGGATTTGTTAGTCTAAGCATATTTTTTGTTGTTACAATATAGATTTATCATTTGACAAATTTTGTGATATTCCTGGCACGATTGCTCTTGGACCTGCTACAACAATAGGCAACTTTGATCCTTTCAAAGAGGTATGTGACAAATTATAATAATATCGATTGGTTATTCCAAGCATATTTTCTATTGTATGTAGTTTAACTGCTACCTTAATGGTTTGTACAGGTGCTTGTCACTCGAAAATGACAACATACTACTCTTGTGGAAGATTGTGCCTTGAATGCCTCAAATAGGCAGATTTTGTAAAAATTGAATTTTAAAATATGAAACAATGTAAAAAGGTCATAACTGTGCATAGGAATAATCTATACATTGTGATGTTTTTTGAAATATGGTTCAAATGTCTGCCATTGTACTTAATCGAGCTACAATCGGAGGTTTTCTTCCTGGTTCTTTCCTGTCGGTATGCTCGTTTGAACCAAGTTTTGTAATATCTCATATTTATATATAACAAATTACAGTGGCTTGCCACTTTTTCGAAAAACAAAAAAGTAAAAAGTTCATTGTGAATTTCATTTTCCATGTAATTGATTCAAGTTGATTGGGAAAAAGCTAAGACTTTCATTTTCCATGTAATTGACATTAGCACTTTGGACTCTCAAGGGAAAACGTCGCTCCGATGCAGCTCGGAGCTATTCGACGTATTTGGGTGTAAAAGAGAACCATACCTAGCATAAACATACCCATCCGAACATGTTGGAACAGTCTGTTGGGTCGTACGAGTTCGAGAATGAAAGTTGCACCACTTTGCAACTTTACACTGCTTGCATTTGGCAACTTTTCCCTCAATTGAAAACTCATCACCATGGGAAAACGCCTTCGAGATAGCAAAAACTGAGAGAGGTTATTGTAGATGGTCTCAACACGATCCTGTATCCTCAGACAAAAAGTATGTAAGCATCACGGTTTCTAAGAAATAGTCCGTCAAAGTTTGTTGTCTTTTAGCACTTTGGACTCTTAAGGGAAAACGCCACTCCAATGCAGCTCGGAGCGATTTGACGTATTTGGGTGCAAGAGAGAGCCATACCTAGCCTAAATGTATCCATCCGGATGTGTTGGAATATTCCATTGGGTCGTATGAGTTGGAGAATGAAAGTTGTACCACTTTGCAACTTTACACTACTTGCATTTGGCAACTTTTCCCTCAACTAAAAACTCATCACCACGGGAAAACGCCTTCGAGATAGAAAAAACTGATGGAGGTTATTGTAGATGGTCTCAACATGATCTTGTATCCTCAGATGAAAAGTCTGTAAGCATCACGGTTTCTGAGAAATAGTCCGTCAAAGTTTGTTGTCTTTTAGCACTTTGGACTCTTAAGGGAAAACGTCGCTTTGATGCAGCTCGGAGTGATTCGACGTATTTGGGTGCAAGAGAGAACCATACCTAGTATAAACATACCCATCCAGATGTTTTGGAACAGTTTGTTGGGTCGTACGAGTTCGAGAATGAAAGTTGCACCACTTTGCAACTTTACACTACTTGCATTTGGCAACTTTTCCCTCAACTGAAAACTCATCACCACGAGAAAACGCCTTCGAGATAGCAAAAACTGAGAGAGGTTATTGTAGATGGTATCAACACGATCTTGTATCCTCAAACGAAAAGTCTGTAAGCATCACAGTTTCTGAGAAATAGTCCGTCAAAGTTTGCTGCCTTTTAGCACTTTGGACTCTTAAGGGAAAACGTCGCTCCGATGCAGCTCGGAGCGATTCGACGTATTTGGGTGCAAAAGAGAACTATACCTAGTGTAAACGTACCCATCCGGACATGTTGGAACAGTCTGTTGGGTCGTACGAGTTCGAGAATGAAAGTTGCACCACTTTGCAACTTTTCCCTCAACTGAAAACTCATCACCATGGGAAAACGCCTTCGAGATAGAAAAAACCGAGAGAGGTTATTGTAGATGGTCTCAACACGATCCCGTATCCTCAGATGAAGAGTATGTAAGCATCATGGTTTCTGAGAAATAGTCCGTCAAAGTTTGTTTCCTTTTAGCACTTTGGACTCTTAAGGGAAAACGCCGCTCCGATGCAGCTCAGAGCGATTCGACATATTTGGATGCAAAAGAGAACCATACCTAGCATAAACGTACCCATCTGGACGTGATGGAATAGTCTGTTGGGTCGTACGAGTTCGAGAATGAAAATTGACTGACTTTGAGCAAATCATATCCCAGTAAACACGATAAAGGTCCCACTTCTTTTTGATCAAACTTGGGAAGTTTCAATCTCACGTCGATTCCTTGAATGTAAGACTCCCAAGATGAAGGAAGTCCATTAAGAGCCAACATGGTCAAATCTTTGTCATCAACAATATGACCATTTCAACTTAAAGATCAGATAATACAACTGAAAGCACGCAAAAAATGAAACACATAAGACAATAAACACGACAAGAAATTTGCTTACAACTCAGGCCCAGCTCATGGTTGAATTTGATACAATGAATAATAGCACCTCTCGTAGATGCAAAGATACAATCGAATATGCTTCACCTTGAAATCGGCCTGCTGCTGCAAGATGAAGCGCTGTTGCTCAAGTGCAAATGTTTGCTTGGATTGCAAATTATGTTGAATGAACTTGATTGAGGAAATGAACAAACATCACCTCGTATTTATACAAAATAAGGTGACACTTCAAGGATTTCGACCTCTCTTGAAAATAATAAATTACAAAATAATATCAAGGAAGGTCGGTGGTGCAGGAGCACCTAGAAAATACTAGGCAATTAGGAAGTCTAGGATGAATTTTTGTTTTTGATGTGTTACCTTGAAGGTCATGTTGACCATTGAGATAGAGTTAGAGGCTTAGGAACATGTCTTGATTAGGAGTGATCAGGAGGATAAGGAGTGGAAAGGCTTAATGAGTTTTGGAACTCATTTTACTAGACATTGTTTTGAATTGTGTGTTAATTGAGTGATCCTGACACTGTGAATTGTGTAGAATGTAGTGCAATTGTCTTCCAAGTATTGTGTGGAATAGTAGGTAGCTAGTTTCTTCTGTTCAAGCATTCTTTTATAGTTAGTTCGTTTCTTTTGACCATTGAGATAGAGTTAGAGGCTTAGGAACATGTCTTGATCAGGAGTGATCAGGAGGATAAGGAGTGGAAAGGCTTAATGAGTTTTGGAACTCATTTCACTGATGAGATTAGAAACTCATTTTACTAGACATTGGCAAAAAGTGCAAAATTGCCACAAGGTAACTACAATGTCTGACTAAGGGGAGGCATAACTACTTTTGTTGACCTATATAGGGTGTGCCTCGACCTGAGAGGAAGGTTGGAAGCTTTTGCATTATTGAAATTTATGATTACAAGAGAAGGCAGTGATAAATTTGTGTAATTTTTTCTGGTTTTTGCTTTGAATTGTGTGTTAATGGAGTGATCCTGACACTGTGAATTGTGTAGAATGTAGTGCAATTGTCTTCAAAGCATTGTGTGGAACAGTAGGTAGCTATTTTCTTCGGTTCAAGCATTCTTTTGTAGTTAGCTCATTTATTTTGACCATTGAGATAGAGTTAGAGGCTTAGGAACATGTCTTGATCAGGAGTGATCAGGAGGATAAGGAGTGGAAAGGCTTAATGAGTTTTGGAACTCATTTTACTGATTAAGGGTAGATTAAGGGCTTTAGTTCTTGGAGAATGTTAGTCTTTAGGGTAGATTAAGGGCTAAGGAAGAGTTAGAGACATTGCACCAAGATTGACTTGGTAGGTTGATTTGTGATGGTAGTGGGGTTGGCCAGGAGAACCAGGGGTACCTAAACATGAAGAAGGTCCTAAAGGTTAAGGTGATGAAGTAAGACACCAAGGAGATCTTGCAAGCAAGACCTAGAGCATGGAACAGTGATTGTTCCATCCAACCCTACCCTATCAGTCGGCCTCATCCATTTAAATAAAATGAGTATAAATTAAATAGCCATAGGCTATCATTTAATTTATTACAAATTAATGTGACTGCTATCATGTATGAAAAATGTGGTAGCATAGACAAGGCAGTGGACTATTTGAAAAAAAACTTCAAAGAAATGTGGTCTCATAGAATTCAATGACAAACAAATGCAATTGACAACTACTCATAGTTTTTAGTTATGCAATGTGAAGTAATTGTATAACTGCTTAGGTTGACTTTGTTAGAACTATATTGTAATTGAAATTTTTTCATCTATGAACATCTAGTTGTTATTTATGCAATGTGAATTAATGATTTGAGTTTGAAAGATGTATAATGCAATGTAATCAGCGATATAAATATAAACTACATAATATAACCATTCAGTTTTAAGCTATTGTACATTGATATTTAACCATTGCTCAAGATAAAATTTTCAAAGAGTTTAATCATGCACATGAGGAACAAATTAAATTTCAATTGTCAACTTCTATGTATCAAATTATCCAATAATCAAGTTTATGTCCATATACAAAAATGGCATCGACGCCAAATCAAACAAAGTTTTACAAAATGTGGCATATGCCATCTCAATATGTATTCAAAATTTACATGCCAAAATGTCTATCTCGTCCTAAACTACTGGTGGATCATCAAAATGGAGCCTCTTTGAAGAACTCGTTGGCTCTGAAGGTAGCTGGACAAAAAAAATTCAAACCACAATTGAGATTAGTTATACTATATAGTTTAAAATCGAATAATTAACATCAAAATCAATATACATTGAATTTTAATTGAACTCTAAAATTGAAATCTTGATTACCTGAAATATACGTCTCTTCAAAGGGTCAGGAGTCCTAGAATATACCAAATCAACTTTTGAAATGCCAATCTATATATGTGAACAAAAACATAAAATTGATCCAAGTTAGCATATGATTATTGGTAATAAGAACTTATTTACCAAACACAAAATAAAATAAGCACATGTACCTCTTTAGGTTGATCTTTTTCTTTATCTCCTTTAGGTGTTTCGACACCTCCTCTTTGATGGGTTTCAACACCTACTCTTTGAGGTGTTCCAATAACTACACCTCTAGGCAGTGTGTCCCTTGTCAACATATTTGTAAAGCTCATAATTGCCTGTAAATAAAATTGACAAGTACATATGAAACTACCAATCTATGTCGACGTATGTATAATCAATATAAGATCTTAAAAATCTTAATTCAATCCAATTTGAGTTCAATTACCTTCCCCTTATCTAGATTTGTGCCTCCATAGTCTAGATGAGGTTGCACCTCACTCACACTGGGTATTTCCTACAGGAGGAAAACAAGATAAACATATAAGCTATTATATAATTTCATTAATGACAATTCAAATGACAAGAAAGTATATAATATAAATTGTAAATGAGTGAGTGCGAAAATATATACTGTGTGTGTGTGTCCAGCCAAATGAAATGGCCCTAAGGGTGCTATCAGTCACCCGTGCGAGCTCCTCCTCAGACATCAACTGTTAAATAGACCATGTAAATAAATATTAGTACTTGATACTATCTATTATTAATATTCATTTAAAAACAAATGCAAGTTATGAAATTACAACTTAAATCTTACCTATGTCACTATTCCAGCATCTCCCTCTCTAGCAAGAGAGGACTTTGTAGGGTGTGCTCCACTCCCCTGCAACTGATCTATAATGTCTATATCATGGAGGTCATAATCAGAAGTGTCCAAGGGATGCTCGGTGGGCTGTATAGCAGGACCCAAACATATCTGGCGGCACATAGTGCAAGCATGTGGCACACAAATATGTGGACCTGAGGACGATGATGCAGCAGCACTCGAGCTTTCACCAACATAACCAAAATGTGGCTGAGCTACTGTAGAAGCATGTGAAACCAAATGACCACTCAAAGAGTGAATAGTCTGTGTGGATGCATCCTCGATAATCTCTAGGTGATATATTAGAGGTGGCGGAGGAAGGGGAGGAAGGGGAATATTTGGGCGCGAGACTACTCTAATTGCCCCTAGTCTATCCTGGGGCATACCTCCGCCGATGCCTTGGAAGGGTTTAATGTCAAAGTAATTGACATGATGCCCTAATACAAACTCAGCATATAATTTTTTAATAAAGTAAAATGGTATGTCGGAATCATTATTCAGTGGTTTATCAAAAACCATACACCAACGATCCCAAAAGTTAACTACAATGTCCCTATGTATGCACCATTTTATGGAAAGTTTTGTTCTATTAATATTCACTGGCAAACCAGTGCGGGGGTCAATAAATAAACAGGCTATTTGGGCTTTGGTTATCTGGAGATCTTTCACATCATCGTAAGACAATCCACATCGATAATACTCCCTCATGTCTTCTCGCCACGAATAAAAGGAATTATGTTGGGTGGAGAGGGTTTCTATATTTTTAATTATTTCTTTCAATGTGTTTGTCATATCTCTCAATCGAGGCATTGTCTGATAAATTTCACAAATGCCCCTCAATTGCCCCAATTTTTCACCAATTAAGTCTCCAATTGGTGGCTGCGGAGGTGGTGGAGCATTTGGCTGTGGAGGTGGTGGAGCATTTGGCGTTTGTGGATTTACATTCGCAGTCATAATACCTAATTAAAGTTAAAAACTAATTAAACTAATTGAAATTACACAATATAAATGAAATTATTGTAAAAAAACCATACTTTTTCACAAAATTCAATAACAAACTCTTATTTTTGATAAAAATACATCAACAACACTAATTTTTAATCAAGATCCATTTCAAAACATTAAGTTTTAATAAAAAATCAATGTAAACTCTAGTTTTAAAAAATCAATACAAACCCGTATTTTTGAAATTTTTTTCATAAAACCTACTTAAACTTAACAAAATATATTGAAAAATCGATTACAAGATTGAAAAAAATAAAATACATACCTTTCAAATCGGATATCAGATTTGGATTTCACCTCTTGCGCTCGCGTCAAACTGTGAAATATGAAATTAAAGAGTCAGTTGTTTTTTTATATATAGCTTCCACAAATCGAAGTATTGACACCCGAACCTAGAAAAGTCAACTAGGCCATTTCTGCGTTTTTGAACTGATTCAAAACGTGATTTTTTCTCATTTCCACTTTTTGGTCCATCATGATCTTGCACATACCCAGGCCATATCTATGATTTTTCCCACATTTATGATAAAGAATCTTTGATCAATGAATTCAGGAAAACATTTGGGAAAGCTCTACAAGATCTAGTCAACCATCTAAATGAAGAGGTAATGGAACAAGTCACTGAAAATTTGACCTTAATCAAAGAATATCACAAAGTGGTAAGACGAAGGAGTAATTAACTTGGTTCAATAGAAAAAAAAAATTGGTACACACAAATTCAAATGGAGGAAATCACAAGAGTTCAATAGGGTTGAAATAAATAAATCACTTATTGCCTTGAGAAAATATAGAATAAAGCAATATGATTTAGGAAGGGAATTTTTTATAGAGGAATAGAGTTTGATAGTGAGGCCATCTAATGGATTGCTATCAAATTAGGTCAATTTTCTTACGCATATGCCATTTTGTCAAATTTTGGGATATTGTTAAACTTAGTTATCTTGCTGCCATGTCACCGAATTTAGAATGAATTTGATTTAGATATTTTAGAATATGCTACTAGATGTCACAATGCTACAAAGGTCCAAATCTGGAAAGGCATATTTCCATCAACCAACTATCAAAGTTGAAATGTGTGAATCTTCCAATGGATATTCCAAAGTACCAATTGTTACTAACTATCCAAATGTTGATTCCAAAGGAATATATCATATGTGTCTTTTCAATTGCAACCATCAATTCTTCTTGATGTATTATGAACCATCAATTTTTGTGACTTATTTCTATAAAAGGCCCAAAGTTAATTTTTTGTAGAGGATTAGAAATTGTTGATTCAAGTTTAAGTTCAAAAATTGCAAAATTTTGGTTTTCTTCATGGTTTCTCTCAACTCTTAGTAAGAGTGCTAAAATATTCTTTTAAAAGTTTTGTAAACTTGAGGTCAATTTGAAGGTCATTCTAAATTTTAAATCATACATGACTATAAGTTGTAATTTTCTCTGAAATATCAGATTGTTGTGCTAGAATATAGGTGCATTCAAAAAATATTTGAGTGAGAAGTTATCCATTCAAAGTTTGAATTATTTTGTATGTAGTTGTGAGCAATTCTAGTGAAGTATAGAATAGTTTAGGTCACATTTTATAACTCTTGAAAGATATATGTGCACAATTGCTAAAAGAATTAACTTCTTAGCCTTTTCCCCTTTATTTCCCTTATCTTTTTCCTTTTTTTTATGAATCCCTTAGAGAGTTAAGATTCATGAGTAAAGTTGAAAATATTTTAAAAATTCAAGTAAATTATTTTCTAAAATTGATGAAATATCAAAGTTTGGTGATATTTGTAAGAATCTTTGGATAGTTTCAAAAGAATTGATCAAAGCTATCAATTGTTTTTGTCAATTTTTTAGAATAATTGTTGATCTTGTGAAATAAGTGTCAAACCCTATGAATCTAGTTAAATATTCTATAGAACCTTGTCAATGTGAGTTCTAAATTTAAAGATCATGAAAGTGTCAGTCCCTTTCTAGAATAGTCTAAAATGAACACTGAGTGAACCTAGTATATCAAGACTTGATGATTGATGCAAGTGAGATAGGTAATTCCTTTAGAATTTAAAATATTTCAAGAGAGATAGGATTTTTATGTAGAAATTATGTTTGTGTTGTGTGTGATTATAAACCACATCAACAACTACATAGGAAACATAACAAGGAGTAAGACAATATGAATAAGGGTAAGTGGCATGGTTAGGAGGCAACATGGTCTAGGGAAAAAGGATAAAAAATATAATACAACATACAAAAGGGATAATGTAGATAAAATTGTAATAAACAAATGATGAGGGTATACAAATACCAATATCACATTTTATCCCCACTTTAGTAGGCTTGCAATTGGATAAGGATAAATTCTATTAAAGAAAAGAATACAATGGAAATACTTATTAAATGTAAGGGATACATGGATACCAAAAGGAGAGATGTTATTCTCATTTGATTTCATGTACCTATTCCTAAAAAGAATACAAGTAAAAATTAGTCAATATATAATAAATAAAACCAAGCTAGGCTACACAAATAGAAATAGCTAGGAAATGATGAAAAGATTATGAGGCTACAATTGTATGCAAAATATAATAGACTTATTATTATAAATTTAATAGATTGATCATGTGGATTGTTTGAAGCTTCTAACTCATTATTTTTAATGGAAGGAAACTATGGATATTCAATCCCTAAAGAATCTAAGGAAAATGTGGCAATGACCCATTAATGACAATTGGATAATAGATACTTTGATAATATGATTGATTAGCAAGATCTAGATAGAAAAAAATATCAAAAGATGGGGCTAGGCTAGAGAAACAAGGAAAAGGTGCTAGACCACAACTAGATTGTGGTTTTTGGATGATTTATGTGAAAAATTCAGCAAGATCCACCCTATTGGAATGTTTATTTGTAAAAATTGGCAAGATCCATTGTTATTGGAAATTTGATATGAAGAATTTGGTGGGAGCCACCCCTTCAATAAAATTTGATATAAAAAAATTGGCAAGAGAAATCCCTTTAGAAAGTTAATTTAGAAAATTCAATAGGATTTGCCCCTATTAAAAATTTGATATGGTAAATTTAGTGGGGTATACTCATTTTTAGAAATTTTATTGTATAGGATAGGCCTATATTGGTTGCAATTTTGGACTTAGTTGCTTGGTTGAAAGTGTAAGTAATAGTGAGTTTGATGAAATATATACTCCCATTTATGTTGATTGGTGAAAGAGATTAGTGTAGAAGATCCAATCAACATAATATAAAATATAGTTTATGTTTTTATTGTTATTTTTGTGTTTTAATTTTTACTTTTTATTAGATGGAATTACCAAATGTTCATGATGTTTCTTTTAGTTGCAGATATAGGTCAAACTCAAAAGATGGTCACAAGGGAAGATAGGTCTCATTCCCCTAATTCATGGCATGATGAATTGATGAGAAAGGGAAAATAATGGGTCACTACGCCAAGGTTGGTTTAAAAACTATTTGAATAAATGATAAAGAAATACAAGGAAAGAGCTGACAAGAATTGAATAAATTTTGTGATAAGGCTTGAGGTTTATGTGATAGAAAATTGAAGTACATGGAAATGGTTAAGCTCAATAAAATAGATGAAATGTGGGGGACCGCTAAAAATTAGTGGATAAATAAATAGTAAGCACAAGGGGTATTATTGTGGTTATGCCCCCAAGGGGAAGTTCAAGGATGAACCACTAATCGATTAAAGGTTGATGTATTGATAGAATAAGAAAAATAGAACCATGATCAAAAGGTCTAGTAAAGGTGAGATGAGAAAATTATAACAAGAATAATGATGAAGTATCAAAAGATAGTCATGATGAGGGAGTATAAAATAGGTTCCACCAATTAATATAAATGATGTTTAATGATATGTACAAGAGCTCAAAATAGAATGAAAAGGTAGACAATAAAAACAAAGTGCATTGAGATGGATGAATTTGATCTCTAGGTTGGAGTCATGTCTAATAGTAGCAATGTATAATAGTAACTAAATAATTTACATCATTCTCCAGCTTTCAAAAGTGGGATGTGGCTCGAACACAAAACAAGGTACATAAACAACAATGATTATATGCAAAGGATGAAAATGAGTGAAGAGGTGACAAGTATGATGGTAAATAAAAGATAATTAGCAAAGTGATATATAATAAAGAGTTTCTCTTAAGGAGTTCAAGTTCAAGACCCAACATTGAGCATGTCACAATCTCTTTCATTGTGAAGGAGATGTTGAGGTTGAGACCTTATAGTCTATTAGCTCACTCACTCAAACCATTTTACAACACACTAGGCCTCTAGCACAACATTATGAGGGTGGGGCTTCTACTTCTCGAAATTCACCTCACATTTGACAAAAATGTGAGTCTCTTTGTGATTATGGGTTTGAGGATGATCAAGATGCATGTGACTAGTAGTAGGGCACATCTATATTGGATGAATTGGTCTTCATAAATGACATGTTGGATTCGATATTTAGAATTGGTTAAACTCAATTTACTATAATTATTTTTTAAATGAAAATTTAACTAAATTATTAAATTGATTGTAATAAAATATCAGGGTCAAAGTGTACACCCTATGTCTAGCGGCCCTTCAATTCCTTATTACACAATCATGTTGATTCCACGGGTATGTAATTAGTAATGAAATTATAAATATAGTACATGTAAATTTTTTTACCTTATATGAATGGTAATATTAAAATTCACATTGGATTTTTAATAGGTGGATGTTGGGCCTTTAACATCAGGACCTATCAATCAGAGTTGTCACACATATTTCACTGAGGTAAGCTTGACTATTTTTAATCATTACATTTCTAAAATAATGTTAGGTAGATTTTGGTAATTTAATAGCATTGTTTCATTTTTAGTTGATGACATTAGTTCATAATCCTTCTGATATTCATAGCACAATGGAAGATTTTGTTGTCTTAGTAGTTTTATCTCCAATGCCTTTGACAAAGGTATGAGCTAGAATAGTATTGATTTCATATTTTATTTGTTATTTTTCCCACATCTATTAGTGTAGACTTGAATGATATTCCTCTATATTTAAATGTGTTTCTTGATTCCTATCACAAGGGTCACAACTCTAGTTCATGCATATGCCCCTCAGATAGATGAAGTGAGGCAATGATTGCTAGAGAGAGATTATCAACTAACGATAAGTGATAATTCAATTATATGTCTTTCTATAATTCAATTGTATGTCATTCGAACCCCCAATAGATGTTGGCTGCAGTCGTGTGCGGGCAGCGCACACTGCCCTCATAGCCTGCCTCCCCCTTAGGGGCAGCGGTTGTGGGGGTAGCCCATATGCCCCCCACACATATATACCAAACTTAAACTGTCAATAAAAAATGTGATTTAATTCAAAATCGCGTATGGAAATTTTTTCAGGTTTATTTCTATAAAAAATAAATAAATTTATATTCTAGACTTTTCCAGATCAAGTTATTCATAAGTTTTCAACCAAACAAATTTACAGGAAACTTCACACATATATTTGTATATGTGTGTGTATATATATATATAATATTAACAAAATGATTGCTTCAGTCGAGCAATTAATTTTCACAAAATTTCTACAGAAGATATTTTCAAAAACTTACTAGAGGTTTTCAATTTCTCCAAGATAACAAATCTAATAAGAAGAAGAGCAATAATCTACTATAGGAAATATTAACATATATATATATATATATATATATATATATATATATATATTCATTTATATATATATATATATATATTCATTTATATATATATATATATATATATATATATTCATTTATATATATAATTATATATACATAAATATTTTATTTTAATTTAATTTAATGAATTTTGAAATAAATGCATGCATTAAATGCACAATTAGATGATTTTTAAAATGATATGTTTTAAAAGATGAAATTGATATTTTTATTTAGAAGTAATTGAGAAATTGAAATAAACAGATAGATTTGATTTCCTCTACTATCTGTAAAAGAAATTTTATTAAATTAGATTATTGTGAACAATGTATTATTGTGTTTCTCTCGATATGGAAATTGGATTTAGGAAATCCTAATGGTAGCATTAATTACTATGCCTAAATTGCCTTTTTAAATGTGAATTTTTTTGGTCACGTTTTTGGGGGAAATTGGTTAGAAGTGTTAATTGTTATTTTTTAAGTCTTCCAGATGTGTTATTTTATGAGGTGAATTGTTGTGGTTTATTGTTCATCCCTTTGATTTTCTTGGGTAGTGCACTAGGTTTTGATTCAGTTTAATCACCTGATTATTACGAACGGGGATGTGTTGCCTCTTATATTTTGGATTGGGATTCCTTATCCGTTGTGTGCACTATGTTTACCCTTGGGTTGTGGATTAGTTCTATGTGTTGTCTATAGGGTTGCGTGATGATCAAAGCCTAGGTTCATACACTGGGTACTCTGGGTACATATGAGCCCATTATCTTGTCCTTGTGAATCTGTTAAGTGGAGTTAAGTGATCACGGTGTTTATGGCATTGACATTTTGCATCATGTGCTCTGTGGAAAAGAGTAGAGTGAAAGAAAACTGATAAAAGGTTATGGATGAAGGAGATGTACTTATTGAATTATGTATGTAATTGTACCCCCTTTAAATGTGAGGAACCAGTAACTATGCATTGGTTGAGTGTTGTGAATACCTTGTACTTGCTTTGTGTGTCCATGGGATGGTGATATTGGGTACCCATCCATGGGGAAAAATTTGTATTTTGGTGTGGGATTAACCATACCATTATGTTTGTTTGCATGTTTGTTACCCGATTGAGGGCCAACCCATGTGTGGTTGAAATTTATATATATAAGAGTAACCAAAAGTTATTCTTTTTCATTTGGTTCTCTAGCCCCTCAATTCATGAAGGGATAGTAGTAGCCACAAGTTCCTTGGGTGGAGTGTGCAGCATATGCATATTGCAGCACAGAGCAGTCTCAGCTCAAGCGATTCCGAGAAAACACACCCACTACTTTCCCTTATGATGGATCAGGATACTTGATCCATATGTGTTAGCCCAATCCCCACAAATTTGAGTATAGCAGCATTGGTTTGTTAGTATATGCCTGGTTGTCCATAAAGACGTTGATTTGGCATTATGAGTCAACCTCGTTCGTATGAGAGATGAAGCTTGGGTAGCCCCATATTGGTATTATCAAATATGCATTATATATATACAATATTTGCATGTGTTCCAACATGATGCAATAGATACGATGCCACACCCCACTAATATTCTGACATAGTGTTGGTGATGATGTTGTGTTGCTAATGGTTGTAGCACCCCTCCGCTTTTGATCCTTCGCCTTGTGTGAGTAAATTGTTTAGTCGCGGCTTGTGAGGTCTTGTTGCCTTTTGTCATTCGGGTATGGTTTTGGGTTTCGTTGCTCATAATGGCAACATTGATTTAATTAAATTATTAAATTACATTATACAAATTTATTAATTAATTTGAAGGTTATGACGAATTGATAGTTTATACTATTATTTTATTAAGATGAATATGTTAATAAAAAACACAAATTATATTTATAAATAATGTTTATTTTAAATTTAATATAATAGTTCTATTTATTTATATATGTTATTGATGGATTATAACTAGATAATATCTAAAAAGGGATATTTAAAAATTAATGAAATTAAGAAATTACAAATGAAATGTTTAATTCAAGTTGTTTTGTATTTGTAATTAGGATGGAATTAGGAATATTACATCTACTTCAAAAGAAATAAGGATGAAGAAAACTAAGGTTTGCAATAAGGGTGCGAGATTAGAAAACATCATGGAGTTCCGAAATTAAACTAAGTCACAATTTATATTCATTCTTTTTTTGTTTATTTATTTTGAGTGAAAATAAATATAGAACTATTTATTATTAAAACGATGCATGGAAAAATAAGCTAACTTTAATGACAAGATTAATGTTAGTATAATTAATAAATGAAACTTATAAAAAGCATCTAAAAGAATTACACCTGCCCCTTGAATGTACCCTCCACCTTGCTCTAAGGCATTTCTTCCAACGTTCTACATGCTTTGTTTGTGCGTCCTCATTCTGCATGCATATCTTTCTAAGGCTATTGCATCCAAAGGGGGAGGTAGGAGGTATCTGGTGCTTGAGGAGGAGGAACACACAAGGACCAGAGGTAAGTACCTATCGATTTCATTTGCTTGATAGTTTCAAAATTCTAGTCAACGGGATCCATCTTGGACATTCTCTACAGTCATTGCATTCCTCCAGATCACATTTCTTTGAGGCATGTTGTCAAACAGTTACGTGCCTTTCCTATGTTCTGCATTTTGCACACAGATATTCCATTTGATGTAATGTCCCTTACCTAGTTTGTCCTAAAATTCACTTGTAGATTATGTTTAAGGTTTCTCCTTTCAAAATGAATGTTATCCTAATGCAATAACCCTAGATTGGATTCATGTATTCACCATATAAACAACATATATGTTAGCATTAATACCTAGATATAAAAAATATATGCATAATCACAAAAGTAGTAATGAAGACAGAAGAGGAGTGGCATGGGTAGACCTGCTCGGAACTATCCATCTAATCCCAAGGGAACAAGCATCCTATCAAGATAACCCACCCCTTGGCTCTGAGTTGGACCTCTCTCAAGACCATTCCATCCTCGAAGTGGCGTGCTTAGTGGCACCACTTGTACCTACTTTCTCTACCCATGTCAAGACCTCGACAAACACTCGACTTATTGGGGATAGTTGGGGGAATGGATAAGTGGCCCGGGCCTACCACCCCTCCAGGGCCGTAGCGGACTATGAGTGGAACCCCCACCCCTCCATGGCCCACCCAGGCCTTGGGACTGGGCGGACTATGAGTGGAATTTCCACCCCTCCATGGCCCATCCTTGCCTTGGGTTCTGGGGGCGGACTTAAGTGGGGTTTTTAGGCACCACTTCCCTCACACCCTTCCTCCCAATAAGCTTGCAAACACAAAAAAGACAATCTTCTAGTAATCCTATATTTATTATTGATCTTTTATATCAATTATTAACATCATTTTTTATAGCATTATACCAACAAGCTGATTAGTAACCCCTACTAGGTATATATATATATATAAAGAAAGCATTGCATCCATAATCAAATTTGTAACATCTCCTATGTTGATGCAGGAGCATCCAGTGGTGTAAGGGCAATCCTACATCACCCAAAAATATATTTACTTTCATTTAGATTTTTGTAGATGTTTTTGCATTTCTGGATACCCTTTTCGTCGAAGAAGAATTCCCAACTTTCAAAACTACTTTTTTGCTTTTTATGCTCAACTACTATTTTTAGCAGGTATGAATTTGAAGGCATCAGGAGACAAAAATTTAAGGGAAGCTTCGAGACATAATAATACACACTTTGGTAAAATAATTAGGCTAAGATCATTACCAGTTCAAAATTTATTCAAGTTCCAGTTTCTGCTTTTTGCCCTACAAAATCTTCAGAGCTAATTTTGAGGGACTTAAAGGCTCCGGATGGACCCGCAAATTGGCAGAAAATGAAAGTGGTTAGCCTTTAGGCCTCATATTTTGGCACTTCATTTTCGCAAGACCTTTCCGAAAAGATATTATGATTGAAGATCCGACGGTTAGATCTTGAGTTAGGGCTTCCGGAAGTTGGTGCATAATTAGAATGTTGTTTTTGGCTCCAGATAGGGAAAGGGGCTATTTATGGGTTGGTTTCTGATTTGTTTGGGTAGTTTTTGGGGAAACAAGATCGCATGTTGTGAAAAGGGGAATTTCTAGTCTCTTTCTGTAATTTGCATGTATTGCAGAACTCGAGGATTTGAGATCCTCTACATGTAAGATTTTCATATTCAGAATAATAATATTATTCTCTAGTTATGTGTGTGATTTTCTGTGTCTCAGATTGCACCCTCATCATATGTATACATCCAAAGAAGTCATTGTGAAAGTCTTAAATAGTCAAATACATTTGCTTTCCCTATTGATTCTTATCAAATCATTCCATAGTCTGAATCATGAGAATACTAAAGAAACCATACTCATTTCAGAGACAATTATGATAGATGCTAAGGAAGCTATGATACATTTCTAGATTAGCCATAATCATGGTAATATGCAAGCAGTCTTAAAACAAGTTTGCACGTTAGTTCATTTACCCAAATAATGAAGATATATGCATAGATATCATGTTAGTTCTTTCATTAATCTCTACTAAATAGAACATATGGGCGCAGGTAATAGCACCAAGAAAACCTAAAGGCCTCAAAAGATAACCATTTTTGTAGTCTCTGGTGATCTCAATTACTCAGGTTTCTCGACTGGGTTGATTATACACATAGGGCTTGCACTATAGTTTAGGGATTAGAGAGATTTATTGTTTAGATACAGTCACGGCAAAATAAAGATCATTCATCATTGAAAGAGATAGCAAAATATGAGGCTAGAGTATACAATCGTTATTAGGGAGTAATTATTCAATCTGATATTTGGAACACTAGAACATTAATGACTAAGTGAGATATCCTCACCTGAGTGTTGCATTTCTCACGACACCTGTTGTGTAAGCATCTATCATGTTCTCTAAATCTATCACCTGACACTGCTTCTTACGTCTTGTTGTTCTTATACTTTTATGAAAGGACGTGTCTCATTCATATAGACGTGCTCCCCTTTGTAACTAGCATTTTATGCTTAATCGTTGTTTTTACTAAACAGAGTTTTATTGCTTAAGATTCTTGTGATATTTGTTGAGTTTATGCTTCGGTCAATATCCATAGTTTCCCTGATGAGATAATCCATCAATTTCCAGAGGTGTTGACACAACCATGCCAGGATGGCAGATAGCCTCAAAGCCCCGATGAAAATATTTGATTTTCTTCAAACATTGGCAAGGTGGAGATAAGGATGTCGATCCTTAGAGCAATAACAAGAATGCCTTGATTTCTGTAGGAGAACTAACGCAATGTGAAGGGCGATTATTTCACAACCTTATACCTAACAATTAAGTATCGACTCCCTTACAAATCGTGATGTCAAGAGAAGGAGGCGACAATGATTTTCAGGGAGATATTCGATAATAGTTTATCTTTAATATATTAATCTCATTTATATCTATAATAATGTTTAATATTTAAATTGTTCTATATTTTAGTATTTATAATATTGTATTTGATAATATATCGATGTCTTAGGTTTACAAAAATATTTATAATGTCAATTATTCTATTTTATATAATATTTATAATAATATAAATTTTAATATACTTGATTTGCTAACTTATTCATATTTTACAATTATAATATTATCATTCAATAATTATAATTGTAATATAATTGATTGTCGTTATAATTATAACAACATTAAATTGTAAAGATTTATATTTGTAATTTAAATATATATTTACTTTTATTTACTTATTGTCCAATATCACTTATTTTCAATCTCATTGATTGAGAAACATGACATTTGCCTTGTATCATACTACAGTGTTAGGATGTGTTTCAGAGTGCTTCATTAATTCATAGATTTTGAGACCTTCCTTGCAAAATCCATTTTGTGCACATTCTGCAACCCGTCACATCTGCAGTACTTGAAAATAGAATGTTGTAGAGGTTTAAATAATCGCTCTGATTCCATTATCAGCATGTCTCGGCCGCACCTCTTGAACATAATAGGAAGTTTAAAAGTTTAAATAACCTCCCTGATTCTTTTGGCGTCACCCTGCCAAAAGGCATTTGCTTGAAAGTTTCTTAAGCCTTTTTATTAAATCTGTTTTGTGCTTAACCTACAGTTGATGCAACCCTTGTGACCTCAACGCCTTGAGCCGAACTGTCCAATAGTTTGCACGCCTCGTCCAAGCTTCCACACATTTGTGTATGTCTGGCAAACGAAATTGCTAACTTTTCTTTGGTGGCAGCTAAATGATTTGTTATTATATTTATTATCATTTTTCTTCCTTTCTTCTCTTCCACAGTATTAAGTAGAATCCTTGAATCTGGAATTTTCTTAAATCTGCCTTCTGGATTGAAACGGGTGACCCTCTTATTGCATAATATTTAGTTACATTTAGATTGGTTTATTTTTCAGAAGTGGAGAAATTTATTATGGTTATACTTGTATTAAATATAATGATCTTAAAAGGAATTATTTGTGTCTTGTAGTTAGTTGAAAACGTAGTGAATATTGTATTTGTTTTGTGTATATTTATTAAGGTAGTATGAATGTTTTGTAGAACTAATTGTATTATTATGGAGTCTTATAGGAGTTGAGAATTAATGTCAAAATTTCATCTTAAATAAGATTAGTTAGCAACATGTTTGAAATACGATGTCATTTGTTAGTGACAATTGATCTATCTTCTTTTCTGTAAGCTCAAAGAAGGCCTATGATATTAGTGGATCAGTGAAAATGTTTTACTCATAGGTCAAGCTTATGGATGTATCTTATATTAGGGTTAAAGATTAAAAGTGGAAATGCTTTTAAAAAAGACTAAAATGTTATTTAATGAAATACTTATATTCATTTTGAATTCAAGTGAGTTGTCTATTGGAAAGAATTAGTAAATGAAATTTATATATATATATATATATATATATGCCTGTATTTGGTTGCTATTAACATTTATGTAATTAGGATTATGTTAAAGTCGTGAAATGTTAATTGGTCATTTCATTTTATTAAGAAATTAAGTTTAGGAATTCTTATGTCTATTTAAGGGAGTCTAAAATGAAACCCAATTCCTTCACTAACCTCTTTATTTAAGCTACAAAAATATTTATAAAGCTACTAATATGATTAATATTAAGTAATCTTATTAATAATTTTATCAATAAAGTTAGTAAGATGTTAATTTTTATTAATTTATTAATGATTCTCTTAGTTTAGTTAGTAAAATAATTTAAATAGAATTATTTCTATTTGGAAAATGATTAATATTATTGGATTAATAGAGATAGTAAATTAGTGGAATGCTATTAATTGTCAATTATAAATGTTCTTTAGTGAAGGGGTAGTAAGAGACTGCCTTCTTATTATGGTCATATAAACAAGTTTTGTATTTAAATGATATTAAGACCTCGTGGAAAAATAAGGATTTAACTAATTTATTCTAGCAAGATATTTCATGAGATCTAATAGTTTGCAAGTAATTAGAGTTTTCTTGAAAATCGATTTATAATCTTTTAATTTGATTAATGTTGATCTCATTCGCAACCTTTAGTTTAAGATTTCGGATAAATTGCTATTGCATGTTTGATTTTTCATCATGTCTCTCTTGGATGTATTGTCAATTGGCTTTGCTATTGGATTATTGTGTTCGATCTTGTATGAAGATGATAAAAAAAAATTAAAGTGTTGGCTTCTAATTTCGTTGTATTTGTTGAATTGGTTTAAGTGGGTTTGATCTAATTGTTAGTTGTTAGGGTATCATGTGGGGAGAAAATTGAGGTCTCCTTTGAATGCCCTATTGGATGAATTTACTGTTGATATTGTAATTATTTATATTAGCCTTGTTTGAGTTCAAGATTTTGTAAAGATGTTGCTACTATTGTTCTACACTTGTCGTTTTGCGATCATAAAAGTTGTTTAGTCATTTCATAAGTACTCCTTTTGTGTTATTTCTAATTGAGAAGACTTTATACATCGACTTTCTCTTAGTCATATTTTGAGATGATTGGGAACTCAAAATGTTGAATTACCTTAACTGGGAATTTGTGGATTTTCAGTATTTTAGGCTTCCAGAGGCAATGGAGAAACTTGATTTATGATGATATTCCATGGTGGGACCTTTGTAATTCATTGATCGTATTTCAATTTTAAGATCTTGTGGGTGTACTTTGTTTATGATTTGTTTTGCCTTAGTTTGACTATGAGCGAGATGGTTTATGCCTCACACGCAGGCTCATGTTGTGACTTCTATGTTTGGTACACCCCTTGTTGTGAGTTTTGTTTTGGAACTATTGGGGAGGGTGGCTCTTCATGGGGGTCGGCGCACAAAGGGGTAGTCACGATATCCCATGAAAGAGTTGGTTAAACAAGTGAAAACCTAATAAAATAAACTAGTGTGTTTGGGTAGTAACACCTTAATTAATATAGTAAGATACCTCGTCCACGTTGTTAGTGCTTTTGTAGACTAAGGGTGTGTTGAGAAGGTCGTGGTTGGCAAGATCGCTACCTTGTCCTCATGAGAGGCTAGTGGTCCCGTACGTGTCATCCTATGAGGTCGGCGCCTAATGAGAGGCAGTCAAGATAACCATAGATGGGGATTGGCACCTATTGAGAGGCAGTCAGGATAACCCATGATATGAATGTGTGTTGACACTCTCTCATAGTATTCTTTGTTTTCCTGTGTATGCCTCCAGAAGCAATCACCTTGTAAGTGGTCGTTGATATTGTTGTATGTTATTGTAAGCTCTCAAAAATGAATGGTTCTATGGAGGAGAACCATCATTTCTGGACCTCAACAATAGAGCAGTTTCAGATTTAAAAGAAAAAACTAGAAATGAAACTATTCTAAACTACCAAAAATAATCAAAATGCTTCCAAACAAAAACCAGTCTCCATTGGCATCCTATCACCAAAGTCTTGTTATGCACTTTTACTCTCATATTTTTGCAAGCATAGGTGCATCAAGAGGCTATTAGTGAATGGATTAAGAAAAGCTGTGAAGATATGTGCATGTGCAAGATTCGTGTAGGGGTTCAAAATGAGAAGAGAGTCTTATTTAAATAGGAATCTTTAGGGTGAATGCAAGTTGTGGAAGGAGTGTGGGATAAGAGATTGGTTTGGAGGAAAATATCCCACACACATGAGATGGGTAAGATAAAATATTGAAATGGATAAATGCAAGTAGGTGGTAAATGAATAATTTAATGAATATTTGTGATATTTTAAATGAATATGCAAATGCATGAAATGTGTAAATGCACTAATATAATAATATTTTATGGTAGATAAATTATTATGAAAATGGTTTTAATGAAGTGATTATGGACATGGGTTTTATGAGTATAATATTTGAATGGAAATGCATAAAATATGAATATGAGATGAATGGATAAATGGAAAGATTATTAAATGATTCAATGATATTTTAGTGATTTATGCTTAAGTGGTAAATGATAAATGATCAAATGATTTTATGAATAATGCTTATAGATGCCTATAAATGCTTATGAATAAATGGTTATAATATATGGATAAATGAATGAAATGTGAAATGATTTAAAAATGATTACAAGGACATTTTTATGTGTCTACATTTTGCCCCTCTTTGAGACAATGCAGCTTGTCGCGTTGTTTCAAAGAAAAAGATTGATCAACTGATACATGCCCAGAGATATCCTGGTAAGGATTATGATAAGAATGATATGCCCCCTCGAGAGATTGATCAGAAAATTGTAAGAAGATTAATCTCTCGATAGATGTGACCAAGAAAATGATCAGATACTTGATATTGCGCAAGTGATAAAGCGGTGGTGTACATTTGATGGAAATGCACAATTGATAGGCGTAACTGAACAATTGATGGAAATGATCAGTATAGCCGAGTTGATGAGCTGATGAAGCTGATTGAGATTGATGCAAGCGCAAGACAAGTTGATAGAATGATTGGTTGATTGATTAAGGGGACATGAGATTTGGAGATGCAAGTTGATTGATTTTTCTACAACAAGAAAGATGAAGAAAATGAAATGCAAGAAATGGAAGATGCAAGATGGGAGAAAATGAAGGTGATGAAGCCTCTTGTGCATTTTAAGTGCTTTTATCATCATCGAGCTTATTATGTCGCAAATTAGTATAAGCGTCTAGATAACATGAACATCTAGATGACCTGAATACTGTTTGCGTTTTTATTTAGTAATGAAGTATAAGCATCTAGGTATAAGGACCCTAGATGACCTGAATACTTATTGCATGGAAGACACTATCAGACAAGGAATGCACTCATCCATACTAGACTCATAGGTCCTCAATGGTTTTAGATAACCATGTCTTAAGACGAGTCATCCTATGAATAAGAAACAATCCACAGGCAACAAACAAGTGAACATGCCCCATCATCGCCTCTCTAGTCCCAGACATCCTGGAGAAGCTAAAAGACATGCCACCAAAGATAAAATCATAAAATAATCAAAGACCAACAAACAAACATGCGTCATGCTTCGATATGGAACTAATTCTTGGTACGGTTGTGTTTGTTGGATTTGGAAGAGGGATTGATAGGTATGCTGCAATATTTGCTTGATTGTTACTCATGATGCAGTTTGATTTTGCTGAAGTTCAAAGCTATGTGGTGATCTGAAAGTGTCATTGTTGAGGGATTTTTGAAGTTATTTGATTTTTTGGATTTTTGGAATATTTGACATTTTTTTGGATTTTTTCAAGACATTTTATGATTTTTATGGAATTTTTCAGGACATTTTATGTTTTTTATGTATTTTTTTCAGGAGATTTTTATGATTTTTATGGATTTTTTTCAGGACATTTTATGATTTTTATGGATTTTTTTCAAGACATTTTATGATTTTTTTATGGATTTTTTTCAGGACATTTTATGATTTTTATGGATTTTTTCAGGACATTTTATGATTTTTATGGATTTTTTCAAGACATTTTATGATTTTTATGGATTTTTTCAGGACCTTTTACAACAGAAAGAGATGCATCGCAAGCAAGTAGACAGACAAAGAGGGTAGTTTCTCTGACCGTGAGATGCTCAATATCCTAACCCATGGCTAAGGTTGAGGAAATGCCCCAGTGAGGAATAGGACCAATCTAGTATGCATGACAAAGCGAGCAAGTGAGGGGATTGTCGAACAATTCACAAGCCATGGTGAGTGTGAAAAGGATATTGTGAAGTGGAGGGTGAATGAAAAATGGGATGAAAAGATCAAGTAGAGCTCCAAAGGAAAGAGGAGCAAAGCCTCTACACATGGCACCAATTTCTCAGTTTTCACCATGGTACTTGCTCAAGGTGCCACCGAAGTGGTTTTCACCATTGAACGAATTGATTTCACTTTACTTCTTTTTTTTCTTTTTCAGGACTTTTTTTCATTTTTTTGTATTTTTTCAAGACTTTTTCCTAGCTCTCTGAAGCGAGATATAGAATTGATAGATGCCAGATCCATAGACTACCTTGACGATGCCTCGATCCTGTGTGGATGACCATGCTGGATGAAAGTACCCGATCGAGATGAGGAGTATGAGTGGCAAATATGAAGGATGATAGATGTGGTAGATGAAAGAGACTATGGTAGGATCCCTAATGTGCACACTACGTGGGCCATCAAGCTTCAACCAAAAAGGAGCTTGGGCAACCGATGAGCTAGAATACGTGAAGGGGTCATCATCAAAGGTACATTGAAAGACATCACCGATGGTGTGATATGCCAGATATGTGAACATGGATGGGTGGAATGGAATATATGGTATGAGTGAGAGTGACATGGATGGAGACCTTGGATCAACAAGTTCCTTTATTTTATTTTCTTCCTTGATAGATGCCCCCAATGATTTTCGATGGAGAGGCATAATTGGAGATTGAATTTTTCTTGCTTTCACTTTTGAATTTTATTTTTGCTTTGTCCAATAGCTTTTTATTTTGGCTAGGGGACTTGTCTTGATCTTCTTTTGTTTTGGATTTGTCCAATAGCTTTTTATTTTGGCTAAAGGACTTTTCTTGATCTTTCTCTCTTTGCATGCTTTCTTTTGATTCTGGATCTCCATTTGAAAAAGATGCTTTTACCTTTGATTCTTGAATTACATCTTTTTTATTTTCTTTGGGTGATACTTGTTGATCCATTTCTACAAGGCAGATGGATGTGGGTGAGATGGTTGAGGTGGGTGGAGTGATAGGATTGTTTAGTGGGAAAATGGGAGTGGTGATGCCATCAATGGAGTCTTTGGGACTATCCTTTTCGGTACTGCTAACGTCAAAGGAAGCTTGCACATCCTTAATGACTTGGCAAGATGTCTTAGTAGATGTGACAATAGGAGATTCATATCCTAGCCTAGGGTAGGTGGGCTGGAAGGATGATGACTGGATATCCTTGGTAGGATCATGATCAAAGAGTGGGTTATCATAGATATCCTGATTAAACATGGGGTTATCATAAATATGAAAAGCTTGAGTGGAAGTAAATATGGCAAATGCAAGTGTATCATCAGGATCCCAAAAGGTTTCAATCCAAGCATGGTCATCTTTTTGTGTTCCTTCTGCAACTGTCCTGATATCATTGTTGGAATTTTGACCCTCCTCGACAACATTAGCAATTTCTTTTTTCGGTAAATTATCCATACAGTATTCTCCACATCCCATATCATGGATTTGGACCTTGGGGTTTGATGGTGTGATAAATGAAGTGGATGCTTTTAAGGACTCTAGATCAACATATGCTTGAGAAGGAGGTGCTTCACGATTGCTTGGGATTGTGATTTCAGTTTTAGGGCTTAGATTATGGCAATACATGAAAGGGTTGGGATCTCCTTGTATTGTGATTTCAACACCATTGTGTGGGAATTTAATGCACTGGTGGTACGTAGAAGGTACTATTTGCATTGCATGAATCCAAGGTCTTCCAAGGAGGATATTATAGGTCAGTGGGAGATCAAGGACTTGGCAAACCACATCCTTTACCACACGGCCGACTCTAATTGGTAGAGTAACTGATCCTTTAGATGAGTGTTCCTCTTTGTCATACGCCTTTATGGTAATCTTATTCCTTGGATCAACTGCATTTTCCGAAAACCCCAATTTTGTGATCAATTCTTGGGTACAAATATTAAGACCTGCTCCTCCATCTATTAGAACTCACTTGATCTTGGCATTATTGATAAGAATGTCAATGTGTAAAGCTGCATTATGTGGTTGTCGAGGGGATGAATCATCATTTTCAATAAAAGTGAAGGTGTAAGGCGAGGTGATATGTCCCACCATAGCTTGGAATTGATCTACATGCAAGTTCATAGGCACTGTAGCAATAGCAAGCGCTTTATCTGGAATAGCCTTATGCTCAGGAAATAGGCGTAGCAACTCAAGTATAAAAATTTGTGCGGGCGTTTTCCCTAAATTCTCTATGAGGTTGTACTCTGAAGCTGGTGTAGTGGGCTTTGAATTAGGACCTTTAAGGGTGATTGTACCTTTGCGGGTAGTAACCTTGCAATCAGGCGCTTTGTCTTTTATAATGAAAGTGTTCACATGATTATCAACCTCATTGATGTTATGTATGGTATAGTCATACTTAGTAGTAGTATAGTTTACACCATCACCAAATTCAGGGGCCTTTCCTTTATCCTTGTCATGCTTAGGGAAAGGGTTTTTAAACACCTCGCGATCAAAGTTACTCGAAGGAGTGTGTCCGTCAACCACTATCTTACCATCATCAATAAGGTCCTGTATTAGATGTCGAAGTTTATTGCAACTATTAGTCTTATGTCCTTTGTGTCTATGATAGCCGCAAAATTGATTCTCATTCCACCACGGGGGTTTGACTTGTGGATTATATTCCTTTATTTCAGGTAGCATTATAATATTGATTTCAAGAAGTTCCTTTAATGCGGATTCAAGTGATTGTCCTAATGGTGTAAAATTTCGTTTAGGGAAACTTCTCTGTTTTTCTTTTCCTTTATCTAAAGATGAACCTTTGAGATTATAAACAGGCGATGATGTTTTAGTTGTTTTTGCATCAACAACTTCGTCATTGACTACATTCTTGTTCTTTACCCAAAAAGGTGTCTTGTTGTTTGAATTTGATTTTTGATCTCTATCATTATTAAGTTTTATAGTTCCATCATCAATGAGAGTTTGTTCAATTCGGAATCCCATTTCTATGGCATCGTCAAAGGAATCCAAGCATTTGAGGCGAAGTTCCCTTCCAATTTCTTTGTTCAAATTTCGACAAAAGAGGTCAACCAATTCTTGATCAGGAATGACATAAGGTAATCGTTTTGTTAAATGTCTCCATCTTTACAAGAATGACACAAAAGATTCACCTGGTTTTTGTTTGGTGTTGAAAAGGTTTGTCATGGTCACTTTAAAGTCATAATTGAAACTATAATTGGAGACAAATTTATCAGCCAATTCTTGAAAGGATTTGATGGTCGGGGGTAATTGTGAAAACCATTCCATAGCTTCTCCTCCTAGACTGTGGGGGAATAATCTCATAAGGTATGTTTCATCGACTGCAAATTCCATGGTAGTAGCACAAAATTGTCTTAAGTGATGTTTAGGATCCCCTTTTCCATTATATTTTTCAAGTTTTGGTATGTCCCAATGGTTAGGAAAAGGTGGCATTGGTATGCTTGGATCGAAGGGATAAGGACATATTTCTTCGATGGAGAACTTATGAGATGATGCTTTACGGTTCTTAAGAGTGTCCAATTCTTGTCTCAATGTTCTAAGCTCGTCCAAAATAGGATCATTTGTTGGTGTGGGTTTTGAGGTCTTTGAAGATCGCTTGTAACCTGGTTGTAGATAAAAGGGTCTATAATCTTTGATTCTACCATCGGTGTTTGTTTTGGGATGTTTAGATCCACTAGATTCGGGTTGGTCATTCATCGTGAGTAGTGACATGTCAAAATCAAGAGGCATTTTGATTCCTTCATCAACAAGGGCTTTGAAGTATTGTTGTGGGTTACGTTTGACTACCTTTGTAAGAAGTTTAGTGAATTTATGATCCTTAAGTGCTTCTTCTATATCGGATTTGGTTATTTCTTCGTCATCAGTTTCATTTGTTTCTCTAGTTGCAACACTAATGTTATCTTCGCCATCAAAGTCTCTTCCCCAAGGGTTCCCTTCTTCGTGAAACATTTTTTCTCTTGTTCTAGGGGTCATAGTTGATTGTTTTGATTTTCAATCCAAGGTAATGTATGAGACCTAAGACTAGGATGCAATGAAAAGGATATGATTCTAAGATGAGATATGGAAGTGGTAAGGTATGGTATGAAAAGCTAAGAATGCAAGAGCTCAAAGGCAACTCTAGGTCCAAAGTTGGTTATGATGTAAAGGCTTTACTTGTGTTATGATGGATAGACACAAGGACCAATGATCAAGAGAGGGTATGTAGGAGATGATGGACTCCAAAAGGATTGCCCTACTCAAGGATAATGGTATGTTCGCTAACTCAAGGATGATGAACCTCAAGTGATGTGGGTGATAGATGGTTTGATTTCAAGACCTAGGAAGAGTAGCCTAAGTGCAAGCTAAGGGTTTTGTTTGATTGATTATGAATATGCAAAGGACTAAATTCTTGGAACATGCAAAGGTTAGGTGAGATGATCCTGATATGCAAAGGGGTTGAACATGCAAGAACTAGGTGGAGTGTTATCTATATGCAAGGACTATGTAATGTCACCTATGTATGCAAGACTAGTAATATGCAAGGACTAGGATGAAAGGGATATGAATATGTATGGATATGCAAGGGCTAGGTGGAATGCAAAGTCTAGATGGAATGCAAGGACTAGGTGGAACACAAGGATTGAAAGATCAAAACCGAAGGATGATGACCCCAAGAAATCCAAGTGATAGGTTCACGTTGTATGTTTGTGTTGTTGGACCTTTTGAGGTTTGTAAAGTTTGAGATGTTGCAAGTTACTAGGTGTGATGTTTATTTGAGGTCTATTTTGGAACACACACGCAAGACATAGCAAACAAAGTGTTTGAGTTTAACAATACAAGCACAAATCCTAAGGTTGGAAAGGACAATATCTGCTAGATTCCACATGGGTTTCCCCAACCGCGTATTCTTAGCGTGTGAATCCATAAGCTTGATTGCACGGGCTCCCCCTTACAGTGCACTCACTTCTCAGGCCAACCAAGCTTCCAACCCCCATGAAACTCCCATGGGAGATTGATCATCTCTACTAAAAACTGCGAAGATGTGGATGCCTTCACACCGACCGGTGTTGCGCTAGCAAATAGAAGGATTTTGGCAACTACACAAAGGTTTTTAGTTTAGGACCCCCGTTCGAGTGGCCATACATGGGGCACAAGATTAAGCTCTGGTTAGGAGGCACTCCAACCCGAAGAGGTTATGCTCAACAGGGTTTTGAGGAGTACTACTTGGTCCGTATGACATATCCGCACTCGTAATCCTAAGCTTTCCCTTAGGATTCACATTTGTATACCGGTCGGGGCTAGCTTGGCCAAAAAGCTCCGTTGTCGGTCTGAGTCACCTTGGGGTTAGTACTTTTTCCCACCAAGGTAGGCCCAAGTTCTAGAGTCAATAATTGGTTCTCTTGCACCCAGGATCGCACAAGTGCGTAAGGGGAGAGGATACTTCAATTATTGAATCGGGGTGACATAAAATAGATGGGTCTGGCTTTCTGATCACCTAGTTTGCACAAGGTGAGAGCATAATCACCTACCACCATCAAGCATAGAAAACAGTGTTCATTGAACCCCTAGTTAAGCCTATGTGAAAGAAGACAATTGTTCACTTTTAATGCACCAATTGAAGTGTTTTCTAATCTAAAAGACAATTGGTTTCAAAATCATGTCTTTGACGAACGTCCTGCATCACAATCTCATTAGTAGTTTCATGCCTCCTTTCTTCGACAAACGAATGTTTTGATTTTCAATTCTTTGTCAAACGAACCTGCAAGAGAACCCAAATTAATAAAATTAGTCCCCCAATCAAACAAAAATAAAATAAAATAAAATTAGCATTTACCCTATAATCTAGTTTAAATTAAAATAAACTCTAAATGATTAAGTCTAAATTCTAGGTCAAATCTAAATTAAAAAAAAAATCAAGATCTAGATTAAAAGACCAAATCTACATTAGAGATTAGTTCTAAATTAAAATTAAAAGCTAAATCTAATTTAAACTAAAAGACAAATTAAGAGAAAAGTTAAATTAAAAATTAAAAGCTAAAGTGAAGGCTAAAATCTAAATTATAATTAAATTTAATTCTAAATTAAAATCTAAATTAAAATAATCCTATGTTCTAAATTACAAATTAAATCTTAAAAAAAAATGTTAAATCTAGTTAGAAAGCTAAATCTAATTTAAGAAAAAAAAACTAAAAGTCAAAAACTAAAATCTATGTTAAAACTAAATCTAATTTTAAAGTTAAAAATCTAATTCTCATAAAACTATTTCTAATATAAAAGATAATTGATCTAGAATTAGAAATTAATCTAAAATCAAAGACTAATCTACAAATAAAAACCAATGTAAAATAAAGAACTAATTAGAATTAATCTAAACTTTAAACTACAAGATTAAATCTAAGTTAAAGATAAAACTAAAACTAAAACTAGGATTAAAAATAAAAATAAATCTAAGATTAAAATAAAACTAAAACTAAGTTAAAAATAAAATTAAAACTAAGATTAAAATAAAACTGAAACTAAGTTTAAAATCATGAGTTATTATGCTCTGCCATGCGTCATGTTGCAATAGTTTTAGAATTTAAAAACACAAAATAACAAACTACAGTATTTATGGTGACAGCTGAAATGGGAAGCATTCATGCATCTTGGCCTGCAGCATATCAGAAGATTAAAGCACATTCTGCGAGAATTCATAAAATGCTTCCAGAAGCATAAAGAAATTAGGCAAATAAACTATTTCAATTTACAGTAGACCATGAAAATCAGATGCAAATTTGAGGAAAACAAATCATTTCCTTCCCTTACAAATATTCAAAAATTAGCACAAGACAATGGAATAAATATGTTTGAAATTGAAAAACAAACCATGCCAAAACAATCACAGTTCTCAGCAAAGACCTTCAAAAATCTGCAGTCATGAAAAAAGACAACAATCTCTTCTGCAGTCATGAAAAAAGACAACAATCTCTTCTATCCTCTTATGACAGCAACAGTAGCAATGTCAGTAACCATCAACAGTGCAGTGAAACAAATGCTGATTGAAATGAAAAAAAGTTTAACTGGAAAAATTTGAAGAGCAGTGAACACGTTTTTTATTTAAAGCTATTTTTTTAGAACTTTTGTTTGCTGTAAATGAATATTTTTACCCCCAAAACAATTCCTAATACATTCTTCATGAGCAGAGGGCAATTTTAGAGATGTTCTAAGCATTTCAAACTACTTAATAGTGAGAAAAACATGGCAGCAAAAATAAAAACGTGATTTCATTTTTTTCTCATGCTTCTCCAACAAATTTGAAGTTGTTGATATGGTTTCAAACAACCCAACAACAGCGAAAAAATGAGACAACAATAAAATGAAGAAACGATTGCTCGTTCACGTCGGGTTCACCATTTGTAAGCTCTCAAAAATGAATGGTTCTATGGAGGAGAACCATTATTTCTGGACCTCAACAATGGAGCAATTTCAGATTTAAAAGAAAAAACTAGAAATGAAACTATTATAAACTACCAAAAATAATCAAAATGTTTCCAAACAAAAACCAGTCTCCATTGACATCATATCACCAAAGTCTTGTTATGCACTTTTACTCTCAGATTTTTTGCAAGCAGAGGTGCATCAAGAGGCTATTAGTGAATGGATGAAGAAAAGTTGTGAAGATATGTGCATGTGCAAGATTCATGTAGGGGTCAAAATGAGAAGAGAGTCTTGTTTAAATAGGAATCTTTAGGGTGAATGCAAGTTGTGGAAGGAGTGTGGGATAAGAGATTGGCTTGGAGGAAAATATCCCACACATGAGATGGGTAAGATAAAATATTGAAATGGATAAATGCAAGTAGGTGGTAAATGAATAATTTAATGAATATTTGTGATATTTTAAATGAATATGCAAATGCATGAAATGTGTAAATGCACTAATATATTAATATTTTATGGTAGATAAATTATTATGAAAATGGTTTTAATGAAGTGATTATGGACATGGGTTTTATGAGTATAATATTTGAATGGAAATGCATAAAATATGAATATGAGATGAATGGATAAATGGAAAGATTATTAAATGATTCAATGATATTTTAGTGATTTATGCTTAAATGGTGAACGATAAATGATCAAATGGTTTTATGAATAATGCTTATAGATGCCTATAAATGCTTATGAATAAATGGTTATAATATATGGATAAATGAATGAAATGTGAAATGATTTAAAAATGATTACAAAGACATTTTTATGTGTCTACAGTTATGTTTTGGTTGATATTGTGATTTGGTCTTGTGATCGTTCTGCTTGTTTGTCTTGGTCATGGGTCATTTCTTGTCATCTCCTAGCATGGGGGGGTGGACCTTCGGGTCCACGCGGTCGGGTGGAATGTGCTATGCACCCCATTGGGTCCCCAATCTGAGTTCGTGCAGATGTAGTTGATCCACAACTCCACCCCAGTTCTATTGTTCCATGTTCAATTATGTAACATTCTTGTATTTGATGTATCTTTTCATCTATGCGACAGGATGCATATGTACTCCTGAAGTGATGTATGTACTCCCGAAGTGATCTAATGTACTCCTGAAGTGATGTAATTTACTCTTGAAACGATGTAATGTACTCCTGAACACAGCTGTAATGCATTATTTTACCTTTGTAGCCTTTATGTGGTTAATGATTCGTAGTAGCCGTTATTTGATGTGTTGTATCTGTGGAAATATACTCCACAATTGTTATATTGAACTATGAATTGAAATGTAATAAAATGTTGTATGTGTCTTTTCCATCTCTTTTGATCATGGATGGTTGTATGTTATCTTTATGTAATCCTTGTTCGTTCGTTATCGTATGGTATTAGTTCAGTATTTTGTGATGTTGTCTCGTGTACCCCAGAAGACGTAATTGATGTAGTAATTGGGCAATTTCTTTTCATTTAGTATCTATATATGGTTATCTCATGCAATGTTTCACTTTTTAAAAAACAAAAAAAATTGTGCGGCAAATTGGTTGTTTCAGTTGTCCTTTGGGGTTTTGCATGTCGGGACGTCACAATGGTAGCGAGCTGGGCTCGAGGACACGATGCCACGTGCATATACACATGAAAGTGCACTATGAGATTGTGTTATGATAGCCTACTTGTGTGATGAGTGTAATGGAGCCTCGCACACTTGTAGAGGGTTACTCATGTTTTCTTTCAACAGTGTTGGTTCGGTTAGTATATGGGTATGTCCTAGCCATGTATACCTCTGGCTACGGCGAGTACTTGCATGTGCCTTCCCCATGAGGTATCGTTATGCGGGGTGTGTTTTGCACGTGCCTACTTCCGCGAAGCCACAAACACACTGCCATGTGGCATACATCCAGTGCGTGCCTTCCCTGACTAGCGTATGACCATGTCAAGTGACGACATAATGCAGGGTGTAGTCGTGGAGTACACTCTGAGTCATGTGGATAGTGTGCTCACTCTGCACCACATGAGGGCTATTATTATAATCGGACGTTGTTCCATCCTTCCTCATTTGGTGGCTAGTATCTAGTCGCACAGTGTTGTACAGTGCAATTTTAAAGATTGTGGACTTTCTTTATGGTTATTGATGATTTTATGTTGATTGTGATGGTCGGCACCTTGCTATATTTTCTTGTGATGGTTTACCCACACCTTGTGATCTTATTTTTTTGTAACCCTTGTGGTTATATTTGATTTAGTGTTGAAATTGTGCACATTTATTGCCTTATTGTTGAAATTGGATTTTTATTTGCTCTTCTTTATAACCTTGGTGGCTAAACTAGTTTATCTTTATTGTTTTCAATGTCGGCAATATGTCGTATTGTGAATCCTCTCCAAGAACATATGAGGCGAACTTGGTGAGTTTATATGAGGAAGCAGATGTAGGGAACGTTGAGGATGGGTGTATGTGAGGTTGTTACTCAGCTAAGACCCACTACCCACCTATGTGTGATGACTATCTCTTGGAGGCTAATCACCTTATACAACAAGAGACAGGTCATTGTGGTCTTGATTGGATGGTCTCACCATGTGTGTGGCCTAACACCACCAAGCCACTAAGTGTGAGGTATGGATTATGTGAGATGGATTTTGGCTCTTGGCTCATGGATTAGTATGTTGCTTTCCGATGTCCAAATGGACCCTTGTGTGGCCTGGTGATGTGATTTCAGGTGATGTGCATTGGTGTGTATGTGAAGAATGTATGTTAAATCGTGGATATGGTGCTTGACTTATGAGTTTAGGTATTTTACTTTTTGTTACCCTCACCTATTTGGTTGTGGCTCTTTTCTTTGGTGGTGTGTGTAGGATGCCTAGGAGAGGTGGTCGTGGAGTCAATTGTCTGAACACTTCTTTTCTAAGTCCCCACGAGAATGATCATGAGGAGCACCTGGGTCCTCAGTTATGTTCTTTGCTTGAGGAGATTCTTATCCAGCTCGGCCCTAGATAGGGGGGTGGTCACCAGCAACAACACTCTAAGTCTAAACGTAAGGATTCACAATCTCATCATGATGGTGACGGTTCTCAATCTAGGAAGAACCGGAATTGGTGGTGTAATAAGCGCAACCGTCAGGGGTAGCTGACAAAGAGTGTGTGGTCTGCGACTAACTGGGGTAGTGTTCAACAGTCTAGTGCACCTCCAAGTAACAGGGGTTTTGGACGTAACACAGGTTGTTTCTCTTGTGGTCAACAGGGCCACGTAGCTAGACAATGTCCTCAGAGGAACACCCCTGAATTCAATCAGAGGCTGGCAGTCACAGAGCCAACAAGGAATGACATAGGAAGGACCCATAGGACGAGTGTAGCAATTGATCATCGTCGGGCAGAGCATCAGGGCACAGATGTGGAGTTTACTGGTAGCAATTAGGCAACTGATTCGGGAGCCTATGGAAATCTTGCGGTACAGGAGACTGAGGAAGTGTCTTTAGTGTTGTTTTCTCTGCATTGACACTTGTTATGATAGGTTATGTGTTTTTGAGACTTTTCTGGTGGTTGCTTCACCATGTTGGTTTGTATGGATTGACAGTTTACTTGGCTTGGATGATTATGACAATGGTTACTATTATTTTTATGTTGATGTATGGAGTTATTTAGGTTTGGAACAATTTGATTATGTGTGATTATATGGATTTTATACTATACGTATTTGCAGGCTTCCAGGAGTAAGCCTGATCTTAGGGGGGGAGAATGTAGCACCCCTCCAATTTCCCCATACTTTCAGATTGTGTTTTATTATGATTTGCTTATGTCTTCAGACTGTGCTTTTACTTTGATAGACCATGATATTATGTTATTTGATCGTTGGCTTTGGAGTGATGATGGTTTTTATATTTAGATGTGATAATACACTTTATGGATGATTATTGTTTATGACATGCTTTATGATTAGCATAGTTGTTTATTTGAGTTGATATTGATATATGTTCATCTATATTTATTGAGGATTTAGTTTTGTCAGTTTGATGTGACATTGTATTGGTGAAGGAAATGGGATTGCATCACTCGCTTGCGAGCACCCTACGATTATGTGATTCTCTCTTCACGATGTGATTGCTTATGATATATATACATGTTCGACATATGCTTTGATTGCAAGATTGCAGGTACAGGACGTCGACTCCACCTGGATTCACAGGTTTGAGCATGTCCATTGCCCAACAATTAGTTGATTGGGAGATAGTAATTGGGTTTCCCTTGTCAAGCCGCAACCCTAATCACAGTGTGTCGTCAGTCTTTGTTGGTCATGCTGTATTGTCATATTGTCCATTTTTCCCTTGTTGTTTATTTATGTTGCAAGGTATGTTTATGGGAAATTAATGCTTAAAATGTTTTAAGTGATTATTTAATTAATCTTGATTATTGTGTTAGAAGCTTTGTATTTAATTTAATTTATTTTGTAAAGAGAATTAATCTTTGTGATTAAATTTATTTTATAAAGTGATTAAATTAATTAGATTAAATTTAAATTAGAAAATACTATGTGATTTTGAATTATTTAAAGGCACAAATATCTAGAAAATATCTAGAGAGATTATTTGTGAATTGATTGAAAAGATATTTGATTTTTGACATGTGTTGAGAAATTTTAAATACAATTGTTGAGAAATTATTTCACGAAGAGTATTGGTTTTAACTAAAAGAGGAAAGAGATTACTTCACGGAAGGAGAGAAGATATTTTTGGAGAGGTTGTTGAAAGTTGAAATAGGGGAATGGCTCTCGATGGGGGTCGGGGCCTAGGAAGGTTTGCCAAAGTAACCCATGTTACTTTGTGATGACACTCTTCCTATGACAGCAGTTTGTGTGGTTTAGTTAGTGTATGTGGTTATTTTACTCTGGAAGCAATGTATCCATTTATGATAAGTATTGTATTTGTTTGCTTAGTCTTGTGTTTGCCTATGTCTAGAGGTTGTAGGTTTTGCCTAGGAAGCTCTTTTACTATCTTCTAACACGGGGGTTGGGCTTTTGGGTACCACTTGGTTGGGTGGAACATGCACCTTTTACCGTTGGGTTCCCACTTTATGTTCGTGATGGTAGTATCTTCTAAATTGGAGAGCTCACATGTTCCAGTTATCTGTACTATCTCTTGTATATTGTTGTATTAGTTGGATACTTTGTATATGTATCACTCCTCAATTGTATTCGAGGAGGATTCTTGTAATTGTAACATTATTGAATGATCTTCCATATTTTGGAAATGAGTATTGTAAATATTATTTGGAATGAATGCAATCTATGGATCTTTCATGTACTTTTATCTTATGAGATGTATTTAATGCTTTGGATGTATGATATTTGATTCATGAGTAATAATTTACATGCTATGAATGAGTTACTTTTATATGTTATGAGATTCAGTCGTAAGCGTTGTTGCATACCTTAGAGGATGTATGTTTTAGTGTAGTGCACTTTACTTGTAATTAAGTACATTTTTTTTTTTTTTTAAAAGTGGTTCACTTTCGTTGTAGTTGCATCTTCCTCTAGGGTTACGTGGCAGGACATTACATTTACCACATTGGACTATTGACAATGAAGGTGACTAAGAGTAACTATCTTCAACAAATTTTAGTTTGGAAGGAGAGGAACTGTCAAACATTGAATATGGAACTCCATCAAGACACTAGTAGATGACGAGTGTTGGATCCATTAATAGTAAAACAACGGAAGCCTCCTGTTAAAACAAGCCGTTAGTCATATGTTGTTTCAAAGAATGAGTAGCCTTGATATCAATTACAATAAATCTATCATTTTCTCCTCATTCTTTTGTCAACAAACTATTCAAAAAAATTCCCTAGGATGAATATCAGCATTGAAATTTTTTCCTTAGGATGCTTAAACCATACTAAGCATTCCACAATCTAATCCGCATACTGAAATCTCTAATGCTGATGAACGATGCAATCATAAAGCTAGATTCATATGACTGCCACTAACTTTGAAGCCAATAGGAGTGAAAGACAGGCATCTTGATCCCAATCCTGAAGGAGACATTGTTGTGCATGATGGAGAAGGATTATTCGCAATACAAATTAAAGAAGTATTTTGTCTTCCATTGAAGAAAACTGGGGTGAAAATTATGGTTCCAAAGTGTATGATGCCCATGCTACCAAGTTTAATTTAATTTCAATTTTAATTTTAATGTCCACTATAGTATAAAATTAACCAATGGGACTACAAGTACAATAAAAGAGGGCAGTGGGAGTGTAAATACACCACCTCCTAAATGCAAAGAAAATTGGACCTAAACTAGTATAGATATCTTAAATACATCTATCTAAAAATTACTGAAGATATCAATCTTGAGTTGTTATATTTATTTAATAGTTACTTTATTTATTTAATTGTTTACTTTATTTTCATTTGAAATGCTATATTTACTGAAAATTTATTATATTTTATTTTATGTACGAGTCATTTTAAAGTTTTTTTATTTTACTATATTTCTATTTGAAGAGCTATTTTTATTGACTTAAAAGAGTTATTAATATATTTTACTTTAGAACTATTTAAGAATTGTTTTATTTGTATTTACTTAGAGTGATTTTATTTTATTTTCACTTCAGAGTTATTTTATAGCTTTAGTTTTTAATTAAATATAAGTTGGTTCCTTAATGTTTTTTGTTAACACGCTCACACCATTACACGCCATTCCTTGCTGCCATTGTAGTTACACCTCTCAGCATAATAAGGAACTAAAAAGAGCAAAGTCTTACCAGTACAGTAAAATTGAGAATAACAAAGTTTATAAAAAGGAAGATCCCTCTATGGAAGAAGAATTATGTCTAAAAGATAAAGGATTGGAAATGGGAAGAGATCGATCAAAGGAATCGGTTCACCTAGAAAATTAAATGTTTAAGATGATGACAATGTGAAGATGGGTCAGGAATTCAGGATCCAATCCAAATTAAAAGAAACACAAAACTCCTAGTAAATACGAAAAGCATCGTATTGGATCAACCCTTATGCAAGCATTTATTTACGTGTTATGGCGGTGTCTACTAGTCTAATGTTATTTGTCAATGGTAATAACTTGTTGTAAGTTAATCCCAATACAATATGTATGCCATTGTGTTCTCAAGATTATATGTTTATCAATGCTATTGGCTATTTTCAGTTTGAATATTCAAAATGTAACATTAGTTATTACTCATTGCTGTTAAAAATGAATCTTGGCACAGTATAAGAAAACAACTATGCATGATTGTTCTATGATCTTGAAAATCAGTACTTCCAATGATGTAGCAAATATCAAAATTCAGCTACTTCTTTAATATATAATATATTGCAAGTTTACAAGAATTATCAAAAAACACGTCAATCATCTTCAAACATATTGAATCCGTTACAAGTGGTAATATTTTGAAGCTGCCACAAGTTATACTTATTCCCCGAAGACCTATCAACACAAGCCAATCACATTATACATTCTCCTGCAAGCAACTTCTATGACCATTACAGTTATTGCTTCTAAATACAAGAATGAATATTCTTTTTCTGTGTATCAAGAAGGAACATGTCCTTATACTAATTAAACTTTTATGCTTAATATATTTATTTCAGTATTTCAGAAATGAATAAATACACAGAAAACAAAAAGATTTTCATCTTCAAAAAATATGAGCAATAAGTCACCCATGAAATATCATCAGAATGCAACAAATCGAAGAAAGATGTTTTCAGTGAACTATATCCAATTGTATGTCAATGGACAAGCTTTTTCTTGCATTGATTACATTTGAATATATAAACAAATATTTGCTCTTCCTATAAGTTAATAATAAGCCATGAATAAATACAGTATGGTGAAAATTATCATGTATAATTACATGATCATTTTAATAGATAATCTTAAGTTTCAATAGTCAGGTAACAAAGGAAGTCTGGAAACAGTGGTACCTGATGTCCTACTGACATCCAAATCTTCCAAGTAGTTTCCATGTCTTCCTTCCATGTTCATATCTGAAATATTGCTCTCTTTAGTACTAGCATGTAGTGGTAGGACTCGAAGTCTTGAGTTTGACTCTGCTCCTGCCTTTTCTGCTGTTAATTTGTAATCCTTTACAAGCTTCATTTGAAGAGCTATAATTTCAGAACACCTTGGAAGGAGCTCAACAGGCTGCCCCTTGGGGATTACAATATCTTCAATGGCTAGTCTGGCCTCCTGATAAACAAGAATAAATTAGAAACCTACTTATCTGGAGAAGAATTGATTCTACATAATCAAATTATAGACTCTATTTATAGAAGATCAACTAAAATTCACAATATATTCCAAAACAAAATATAAAATCATGTTACACTTTTTCTTTACAGTTTTGTTTTGATGAGGCACAAGAGGTCGTTGTGATAGTAAGATTATTGATGCTTGTGATATGACTAACATTGAGTTGATGGGTTGATTGAACAGGAGGTTCTGCTAATGTAGGATATGGAATAAGTTTAAGTATTAATGTCTTCAGAGTTCATGTCTGCCTTCTTTGCACTCTATTTCTTTACAGATGGTTCCTTAAGTGCTGCAAATTGACATTTGGCCTTGGTTTATGATGTTTGTTATGCTTTCCACGAAGAGAATATATTTTGTGATTCCTTAGTTAGAGCAGGTTGCTGCACTTCCTTTGGTAAAACCTGTTGTCCATCCTTTGTTGGTAGCACAGAGATCTGAGTGGTAGGAAGCCTAAAAATTATTTGCAAGGTTGCTGTTATAAGGATGCTGAAGGGCAACTATGCACTAGTTATCCATATTCATAAATGTGGTGAAATTTAAAAGAAATACTCTCATTGTCAATGTTGGTCCTATATATATCCTCTAATTTAAACATTTATTTCAACTGGTAATAGCTTATCTAGTTAGAGATTTACACAGATATGAACACATGTCCCTATCGTTTAGTATATAGCTAAACCAAAACATAACCTAGATTCCAAGAGTGTTATCAATCACCCTGGATGATAAGTCATTCCAAAATTCTAGTAGAAGAGTGAATAATGGTATCCGAATTTGGAGTGACCGTGAAATTTTTTTTCCTTGGATTAAAACTTGAAAGTCCAATTCTTAATGAGCGGTCTACACCATAAACCAAGGACCTCTGGGAAATAAAATTTCTCTATCTTCATTTTTGCAAGAAGGATAGTCAAACTACCCCACTAGATCCAACCATGGATGTCCTTTAATTATTTACTATCCATTCTCAAATAGTTTTTGGACAGCCAGAGATCTTTGAATAGACAAATCTATTAGAATAATATTAAATCATTAAAAGATAAGGCTTACAGTAATAAAGTCACCTTAGTGACAAATGTGTTTTTTTATTTTCTTAGTTCGCTATTTTTAGTATTAGGTGAGTCATGTCATGTTTATCCTTTTGCATGGTTTCATCCTCCAATCTCTATATAAGGAGATGAACCTCTTTGTAATCGGTATCCTGTTATTTAATAAAATATTAAAATATTGTGTTCCATTAATTTTTACAATATGGTATCAGAGCAGGGAATTACGTGAAAAGAGAGATTTGTGACAGAAGGGTAGAGTTGCATAGCTTTACATTACGGATAAAATTGCAGGTCTGTAAAGAAGAATCACACCTATTTATTTTGCACTGTCGGACTAAGGAAATCGTGGGTTCTGCAAAAAAAATTATTTTTGTTTATCGCATCGTTTTTTTCACTTAAAATCATGCCACTTTTTCATCTTAAAATCGCATCTATTTTTCTTCTAAAAAATCACGCCTCTTTCTTAAAAAATCGTGGACAGTTTTATCAGAAGATTGTGCCATGCAACTAGGCAAATCACAACTTGACAAATCTGCAAGAAAAAAATTTAAAAAACTGTGACTATGTTAAGTGGCGATTGTTTTACCTATGCCAAGGTATTCTACAATGGCTAAGGGTTTACAGATCTGTGACAGGTAGGGCACAATTATTTTTAATAATAAAATAAGCGACCAAGGTTTTCAGATTGGTGATTAGAGTTTCAGTGATTGTTTTTAGGGTTTCTACTCAAAACCAGCAGCTGGGGTTTATGCCAATGTTCAAATAGGGCACAAATTTCAAGGTCTTATTTTGGAAAGTATGTGTTAAGGTTTGAAGATTTTCAGTTTTATTATTTGGGCTTTTATAATTTGTCAGAAATGGAAAATTCCGTTGGATAAATATTCTAGTTTCATCTTCCACACTTGAAAAGTAAAAATCCAGATGCAATTGATGTACAAGAACCTGTGGGGAATAGTAAATGGAAACGAGAAACTTCCTGCAGACACTATTAAAGTATTGGAATGGCAGAATAGAGATGATAAAGCCAAAGCTATGATTGGTCTTGCCCTCTCCGATTCTGAGTTACATCATGTAGATTTGGAAAAACTATCTAAGGAAATTTGGGAGAAATTCAATACACTATTTGGAGCAGCAGCAGTTAATGCAAAGAAAATTTAAAGCTTCAACTTTTCAAGTTCAAGATGACTGACAAAGTCACTATGTCAAGCCACATGAACAATCTAAGATCTCTTCTTCGACAACTAGCAGAAGTCAATGATGTAGTGGATCAATTATTTTCAAAATTCAGCAATGTCATCTTTACTCTTGGTCAATTTTCTTCTAAAAGTTTGGAAGATATGATTTCAGCTCTCATAGCTAAAGAAAAGAGAACTATTGCAGAAGATACAAAAGATGATCCTCAAATTGAGGTAACATTATACTCAAATAGCAGAAGATCTAGTAAGGACAAAAGAGGGACAAAATGCTACTATTGCAAGAAAATGGGCCACATAGCTTGGAAAGTAGACTTTGACCGAATGATGTTCTCAAAGGAGCTAATATAGCCATTGTTGAAGATCCTCCAGATGTTAACAATGGTGAAGGAGAAGTTGCTTTTTATGCATTTTAAAGAAGTCTAGTTCTTTGAAGACAAGTAGGAAGCCAATGAAGACAAAGCTCAGAATGAATGGCTGCCTAGTTAGCTTGGTAGTATGTGGATCTATTAGAAATTTAGAATAATATTAAATTATTAAAAGATAAGGCTTACAATTGTAATAAAGTCACATTAGTGACAAGTGTTTTTTGCATAGTTCCACGGAGTTTCCTGACGGGGGGATGTAGGGACGTGGGGATAGGTTTCGGAGACAAGGGGACCAAGGGCCTAAGTTTGGGGACGGCGGGGAGACGGTGGCAAAGTAGCGGCAAGGCACTGAAATACATATAGTACTTGAAAAAATAGTTATAAAAAGATGGATAAGTATAAGAATTATACATCTTGGAGACAACTAGGAGTCCCTTAAACATCTTGAGGACACCCCAACGTCCTTGAAGTCCTAGTGGCATCTTGGAGACGATGACGCTAGTGGTGGGATGGTGGCACTAGTAGTGGGCTGGTGGGGAGACGTCCCCCCCAAGTCCCCAAGTCTCTGAGACGGGGACATCTAGGAAATGCGGGGTTTTCTTTTGGGGGGGGAGGGGACGTGTCCCCGTGGAACACTGTTTTTTTCTAATTTTTTTTAGTTCACTATTTTTAGTGTGAGTTATATCATGTTTATCCTTTTGCATGGTTTCATCCTCCAATCTCTATATAAGGAGACGAACCTCTTTGTCGAAATCCTATTATTTAATAGAATATTAAAATATTGTGTTCTATTTATTTTTTACAATAAAATCAGCATCCTCTCCTTCAGCTTCCAGATATAATGTTCAGCATTTCCACTACTTGTCAGATCTCTGGTGACAAACATTTTTGTTCCTATGATTTCTCAATTATAGAATAAGCATCACCTTAGAATCTTACCATCCAAATCCCTCCAAGTCTTCTTAAGGTGGACAATGAGTTCCCCAGGTTTCAACAGGGTTCCCATCCCTAGTTCTCACTCTTTGTTATTACTACCTTTGTCCCCATTCTTGGTGACATACCATAATTTTTTGGAGTACAATTTAATACAATTGAGAATTCCAATCTCCTAAATATATGCTCTCTGTACATTCCTAATATCTTCATAAACTTATCAGATTTATTCAGATTGTGTAATGAAAGTTTACGATCTTGTGTCTAGTTTAATCCAAAAGTTTTTCTACTCAAAATTTGATAAACATTTCTACACCACATTAGACAGGAGTAGCTTTACTAAGGACAAGAATCATCCACACATGTAAATAATGCGAAGATTCGTGCAATTCTAAGCATTCCCACTATTTTATACCCTTTAAAGTCTAATTCTTAAGCTTTGATGAATGAAATTGACTTCAGCATTCATTTAAGTTATACTATCTATTCATTTATCCAGTTGATGACTAATTAAAGGTTACAACTTCACTTGAATGATTATTCTTTTCTTTATTTTAAACATGCCCACTCGTGTTTTCAAAGCTGAATTACCCTTGCTCAGCCACCCAGCTTGACTTTCCCACATGATCTCTTCATCAAAATTTGATAGCATAAATTGTAAATTGATTTTGAACTGTTACTTATTGTGCATGACATATACATCATTCTATCTACATTACCCAATAAGCCTTAAGCCCATCACAAAGGACTGCAAATACAGTGTATTCAGATGCACTATCAGTTAAGACACTTCCTTACAAAATGTCAATGTTTGTATACAGCCAGAAATTTCAAATAATCAACTTAAAATTTAACAAGCCAAACAAACATTGTGGGCTGACAATGTGCACCTCCAAAGCATCAATCTCTTCTGATGAATTTCTTCTATCTGCTGCTTCCTCTGAAATCAAGTTACCGTTCTTGAATCTGTTAGATAAACTCAGAGGAATTCCCAAACTTTCCATCCCAAAAATGGCATGCATTGCCCTTGCCATTTGTGCCATTGTATTTGCCTGCATAACACAAAATGAATTTTTATTTCAATCCTTTGTACCTAATCTCAAGCTACTTTCATGCTAATATTTGTCATCAGCAATAGCATTCACTAAGAGAAATAATTAGAATAAAACTTGGCCGAATTACCTTTATTACAAATACAGGTAGCTGACGATATTTAGCCATTTCCTTAATCCATGAATTCTGTTTAATTTTAGAATTTAAAGCGAGCATTGCATCAGCTGCACCTATGTCATTAGTCAGTTCAACTGCATTTTCCAGCCCCATTGCCTCCAAAACTTGCTCCAGATTAGCTTCCATTATCTAAAGTACATTCTCATTATTAGTCATTTTGTTAAGCTCAAATTTTAATTCACAAGAACTTTAAAATAGTCGTTGCTTTGGACAATTTACTAAAATGAATATGCTGTAATTTCCAGGCTATCATCTTCCTATTCTTGACTTTTCTACTGAAAAAGCAAAAAGAGTTTGACAGCCAAAAACAGAGACTCCAATGCACTTTCTCTAAGAATATTATGAACTGCCTGAACTAGAAAAATAGTTGTCATGAACAAACCCCAATTCTGTGTTCCTGCTAAACTAAATCATTAATAAATTATAAAATACTTATCTTACATATAGATGAAGGTACGATATCTTCTGTATACAATTTTTTATGATTATCCCTCTATGTATACAATCATTTTCTTTTATGACATTAAATACTTGTTTTGGATATTTCCAGCAGGTAAAACAAAAGACCCTGGACTTTATAGTGTTTTTACGTTTAAGGCTTATGTCAACTGTCAACGCATTTCATTGTTTGATGCTTTTTGTTTTTGGCATTTGTTCATATTTAATTCAAGAATTATTAATATCCACTATATTTATCATAAATGTTTTCATTTTCCTATTTATCTTTCAGAACTCATTTTGACTGGTATTCAATCTTGATGCCAAGTTTATTAAGATCTTTTAGTTTTTCTATTCAAATTTATCAATGTATAACATATTTTGGGCCAGTAATTTTTTGGATTTTTTTGTGGATGTTACACCGTGTCTATCCACTAATTGCAAAGAGGTTCAACAATCCAAACAGTTGTACTCATAATTGAACATTAAAATGTCTGCATGTAGAGACAAAGCTTGAATGGGATTTAAAACTAAAGCTACAGCATATATCTAAGAGTTAAAGTGGTTTTTAATAAAAAATTTAGTGTATTTTCTTAAGAGGGCTTTTTGTTTTTATTGTTCTTTCGTAAGTAGAATTTATCAGCAAACAAGTTGCAGAGTGGATTGAAAAACTTGGCCACCTGCTCATGGGCTCAATGAGTTTCAGGCTGGAAGTTGCAAAACGTGCTTGGCAGTTCAAGTCTTAAACTTGGCCCCGCAATTGCAATGTGGCCTACATGCAATAACACACTAAAAGCTTGGGTCTTTCTCCTTTTCAAGCCCTCCACACCCTTACTTCTCACACAGCTATGAGTGTTTTGTCACGATTATGGAAGCAAGATTTCAAAGATCTTTCAGGTATGGTTTTTTTCAAGTTCTATCAAAAAAAAATTATGTTTATAAATTTTTCCAAGCATTTAGAAATTGTCTTTTACATGCATTTGAAGTAATCTACCTTAGCTAGTTCAGAATTTCTTAAATTTTTTTCTAAACTAGGTTTTACCAAAAAAAAAATGCTAGGGTTTTACTGTGTCCAATGGCATCAATATGTGGAAATAGAAATTGAAGCATTGAAGGATGCCAATAGTAGGTATGGCATATCAAGACCGACCACAGGATAGTGAAGAGCACACGCTTATACTGAGAAGGGTGCACGGTGTTGATGTTATAGCAGTGGGAGATATCTTTCTCTCAAATTTAAAAATGGTGGATAAATAATACCAAGGCAAGTCGGACTTGCTATATATAATAATTTTATGAAGAGTCACCTTGTTTCTTAAAAGAGGCCAACCCAGATGAAGAGTCACCTAGTTTTGTATAAATACAAGGTGATGATCATTCATTTGATCATCAAGTTCATTCATCATAATTCGCATTTCTAGAAGAAGTTCATACTTGAGCAGCAGATCATCATCTTGTAGCAGCAGATCATCATTTTGAGGCAGCAGACCGATTTCAAGGAGAAACATATTCATTTGTATCTTTGCATCTAGGAGAGGTGCTATTATTCATTGTATCAAATTCATCATTGGTTGGGCCTGAGTTGTAAGCAGATTTCTGCTCTTATTCCTTCAATATATAAGAGATATATTTGCTAGGTTTTTCTCCCTCAAGTAGGAGGGTTTTCCCAAGGTATCTTGTTGTGTTCATTGTCTTATGTGTTGCATTTTCTGATTGCTTTCATTTCTGATCCTAAATCTAACATGGTATCACAGCGGGTCTAAGAAAAGATCTCATCAGATTTGTTTAAGCAGTCAAGTCAACTTTTCGTCTAGGGCAGATCTTGAAGAATCGCAGATCTAAGGTTCAAATTATTTCTGACCTAAGGGCAGAGATCTTTGAAGGTGAATTTGTGAGGAAAAAGAAGATGGTGAGCGGTGTCAAGGTAGAAGATAGGCTTGATGGAGGTTCAAACTTCAACTCTTGGAAACCCAGAGTACTCATTGCATTAGAGGAGAATGATCTTCTTGATTTCGTGGAAAGTGATATGCCCAAGCCTTCCGATGATACTGAGAAAATCCAGTGGAAGAAAAATGGCACGAAGGCTAGAAAGATCATGATAGACTCTGTGATGAATCACCTAGTACCGATCATCTCCAAGTTGAAGATAGCTAAAGAAATGTTTGATACTCTAAAAGGATAGGATTGTATGAGATCAACAACACTAGTAGAGCCCTTGCTTTGAGACAACAACTTCACCATGTAAAAATGGCTAAAGATGATTCAGTCATCTCATTCTTTATGAAGATTGCTGATTTGAGAGATCAATTAAGCGCTATTGGGGATATAATTGCAGACAGAGATCTTGTTATGTTGGCACTAAATGGTCTTCCTCAATCTTGGGAACCCTTTATTCAGAGCATCAGTGGGAGATCCAAGTTGCCCAAGTTTGATCATCTTCGAGTTGATTGTATTCAAGAAGAGTCTAGGTTGTCAACAAGAGGAATTGGGCCAAACTATCATGATGTAGAAAATCAAGTTCTTGCTACAAATACTTCTAGAGAAAGAGGCAAAGGAAGAAAGAGGAATAGAGATAGAGAATCAGATTCTGCCCCAGAACCGAAGCAGAAGAAGGATCTCTCTCACATTCAATGTTTCAGGTGTGACACGTATGGTCACTTTGCTCGAGATTGCAAATTAAGGTCTACACAACAAGTTTCTACTGCGGAAATTGATATAGGGACATCTTAGAAGGAGCCTAACTCTAAAGTTGATTCAGAAGGTTTCTTATACTAAAGTCGATCAATTTCTTCGAAGAGGAGGAAATGAAATTCAGAGGGAATCAAATTCAAAGAATTCAAGGCACGAGTTGAGAGCTTGTCCAGGAAAAGGATTAAGGTTCTGAGATAAGTCAACGGAGGGGAGTTCACTTCCAAAGGATTTCTTTGAAATCTCTGAGGCAAGGATCAAGAGGGAGTTTTGTGACTCACTAAGAAGTGAAGGTTGTAGTGTTGCAAGGCCAAGTGCAAAATCCTTGGAAGACCTCTTCAGCAACTAAGAACAAAATTGCACAAGACAGTTAATCTAGATTTGACATTGGTAGCTCCGCAAACCTATTTAGAATAGGGTGATCTGGGATGAGGTCGAGGAGGACAGTCCTAGACTTGAGCAAGTCATAAGTGCCAGAAGTGTGCATTGGAAACCGCTCCTCTAAGGCAAGCATTGCATACAATCTTGGACGAGGAGGTCAAGAGGTTGATGCAAGTACTTGGAGCTCTAGAGGGAATCACATCATCATGAAGATTTGTTGTAATGTATATTTCTCTGAGATGGAGAAATATGAGGTGAAAGCCCTTGTAGTGTATATTTCTCTGAGACGGAGAAATATGAGGTGAAAGGCCTTGTAGTGTATATTTCTCTGAGACGGAGAAATATGAGGTGAAAGCCCTTGTAGTGTATATTTCTCTGAGATAGAGAAATATGAGGTGCGAGCCCTTGTTCATCTCTTTGACTGAGATGAGACGTCATGTTGAGAGACTCCATGACGACATCACGTTGAGAGACTCCGTGATGAACCCTTGTACTTGTGTTTCTTTCCACACATGGGAGTAGCCATGGTGGACGTCGTGTTAAGAGACTCCATGACGACATCCCGTTGAGAGACTCCGTGATGAACCTTTGAGTTTTCCACAAATGGGTGTAGCCATTGTGGGCGTCATGTTGAGAGACTCCAAGACGTAGATATCTGGAAAGATACCTCCCTAGCTAAGAGGGAGTGTTGATGTTATTACAGTGGGAGATATCTTTCTCTCAAATTTAAAAATGATGGATAAATAATACCAAGGCAAGTCGGCCTTGCTATATATAATAATTTTATGAAGAGTCACCTTGTTTCTTAAAAGAGGCTAACCCAAATGAAGAGTCACCTAGTTTTGTATAAATACAAGGTGATGATCATTCATTTGATCATCAAGTTCATTCATCATAATTCGCATTTCTAGAAGAATTTCATACTTGAGCAGCAGATCATCATCTTGTAGCAGCAGATCATCATTTTGTAGCAGCAAACCGATTTCAAGGAGAATGTAATGTCCCTTACTCGATTTGCCCTAGAGTTCATCTGTTGATTAGGTTTAAGAATTCTTCTTTTCCAAATGAATGTTCTCTTAATGCAATAACCCTAGATAAGAATCCTGTATTCACCATATTAACAACAAATCTATTAGCATTAATATCTAGATATCAAAATATAAGCATAATCAAAAAGTAATAATGAAGACATAAGAGGAGTGGCATGGGTCGATCCTCCCGAAGCTATCCATCTAAGCCCAAGGGCACAAGCATCCCCTCAAGACAACCCACCCCTTGGCTCCGAGTTGAACATCCAAACTAAGACCATTTCATACTCGGAGTGGCGTGCTTAGTGGAAACACTGGTACCTACTTTCTCTACCCATTTCAGCACCTCAGAAGACACTTGACTTATTGGGGATAGTCGGGGGAACTGATAAGTGGCCCGGGCCTACCACCCCTCCAGGGCCGCAGCGGACTATGAGTGGAACCCCCACCCCTCCATGGCCCACCCAGGCCTTGGGATTGGGCGGACTATGAGTAGAATTTCCGCCCCTCCAGGGCCCATCCCTGCCTTGGGTTCCGGGGGCGGACTTAAGTGGGGTTTTTAGGCACCACTTCCCTCACACCCTTCCTCCCAATAAGCTTTCAAACACAAAGAAGACAATCTTTTAGCAATCAAATACATTTGCTTTTATTACTGATTCTTGAAGTCAATATCAACATCATTATCATCATAATAATATTAAAGAAAGCATTACGCCAATAATCAGACTAGCTATATTTATTTCTTATATTCAAAATATGCTAAATATTATTGCTAAGTGAGTACATCACCTGAGTTGCTATATCTCTCCATGTTTCCTTACTCGCTTCCTTCAACCTTATACTAAATTGATCATAGGATGAGAACAATTCATAAATATACATAATCTACTCATGTTTATATTAAAGAGTCATCATTACTTATAAGTATCATTATTGCATAATCATGTATATGTATTTATATATTTATATACTTTATATACATATATATAATTATTCTTTTACTTATATCCATTTGTATTCATATAATTATTCCTTCCTTATTCATATATATTCTTTATTTATTGAATATTATTCATTAGATAATTTATCTATATCTATGCATATATACTTGTATGCCTATTAAATTATATATATATATTAAATGACTATATTCCAATGCATAACAATCATTGTTGCTGCTGTTCTAAATTGCAAATTGTATTTCTCAATGTTTTCCCTCCCTTCCTTATTTTCCTTCCTTCTATTTATACCATTCAAGGTAGGTGACTTATGGGAGGAATGTATTGTTTGGTGAAAGAGGTGACTTTTCATAAAATACATCCCTTTGTTAGATTAAATTGCTGCCTTTATTATCACAATAATATCTATTTTTAAAATAATATATGATTACTATAATTATGATATTTCAGATTTCTATTTATTTTATTATTTTATTTTGATGTTTTATTGAGCATATTTTAACATTAAAGTATAATAATAAAACAATTTACTAAGATCTTATTATTATTTTATTCTAATGTATTACAATTTTTGATGTGTAATGATTATAATATTTATTTATTATTATTATTTTTTATATTAAATTATTTAATAATAGAATGTAATAACAATAATTTGCCTATATATTATTATTATATTTGTTATTTCATATTTTTATATTGATATGATACACAATTATTTTATATTTTAATATTAATATTGCTATTTATTTTATTTATTAATTTATTTGTATTTTAACACTTGGTCTTTATAGTTCTGCTATTTCGGGGACATGACAGAGAAACATATTCATTTGTATCTTTGCATCTAGGAGAGGTGCTATTATTCATTGTATCAAATTCGTCATTGTGTCGAGCCTGAGTTGTAAGCAGATTTCTGCTCTTATTCCTTCAATATATAAGAGATATATTTGCTGGGTTTTTCTCCCTCGAGTAGGAGGGTTTTCCCAGGGTATCTTGTTGTGTTCATTGTCTTATGTGTTGCATTTTCTGATTGCTTTCATTTCTGATCTTAAATCTAACACGCGGTAGGGGGAGGGATGGAGTGAATCAGTATAAGAACAATTTTAAACTTTTTAAAAACTGAATAATCAAAACTTGATAGCACAAATCAACCATAAGCAAAATGAACACCAATTTTACGTGGAAAACCCTTTCGGGAAAAAACCCCGGCAATATATTCGCTTTTATTAATAAGTAGGCACCAACCTACAAAAGACACCAACCTTCGATTACAAAAGTGAGCACCAACCTAGTACATCAAAAAATGATAGGCACCAACCTACACACTTACAGGTATAATATCTTTTTAATGAAAGACAAATATCAGCAAACCCCTTCTTTAAATCAGCTTCTTCAAAACTGAACTTTATCTCTACACTTATCTTCTTGTCCAATTCTGACCCTTACACCATTTTTCTCCTTCTAATGGCGGCCTACAACCTCATGTCCGTTGCGTTGCTTCTTTTTCACTCACCCCTTTTTCTATCTAAAAAATATAGCATTAATCTCCTTTTATAAAATTAAACCTATAAGGCACTTTTTAATTTTTGCATGCATCAATTATTGCATGCTATCTTTCTTTTTGCATCTTTTTTTCATGCATAAGAGTGCTGCTTTTTTGCATGTTGGCGTTGTCTTTTTCCACTTTTTTGCTTTTTTATGCTAGTGCTACTTTTTTCTTTTTGCATGTTTTGTTTTTTCCTTTTTGCATGCGATTATCCAACTCCACATTTCATGCAACCACTCATTTATTCAACTCCACCTTTCATGCAATATATCGTTGCATGTCCTTTAATATATCATTGCAGATTTCCTTTGACATCAATGACAATATTCTGACAATCTCTCCCTTTGTCATTGATGGCAACTTCTAACTTTCTAAATTGCTCCCCCTATCTTCAATTCTCCCCCTTTGACATCAATGGCAAAGGAATTATTTACTATTTTGAAACTTATTTTTCACAGAGTTGAATGATATGACAATAATCAGCTCTCTTTGAAACTAGGCTTCTTCTCAATGCATGGAAGAGAGTGACATCACTCCCAAATTCTTCCCCAGTTACTCAAAGGTTTCCTTTGGAAGTGACTTGGTGAAGATATCTACAATTTGTTCTTTAGTAGAAACATACTCCAACTTTACCTATTGATCAACAACTTGCTCTCTTAAAAAATGATACTTAATTGGAATGTGCTTTGTCCTGGAGTGCATTACTGGATTCTTGGAAATGTTAAACGCACTCGTATTGTCACAAAAAATAGAGATGGGATATTCATACTCTACCTTGATGTCCTTCAAAGTCCGCTTCATCCATAAAACCTATGTGCAATAAGAAACCGTTGCAATATATTTTGCTTCGGCTGTAGACAAAGAAATAGACACTTGTTTCTTACTCAACCATGAAACAAGATAATCTCCTAGAAAAAATGCACCTCCACTCTTGCTTTTTCTATCATCAATGTTGTTGGCCCAATCTGCATCTATGTATGCTTTGAGGGTGAAATTTTCACCTTTTGGATACCACAATCCAAAATCCATAGTGCCCGTAAGATATTTGAATATCCTTTTTATTGCATTCACATGTGTGTCCTTTGGTGCAGCTTGAAATCGAGCCACATACCCAACCACTTGCATAATATCAGGTCGTGTAGCTATTACATACAATAAACTTCCAATTATAGATCTGTACAAAGTTTGATTAGCTTCAAGAGATTCATCATCCTTGCTCAACTTGCATCTTATAACCATGGGGGTACTCACAGGATTGCAGTTCTCAATCTTGAATTTCTTCAACATCTCCTTAATGTACTTGGTTTGAGAAATAAATGTGTTTATCTGATTGTAAAATTTGCAAACCAAGAAAGAAAGACAACTCACCAAGCATAAACATTTCGAACTCCTTCTACATGTTAATGGAAAATTCTTGACACATCTTTTCACTATTGCCTCCAAAAATAATATCATCAACATACACAACAAAAATCAACATGTAATCACCATCATTCATGACATAGAGATTGCTGTCCACAATACCTCTTTTGAAGCCTTAGTGTTGTAGATATTTGTCAAATCTTGCATACCAAGCTCTAGGGGCTTGCTTCAACCCATAAAGTGCCTTCCTTAGTTTGCAAACATAATTTTGATTTTCTCAAATAATAAATCCATCAAGGTGTTCAATGCAAACTTCTTCCTCCAAGTTTCCATTCAAAAAGGTTTGATTTATGTCCATTTGACAGACTTTGAAATTTTTAGAAGTAGTAAGAGCCAAGAACATTATTATGGCTTCCATCCTGGCAACTAGAGAAAAAGTCCCTTCAAAATCAATACCCTCAATTTGAGTGTATCCCTTGCATACAAGTCTTGCTTTGTTCCTTACAACTTGGCAATCTTCATTCAACTCATTTCTGAACACCCATTTATTACTAATTACATTCTTATCCTTGGGTCTTCGAACAAGCTCACAAGTTTCATTCTTCTCAATTTGATCAAGCTCCTCTTCTATGGCCTCTATCCAATACTTATCTTCGGTTGCTTCTTTGAAGCTCTTAGCTTCAATTTTGGACAGCAAGGACATGTCTTCATCTTCTAAATAATTTATCATCCTTCGTGTTGTTCTTGTCTTACCATCTTCTATTATCAAATATTTTGGGTGATTCCTTTGTATAAACATAAATGGTGTCTTTGTTGGTGCTTTTGATGGTGTCTTCTGCTCAACTGCTTCAACTTCTTTTTCTTCTTCATTTGCTTTGTCTTCATTGCGCTCCTCTACATTTTGATCATCAATCTCATGTATGCTTTTTGGAAGATTTCTTTCTTCATCAACTTACACATTTGCATTTTCAACGACTTTGTGCAACCTTTTATTATAGCATTTGTAGGCTTTACTCTTTGAAGAGTATCCAAGAAAAATTCATTCATCTGCTCTTGGACCAAACTTTCCTAAATTGTCTTCATCTCTTCTTCTATAGCATGCACAGCCAAACACTTTAAAGTACTTCACAACTGCTGGCCTACCTTTCCATAATTCATATGGAGTCTTGCTGCCATTTACTTTGATTAGACCACTGTTTTGAATATAAATAGCAACAAAACAGCAGTATGAACTGAACTGCTTATTTCCAAAAAGAATCAGGAACCTTGGACTCATTTAGCATGCTTCTAGCCATCCCTTGGACTGTCCTATTTTTCCTTTGCAACTACACCATTTTGTTGTGGTGTTCTTGCAGCTGAACACTATCTTTTTATGCCAAGTTTTTCACAGAAATTTTCAAATTCACTTGAAGTGAATTCTCCTCCCCTATCTGATCGAAGACATTTGATCTTCTTGCCAGTCTCATTCTCCAATAAGGCTTTGAATGCCTTAAATTTGTCAAGAGCTTCAAATTTTTCCTTCAAGAAAGCAATTCAAGTCATTCTAAAAAAATCATCAATTAATAGCATAAAATATCTTTCACCTTGCATACTCCTTGTTCTGGTTGGCCCGCATAAATCTGTATGAATCAGCTCTAGAGGCTTTGATGTAGAATACTCCTTGGACTTGAAACTTCCTCTAGTTTGCTTCCTGAATTGACATTCTTTGCAAATTATGTTTGAAGATTTTGAGAGCTTTGGCATATCTCTCTCTGCTTCCTTGCAGCTAATCCTAACAAGGTTGTCAAAACTTAGGTGCCCCAATTGACATTCTTTACAAATTATGTTTGAAAGTTTTGAGAGCTTTGGCATGTCTCTCTCTTCTTCCTTGCTGCTGATCCTAACAAGGTTGTCAAAACTTAGGTGCCCCAATCTCTTATGCCACAACCAAATTTCATCTTCTTGAGTCATACAACACTTTTCACTTTTGAGGTCATTAAGAATGTAGAGATTGTTGCTTGCTCTACTAGCTTCAGCAATTGATTTGCCTTCTTTGCTTATTTCACATCCTTCATAATTGAAAGTAAGAGTGTGTCCTTGGTCCACATCTGGCTCACACTGAGAAGATTGTGTTTTAAACCTTCAACATATAAAACATTTTCAATTTTTGTTCTTCCATCATCTAGAACAAGAGTGCCTTTACTTGAAATCTTAACTAAAGCATTGTCTCCAAACCTTACTGTTCCACCATTCATTCTCTTCAAAGTGGAAAATTTTCTTGTCACTCGGCATATGTCTTGAACAGCCACTATCAATGTACCATTGATCACCTTCATTTTGTGCATGTAGGGCTGTTTGAACAATCATAGAATTTTATTTTTCTTCTTCTTTCTTTTTTCTCCAAACTTTTGAATTTTCTTCCGTTTTATTTTGTTTAGGAGGCTCTACAAAATTACTTCTACAACCTTTGCAGTATGATCAAAAATTTTACATTTGTAGCATATGACATTAAAATTCATTAAAGGGGAAAAAGAATTCAGATTCCTATTCATGAAACCTTGATTTTTGTTCTTGTTCCATGCAAGATTATTTCTAGGATATTTTGCATAATCCCTAGCTCTATGACTGCAATTATTTCTTGCATGTATCCTACATTACATAGCCCTGTGACCAAAATGATTGCATGAAAAACAATAGCCATAAAAAGAGTTCTAAAACCCGGTTATTTGAACTTGCCTGAATGGAAGAGGTTTTTGAAGACGTTATTTCTAACTTCAGAATATGAGCTGGCCTGACTTTCTTTTACCTTGTTTCCTTCACTTTTGAGACTATCTACATAGCTTTTCTGTTTTTCTTCATTTGTTTTAGCTGCTTTGGAACTTTGACCTTCTTCATTGTCATGCCCCCAACCGCATAAGAGATCACATGCAATAATTCAGACCAAGATCGCCACTCAATGAACAAAAGGGCGATTAATATTAAATGGGTGGTGACTTTAGAAAGGCAGCAATTCCCATAATAAAGGCATTAACTAATAAAAACAGCAATTAGAAAGTCAAACACCAAATGCAGTGATTAATAAAGAGATGCATCCTTTGTAAAAGGGAAGCAATGAAATAAAGGGATATGTCTCTTGTTAAATAAATGGGTGTGACTCTCTCCACCATGGGAGATATAAAAGGGGAAACAAATGAGTGGGGAGAGGCATCAAGGGACCAATGGAATGTGATTTGGGAAAAGGAGAATGAGAAAGGAAATGAATTTGGATAAAAGTAACAGATTGGGAAAAGGAATAAATTAAAGAGATCTATTGGATTAAGTATTATTGCCAAGAATGTATTTGGGAAGTAAGTTAAAATATAATTATATATATATATATATATATATTGGATTGTAAATGTAATCAAATCTAGTTTAAATTGATTCCTAAGAAGGACCTATGGAAATTCTAAGTCTGAAATTCTGTGTAAGAATTCTAAGTCAGATTTTATATCTTGTATTTTGAATGTGCTGATTGCAGAACATTTATTAATTTCGATGTCTACAATCAAAGATTGTCATAATGCTTTGTACTTGAAGGAGGAGACACACCTCCAAGAAGATATGCGCCTCCAAGGAGAGACGCGCCCCATGGGACGTGTCCCTTGAGGGCGCAGGTCTCTCTTGGCCAACCGATACTAATCGGTGGCTAACATAAACATATAAGCATTTAACACCCTGCGATTTATATAATGCAAAGTTTGAACATTATTTATATTTCGAATTTTATTCATGCTCATAAATTTGAATTTCTTATTTTCAGAATTATTTATTTGATAAGTAATTTCGATCACATATAAACGATGATGATGCATAAATGCAATCATCATTTATATCTAACCGAAGCTACCCTTCATCAACACTCCCTCTTAGCTAGGGAAGATAACTCTAAAATAAGTAGAGATATCACCTTCACACGTGATATCGAAGATATGATATGATTTCTCAATATTGTCTAGTCACATGACATTCTTCATAATCACATCTTCATTATGGTATGTGCACTGACATCAAGTCACATAATGTCTACCATAATAATTCATGGCATATCCACGGATATATAATTATCCACCATGATTATCTCTTAAGGATCACAATGATCTTCAAAATGACATCAAGTCCCATGATGTCCATCAAAGTGTCCAAGAGATACTATCATGACATGTCCACAGATATCAAGTCACATAGTATCTATCATGATAGTTCAGCTCATCATTGTAGAGTCATCACTTTACAATGTCACATACAAGTGTTCATTATTAGAAAGATCGTCACCTTTCAATAATGTAAATAGGGGGAGCGGGCCCATAAGGTCATGGAGTCACACACATGACAAAAGAGTTTACACATTAAACATCTTTAAATATATTAGTACAACTTCTAAACAATTTTGAATCTCAAACATAATATCAAATTACATTTCAACCATACCAAGCTTCTTCCTAAAGTGTTCTACCTTGATTCGGGAGAGAGGTTTGGTGAGAATGTCTGTTGTTTGATCATTTGTACTAATATACTCCAACTGGATCACATTCCTTTCTACCATGTCTCTTACATAATGGTAGGGGATCTCAATGTGCTTAGATCTATCATGGAATACAGGATTTACAGAGAGTTTGATGCAACTCTAATTATCACAATGAATGATTGTAGGATTCAAGGGCTCACCAAAGAGTCCCACAAGCAATTTTCGAAGCCAAACTGCTTCTCTTGCCCCCATAGAGGCTGCAATGTATTCACCTTTTGTCGAGCTTTGTATTACTGAAGACTGTTTTTTGCAGATCCAAGAGATCATAGCCGATCCTAAACTGAAGCAACATCTTGATGTGCTTTTCCGATCAGTTACACTTCCAACCCAATCTGAATCAGAGTATCCATGTAGATCTAGTTGGTCATTTATGTAAAGAAGACCATATCCAATAGTGCCTTGAAGATATCTCAATATATGTTTCACAACCATAAGGTGAATTTCCTTTGGCTCACACATGAATTGGCTAAGAGCATTCACTGCATAGCAAATATCAGGTCTGGTGTTAACCAGGTACATCAGGGATCCAATCATTTGTCTATATAGGATTGAATCTGCACACTTGGATTCTGTTGCTGCTTCTTTCAGTTTGTGAAGGTTGGTTTCCATAGGTGTAGACATGGGTCTACAATCCAACATTCCAAATCTCTTCAGAATATCAATAGTATACTTTCCTTGGTTTAGTATAATGCCATCTGATTTCTGCCATACTTCCAAACCTAGGAAGTAGTGTAAGATGCCCAAGTCTTTCATGTCAAATTTTGAAGTTAGATCCTTCTTTCCTTGAGCAATGAGGTGATCTTCTCCTGTTATTAGTAGGTCATCAACATATAAAATAATTATTAACATATCACCTTTGATTACCTTAAAGTAAAGATTTGGGTTTGCATCATTCTTGGAAAATCCTAGTCCCAAGAGGTAGTTGTCAATTCTTTCATACCAGGCCCTGGGAACCTGTTTAAGTCCATAGAGAGCTTTCTTTAGTCTGCATACATGTGAGTCAGGTTTATGTATCACAAAATCTTCAGGCTGTTCTAGATAGACTTCCTCTTAAATGGTTCCATTTAGGAATGCAGTTTTCACATCCATTTGGTGGATCTTCTAGCCTTTAGCTGCTGCAATGGCTAACACTGCTCTCACAGATGTGTAACAGGCAACAGGTGCAAATGTTTCTTCATAATCAACGCCTTCCTTCTGCGAAAAATCTCTTGCCACAAAACGTGCCTTATATTTTTCTATACTGCCATCAGCAGCATGTTTGATTTTGAAGAGCCATTTAGAAGAGACAACAGATTTCTCTTTTGGTCTAGGCACTATATCCCATACATCATTCTTTAGAATGGACTGATATTCTTTCGTCATTGCGTCCTTCCATACTTGATGTCTGAAGACTTCTATAACACTGTCAAGTTCTGACTTTATGATGTTATTCATTAGAGCAACATAGCTTGAGAACCATTTGGGTCTTTTACTTTCCCTAAACGTTCCTTTAGGTGCTGCAAGATTCTCGGCTTCTTTCCTCTTTCTACCGTTTTCATTTGGATTCTCATCTGAAGTAGATTGAAGTTCATTTGGCATTTCCTCAGGATACTCCCTCTGAATCTCAGGAGCAGGTTCCACTTCTAATACTCTAGGGGAATAGGTTTCTATCTCACTAGAACTTCTTGCCCTTTTTAATGCAATGTCTTCTTCAAAGATGACATCTCTGCTCAATTCAATTTGTTTCTACCCTGGTACGAATATCCTATAGGCCTTGGAGGTTTCACTATATCCCACAAATACCCCTTTCTTTCCGGAAGGTTCTAGTTTGAATCTCTTCTCTTTGGGCACATGAATATAGACAGGGCAACCAAAAATCCTAAAATGACTAATATCAGGTTTTATGCCGATAAAAGTTTCTTCAGGAGTTTTGTTATCTAGATGAGAATGAGGACATCTATTTTGAATGTAGACAACAGTTTTAGAGGCTTCTGCCCAGAAGGAGGTTTCTATGTTCTGGTCAAGCAACATTGCTTTTGCAGCTTCTACAATGGTTCTATTTTTCCTTTCAGCAACCCCATTTTGTTGAGGGTTGTATGCTACTGTAAACTCCCTCTTAATCCCGACATTCATGCAAAATTCCTTAAAAATTTCAGAGGTGTATTCCTTTCCATTGTCTGTCCTTAAGATTTTTATTTTCTTCCCAAAGAAGTTTTCAGTAAGAGCTTTGAACTCCTTGAACCTTTTAAGGATTTCTATTGACTCTTTACACTTAAGGAAATAAATCCAAGTCTTCCTAGAGAAGTCATCTATAAATATGACATAGTATAGGAAACCTGCTTTGGAAGGTACAGACATGGGTCCACATAAATCAGAGTGAACCAGTTCTAATACATTTTGGGTTTTACTCAAGCTATTGTGAAAGGATCCCTTTGTATTCTTTCCTAGGGAACAACCTTTACAAGTTCCTTCATGAGTTGGTTTTAACTTAGGTAATCCTGTTACAAGTTTTTCTACAGAAGGTAGGGCACGGAAATGAAGGTGTCCTAATCTTCTATGCCAAATTTCATTTGAATCAGAAGTATCAAGTGTAAGGGCTTGCTTGACTTTAGTGCATAGTTTATAAAGATAACCTTGTCTTATACCTATGGTTTCGGCTTTCTTTATAGTAGAGTTCTTAGGCCATGCTAGAACTTTCCCATCCATAAAGGTAACTCTATATCCATTGTCTTCAAGAGCAGAGATGGATATTAGATTCCTTTTTATTCCAGGTACAAATAAAACTCCAATGAGTTGAAGGGAGAGACCAGATTTCAATTTGATGGAGCAAGTTCCAACTCCCTTTACAGGGTGTGCAGAATCATCCCCAATGGTTACTTCTTCATCAATCTCTTCAATCATAGTGTCTAAGTGTTCTCTGAACCCTATAATATGCCTTGAAGAACCACTATCAATTACCCAGTTGTGGGTGTTGTTAGTTATTTGACTAGATAAGGCTGAATAGAATACAAATTTCTCAGATTCATGGTCTGAATTTGACTTTCCTACTTTAGCAAAGGATGCTTGTTGTTTTGATCTGTCAGGGCACTTCATTGCATAGTGGCCATATTGATCACATCTAAAACATTGTACTTGAGAGATGTCTTTCTTCTTGGAAGATCCTTTTCCATAGGAATTTCTCTTTCTTTTAAAAGATCCTTTCCTGTAGGAGTTTTTCTTACTCCTTTTATTAGATGTTGTGTTGAGCACATGAATGTCTTCATCTATGTTCTTTTGTTTGTTTTCTTTTGTTGAGAGTCTTGTTTCCTCTTGTAGGCAGTCTGTTCTTAGCCTATCAAACTTGGGGAGTTTAGATCTCGCACTTATTCCTTGAACAAATGACTCCCATGAGTTTGGTAGGCCTCCTAGTGCAATTAGAGTTAACTCTTTGCTATCAATTTGATATCCAATTGTGGATAATTGATCCCTTAGTTCAATGATCCTCATGAAGTATGCATTAATAGATTCTCCTTTGTTTATCTGGACATTGTTGATTTGCCGCTTTAATGCAAGTGTCCTATTGGTGTTGTTTATCTCATAGGTGCTCTCAAGGGATTTGAACATTAGATATGCAGTTTCATGTTTTGCTAGAATGGGCACTATATGATCCCTAACAGCATCTACTAAGATTTTCATGGCCTTTTCATTGTTCTCAATCCATTGAGTTTTCTCAGGATCAGCCTCAGGTTCCCTTTTGTTTTCTCTCACACATGAGTCTAACTTATTCTCTTTAAGGATCATCATGATTCTAAATTTCCATGATGTGAAGTTGTTTGCTCCTGCAAGACGATCTTCAAATCTGATCACACTTGACATTATGAAGAATGTGATGTGAATTCGATTTAAAAATACGAATTTTCCTAAGCAATCTGATATCTGGATTTGATTTGGATTCACTCAACTTGGCTCTAATACCATGTAAATGTAATCAAATTTAGTTTAAATTGAATCCTAAGAAGGACCTATGGAAATTCTAAGTCTGAAATTCTGTGTAAGAATTCTAAGTCAGGTTTTATATCTTGTATTTTGAATGTGTTGATTGCAGAACATTTATTAATTTCGATGTCTACAATCAAAGATTGTCATCATGCTTTGTACTTGAAGGAGGAGACACACCTCCAAGAAGATACGCGCCTCCAAGGAGAGATGCGCCCCATGAGAGGACGTGTCCCTTGAGGGCGCGGGTCTCTCTTGGCCAACCGATACTAATCGGTGGCTAACATAAACATATAAGCATTTAACACCCTACGATTTATATAATGCAAAGTTTGAACATTATTTATATTTCGAATTTTATTCATGCTCATAAATTCAAATTTCTTATTTTCAGAATTATTTATTTGATAAGTAATTTCGATCACATATAAATGATGATGATGCATAAATGCAATCATCATTTATATCTGATTGAAGCTACCCTTCATCAACATGGATTAAGTATTATTGCCAAGAATATATTTGGGAAGTGAGTTAAAATATAATTATAAATATATATATATATATATATAAAGTGATTATTGGAAGATTGAAATTAATTAGAAATATATACATATATATTATATACGGTCATGCAATAATGATGCTTGCACAATTATTAATCCTTATTAGTAATTATTCATTTCATTTAATCTATTTGTTCCTCTTTAATCAATCATGTGTAGGGTTGGCAAGGAAACATGTTAGGGAAGGGTGATATAGGTTCTCTCAATGTAAGAACGCCACCCTAAGTTGATGGAATTGTCTTGGTTGGATGTTCCTGCCACTTGGGGCCGAGGGGAGTATGAGCACACCCTTGGGCTTAATTGAGATGAATGATGTATAGGTTTTCACAATGTAATAACGCCACCCTAAGTTGGATGGAATTGTCTTGGTTGGATGTTCCTACCACTTGGGGCCAAGGGGGTATGAGCAAGCCCTTGGGCTTACTTGTGATGAACAGTTTTTCTAGTGCCCTATCATGCATTTCTCTCCAATCCCTACCATGATTGGTTAAAGATTCTATAGATTGGTTTCAAGTTTAAGTTATTCATTATTTCATAAATGTTAATAGTTCATTTATTCTTAAATTTGATATCTATTATATAATTTACTACGGAATATTATTTGTGAAACAATTTTATGTTGTGTAATTGTCCCTTAAGGAAAATTCAGGCATACTCCAAGTAAGGGATATTACATTCATATCCAAGGCCACTTTTATCAAATGTAGACTTTTGAGAATTGATGATCTTGTTCAAAGTTTTTGCACTTTTTTCGTTCTTCAAATCTCTATTTGCTTGAGCCACGGCTTTGTCCAATTGCTTCCTTAGAGAAGCAATTTCAGATTCTAGTTGTTCACAGTTTTCTTCTTTCATCTTCAATTGATTTTTGACTTCTTCCTCAATTCTTTTGGCCTCTTCAATCTGAATTTTCAGATCTACAATTTTCTTTTCAGCTTCCTCAAAAGCTTGTGATGCTTTATCCTTTGATTCACTGTCTTCTTGAAGTTGTACTTTCAGTTTGAATTTTTTCTTTTAAGATTTTCAATCTCATTATAGGCAAACAAAAGCTCTTCTTCAAGATCTACACCTTCATCTTCTTCATTAGTCTTATTTTTTTAATCTTCCTTTTGATCATCTTTTTCTTCTTTTGCCATAAAGAGTATTTTTTATTTTTCACTAGAAGACTCTCCATCACTATCTTCTGATGACTGATGTAATCTTTGGAATAAAGATGTTTTCGGGATTTTTGAAAATTCCCTTTCTTCTCTTGATAACCCTTCTTGTAGTATTGGGGTTTTTTCTCATTATCGCTGCCCTCATTCTTTGCATATGGACATTTGGAAGCAAAATGTCCTACTTTTCTGCAACTAAAGCACTTGAAAGGTAACTTTCCTTTGTATTTCCCCGATCGCTTCTTTATCTTCTCATGAAGCTTCTTATTCATCTGAATCATCATTGTCACTTGGTTCATGCTCCTTATTTTTTCCTTTTCTTGAAGCTTTGAAGGCTGCCTCCTTTTTGGATGTTTGATCAATGGTTCTCATCTCATAGGCAGTTAGAATCCCATGCAACTCATCTTTTGTTAGATTGTCAAGATCTCTCATTTCTTCAATGGCAGAAACCTTTGCATCAAATCGCAAAGGGAGGGACCTTAGAACCTTTTGCACAACTTTGGATTCTTCGATCTCTTCACCAAGACCTCTAATGGTATTGGCTATCTTATCCACACGAAGTAGGTATTGAGCAATATTTTCTTCTTCTTCCATTTTGAGGCCTTCAAATTGTCCTCTGTGAGTTTAGAGCTTTTTTTTTTTAACTTTCTCATCTCGATAAATATTTTTCAACTTATCCCACATTTCTTGTGCAACTTTGCAATGCATCACCTTCACAAACTCAAATTCGAACAGCCCACAAAGAATAGCATTCTTGGCCTTGGCATTACATTCACTAAGCTTCTTTCCAACAACATCGGTTGGAAATGTCACAGGAGTTGTATAACCATCAGCAATGGATTGCCAAATATCAAAACTAGAGCACTCAAATATGTTTCCATTCTTATCCTCCAAAATGCATAATTTGTTCCATCAAACAAATGTGCCCTATTTGAGGAAAAACCATATCCATCATGACCAGCCATGTGTGCTTCTCAAGATCTACCTTCTAGCTTGTTAGGCTTATCTTCGAAAAAACTAGCTTTGATACCAATTGAAGAGCACGCTTAAACTAAGAGGAGGGTGGGCAAGACGGGGCGGAGGGGGGAGAGGGGACGCACCGAGGGCAGTGAATCAGTATAAGAACAATTTTAAACTTTTTAAAAACTGAATAATCAAAACTTGATAGTGCAAATGAACCATAAGCAAAATGAACACCAGTTTTACATGGAAAACCCTTTCAAGAAAATACCATGGAAAAATATTTGCTTTCATTAATAAGTAGGCACCAACCTATAGAAGACACCAATCTTCGATTACAAAAGTGGGCACCAACTCATAGTTGAGCACCAACCTAGTACATCAAAAAATGATAGGCACCAACCTACACACTTACAGGTATAATATATTTTTAATGAAGACAAATATCAGCAAACCCCTTCTTTAAATCAGCTTCTTCAAAACTGAACTTTTTCTGTGCACTTATCTTCTTGTCCAATTTTGCCCCTTACACCATTTTTCTCCTTCTAATGGCGGCTTGCAATCTCATGTCCGGTGTGTTGCTTCTTTTTCACTCACCCCTTTTTCTATCTAAAAAATATAGCATTAATCTCCTCCTATAAAATTAAACCTATAAGGCACTTTTTAATTTTTGCATGCATCAGTTATTGCATGCTATCTTTCTTTTTGCATGCTTTTTTTCATACATAAGGGGTGCTGCATTTTTGCATGTTGGCGTTGTTTTTTTCTGCTTTTTTTATGTTTCTGCTTTTTTGTTTTTTTATGATTGCATTGTTTTTTTCCTTTTGCATGCTTTGCTTTTCCTTTTTGCATGCAATTATCCAACTCCACGTTTCATGCAACCACTCATTTATTCAACTCCACCTTTCATGCAATATATCATTGCATGTCCTTTAATATATCGTTGCACGTTTCCTTTGACATCAATGACAATATTCTAACAGATAGGTCATTTGCAACTATTGTGGATGGAAAATTAATAGAGCCATCAATCGCCTCACTAGCCATGACCTCAATTTATGTCTGAACATTGAGCTGAAGGTTGTAGAGGAAATGAATGTGGCCCACACTTCACTATGAAAAAAATTTCAGCAGAAAACTCCTCCCAAGTCAAAAAATTATACAACTAATACGGTTTCTCTAGGAAGACTTTAGGGAAAACTTAAATTTTCAAAAAAAATTGATTTTATTGCATAACCCCGCTTTATAAATAATCTAAACTAAAACAAAGTTATAACGTTTAAATCACTTAACATAAAGAGATTGTTAAGTAATTAACCACAGATAAGATTAATTAATTTATATGTTGTTCATTGGGTCTCACCTTTCTCAACATCCACATGAAAGTAGACTTTTGCTCACCAAATTGTTAATGTTTTTGGGTAGCTTCGAGAGGTATTACCCCGAAAGAATTCACACATAAGGCAAAAGACAAGTCAGCCTAATAACAATAAACAGTTATCAACATTATTGGGTCGGCTCAAGTGAAGAATTTTGCCCATCTTACTCCTAGACTTGTATAAATAGGAGAGAGACTCTCCTCATTTAGAGATATACATTTAGTTCTCTCTTTTGGTAATCAAGGAGGAAGTTCGCTACCATAGAAGTCTTAAGGAAGAGCACGAATTATCTTATGACAATGTTGGATTATATCTTTGTACTCTGCCTATCTCGGCTTGATTCTCAAGTGCTATTTTTGCACTGTTGTACTTGATCTATTATTAGTAAAGTTTTGTTGGGTTTCTTCTCCCTTGAGTAGAAGGGTTTTCCCAGGATAAAAAATTTGTGTCCTATATTCTGTGTCTATTTTTCTGCTTACTGTTCATATCAGATCTAAAAGTTAACATGGTATCAGAGCAGGTTCAAGAAAACTAATTAGATTTGACTAAACATAATTCCGGGATTGTGTGGAAGACATTTATTTGTTAGGGTGACCGGTGTCAAGGTAGAAGACGGGCTAGATGGGGCTTCAAACTTCAACTCTTGGAAGTTTAGGGTACTCATTACCCTAGAAGAAAATGATCTTCTAGAATTCGTAGAAGTTGATATGCCTGATATGAAATCTGGGCGCACCTTCTGGATGATAAACAGTTCGATATTCTAGAGGTTTTCGTTGGCAACCCAGGCACAGTTGTGTAAGCATCAGATGAAATTCGATTTTCAAGGAAGAAGTCAGATTATGCATCGAAACTACTTGGAGAGAGGTCGCATACCACCAAAGAGTATTAGCGCTGCCTCTTAGCATCACAAAGACATTTTGGAGAAGGGATCGATTCATCTTTGCTTGCTGGTTCAGTCCTTTCATAGACTTCGATCCAAGTTCTAAATTGCAGTTTGTAATTTCTGCATTCATAGTTGCATTGCATACTATTAGTTACAGGTTGTTGTACTACAGCAGACTGTAATCTGCATATCCTATGAATAATATATGAAGGGATGGCAATCTGGAATATACCGGCCAATTTTTTCAATTTTTCCACAACTCAATTCACTCGTTAACGTTAATGAAAACTCAATCCAACTGAAGGGAACCCTTTCCTCTGATCAACCCAGATCCCAATGCGGGCAAGGTTGAGAGCATACTCGAAAGGGGATCGTTAGCATTACTGAAACTTGCTGAAGAGTAATAGAAAGGAAATACAATCACTCAACCACTTATTCAGCAAGAGGACTGAAATGGAAAGTACATTACTGAAATTAAGATGCAACTCGACCACTTATTCAGCGGGAGCATGTTGACGGCTCAATCGATTAGCAAATGATGAGTTAATGCATTGCATTAAGCAAATAGGCGGCAAGTCGGCCTCTTCCACTTGTTCAGCAGGTGATGCAAGAATTAAAACCTAAGCTACAAACTGAATGAGGCCTGTCTCTTTCACAATCGTGGAAAATGGCAAACAATCAAGAATGCTGACAATACTACTGTTCAGCTTACAATATTATAGAATCGCCTGTCATCAAGATCAAGTATATGATGCTGCAATAAAATGGAGAGACTCTCCTAACACTATCTTGTCATCCCAAACTCAAATCCCAACTCATAGACCCAAACTTAATAATTTGATTATGATAGACCTGCACTGAACATACATGAACAGTAACACAGAAATTCACTTGAATGCTGATAACTCTCTCAAAACCCACTCAAATCACATGAGATAAGATGCAACAACTTCTAATGTTGATGTCGCCCAAGATGGAACCAAGAAACCACCCCAAATGATTCATATTTATTTTGCACGTAAAACAATGCACTTCCAGAATGGTACGGCCCTCAAGGAGGGGCGATTTTGCATTATAAAAATAGATACTCAACAATAAAATATGAAAGTTGGTGGAAGGGGTCGCCTCAACCTGCCAAACATAATCCTCAACTACCCATAAGCAGAATAAAATCACTCTTAAACATATAAGCAAAAACCCAGTTCAGCCATAGTCAATACAGCAACTATAAAAATCGACTACAGCACAAGAACTCAATTACAAAATGCAAGACAGCTCTATAGGAACCTATTCTCAACTAGTTGCTATCTCTCAAGCAAGAAGTTAAGCCAGCTACGAGGTGTGCATCCCTCGAAGCAACTCTGACACCATTCCGGCAACATAACAATACTAAAGACATAAGATGAAGAATGAAGATCCAACACTCCTTTTTATAATTTTAGCCAAGCATCTCTAGAACCTTCCAGAAGGTGCGCCCCACTCAAGGAGTCAATCTAATTCAATGTTGACTCATGACCCTCAAGTTGGCGTCCCATTTTCCAAGGCATTTTCATAATTTTGAAACATTTAAATACCTCCTCATATTGGCATCCCTTTTCTCTCCAAGTTAACTTTAATAAAATGGTAAATATTTCACTTAAACCTCCTGATGAGGTGTCCACCCATAAAGTCCCCACTTCTTAAAACAACTTAAGTCATAAAGCTTAGACCAAGGGGTTATAATTAAAATAAATCGTTATTTTAATTAAAATAACTTATCTCTCCAAAAATTGCATCCAGGAGTTGATTCCAATACTGCCAACTGAACTGCTCGATGAGGAAAGCCAAATGTATTGATGCTATCAGAACCACTACCAGAAATAGAATTACTAAAAATAGTAAATCCAATAAGTTACTCAGATCAACATGCATGCTATACCATTGTGAAGCTCTCAGAAAACCTAGAAAGGAGCTACCAACCAAACACCACGATTCCAGAAGCAAGTCCCAGAGAAAGCTGAAACATCCTCCTAGAAGATAAGAAACCCTAATTTCCGCTTCCGAGTAATCTACGGGTCACCAGAATAGACTAATGGCCAACTATTAGATCACTACTGAGAAGGGGACATTACAGTCCACCCTTCCCGAAATTGCTTGTCCACAAGTAATTGCAAACCAGGATGCTGCAAAATCTCCCCACTCTCCCAAGTTGCATCCTCTAATGGTAAATTTTTCCATTTTACCAAGTATTCTCTGATTGTCCTTCTCCTCAAGGAACGCTCTCTGGAATTGATAATCTCTTCAGGAACTAGCACCAACTGCCCCTCCTCATCCAAAGGGGGTAAATTAGATGAACCAACAACGTTATGTCCCAAAGCCTTCTTGAGTCGAGACACGTGAAAGACATTGTGTACCTTGCCGCTAGCCAGTAATTCCAACTCATAGGCCACAGCTCCAACCCTTCTGATGACCCTGAATGGTCCATAGAAACAAGGTTTAAGCATCTCAGCTCCACTCGTTTTGAGAGTAGACTGTCTGTAAGGCTGAAGACGAAGATAAACCATGTCCCCCACCTCGAAAGAGCGCTCAACACGCCACTAATCAGCGTACAACTTCCGTTGATTTTGTGCTATCTAAATGTTGTTCTTCAATGATTTCAAAATATCCTGACTTTGCTGCAACATATCTTTGGCCTGAGGTGCCTTACTATCCCCAAACACCAAATCTGCAAAGCTAGTAGCCTCATAACCATAGAGGGCTTTGAATGGAGACATCCTAATAGACATGTGATAGGATGAATTATAACAGTATTCCCCCAAATGAAGCCATCGGACTCAAGCCTTCTGCTGTTTTATAACATAGTTCTGGAGATAACCCTCTAACCATTTGTTCACAATTTCTATTTGACCATCGGTTTGGCGGTGATAACTGGTGCTCGGAGTAAGCACTATACCACTCATCCGGAAAACTTCTTGCCAAAAGGTGCATAGGGACTTGTTGTCCCTATCACTCACAATGTTTTTTGGCAAACCATGCAACTAAAACACCTCATGAAAAAACAAATCAACTACCTGGGCTGCTGTAAATGAGCTAGTGATGGCAAATAAATGAGCAAATTTCGTTAATTTGTCCACCACTACGAAGATACAATCTTTCCCTTGCGTTTTGGGCAACCCCGTGATGAAGTCCATTAAGATGTTTTCCCATTTTTGATTGGGAATGGGTAGGGGCTGCAACAGTCCGGTAGGGTATGTGTGCTCATTTTTGTTCATTTGGCAAGTATGACATTCTTTGATGTAGCTCCAAACCTCATTCTTTAATCCCTTCCATGAAAACTTTTCACGGATCTGTCGATAAGTCTTAAAGTAACCTTGGTGACCAGCAAGTGGGATGTCATGGAAAGTCTACAAAATTTTCTTCTTGAGCTTAGAATTGGCCACCAAGAAGATCCTCTCTTTGTAATGTATTAATCCATCAACCACCTTGTAAATTTCATCACGAAAAGTACCTTCAATAATGTTGGTTGCAAACTGATTTTTGGCATAATCAGCAAGCAACAACTCTCTCCAATCAGCAGTAAGCTCACACAATGAGCTCAAGTGAGGCCTCCGAGATAAGGCATCAGCCACAACGTTATTCTTCCCCTTGACATACTCAATGTCAAAATCGTAAGCTGAAGCTTACTCACCCACTTTTGTTGTCTTTCGTTCAAGTCCTTTTGATGCATGAAGTATTTGAGACTATTGTGATCAGTCTTGACAACAAACTTACTTCCCACCAAGTATTGTCTGAACTTGGCTAATGCATGCATGATTGCAAGCATTTCCTTGTCATAGATAGAGTATGTCCTTTCAATGCCTCTTAACTTTCTGCTTTCGAACACAATAGGGTGCTTTTCTTGCATCAATACAGCATCAACTCCTTCTCCCGAAGCATCGCATTGCAGCTCAAATGGCTTAGAAAAATCCGGTATGGCCAAAACCGGACAAGAACTCATGATCCTTTTGAACTTATCAAAGACAACTTGTGCCTTTTCTGACCACAAGAATGCTCCCTTTTTGGTTAGATCAATAAGAGGAGCATCACTTTGAGAGTAGCCCTTCACAAACCTTCTGTAAAAACCGCATAGACCCAAAAACCCTCTCAAATGAGTTAGATTTTCTGGAGTTGGCCAATCCATGATTGCCCTGATCTTTTCTGGATCAACTCTCACTCCTTCTGCACTAATGATGTGGCCAAGGTAGAGTAACTCTCTCATACCAAATTCACACTTGGATTCTTTCGCAAAGAAGCTCTCTGTCTCAAGGATACTAAGCACTTCCTCCAAGTGCTTGAGGTGCTCCTCCCAAGTCTTGTTGTAAATGAGGATGTCGTCAAAGAATATCAACACAAACTTCCTCAATTGCTTCTGGAAAGTTTTGTTCATACAAGACTGAAAGGTGGCCGGAGCATTAGTCAGACCAAATGGCATGACTAAGAACTCAGAGTGATCATAATGGCAACGAAATGTCGTCTTCTCAACATTTGACCCCCTCATCCGAATCTGATAATACCCTGACCTTAAGTCATTTTTTGAGAAAAACTTGGCACCATGCAACTCATCGATGAGCTCATCTATTCTGGGAATGGGGTACCGATTTTTTATGGTACTTTGGTTCAAGGCACGGTAATCCACACACATGCGGATGGTGCCATCCTTCTTCTTCACAAGGACTACTACTGAAGCAAAGGGACTTTTGCTTGGGCGAATGAAACCCATCTCCAAAAGTTCTCTTATGTTCTTCTCAATTTCATCTTTTTGTTTCTTAGGATATCTGTATGGCGTTGTGATAACTGGTTTGGCCCCTTCTTTTTGCTCATTGACATGCTCAAATCCCCTATCCGGAGGTGGTCCCGAGGGTAGATCAGCAAACACCTTACTCCTTTTTGTGAGTACGGATTGAATATCGGGTGGGTAATCCCTCTTTGTTTCAACTGGACTAGCTGGAAGAATCATACACTCCGCAGCCCACTCAACTGCATCATGTCGGATCAACCTTTCCATTCTCTTGAAGGAGACAATCCGAGGACCTGTTGACGTGTTTTTTATGACAACACCAACACAGAATAAAATGTCCAACGGTCACTCTATTCCCTCTTGATCAAAGTATTCCGCATGCTAAGATTGCGTGAAAGTTCATGCGTTCAACTCCAAGGTTCCTTTTATTGCGAATAGACTCAGTTGGTTGATGTGAATATGCTGGGTATTCCAAGGGGACTTACGTAATTGTTCAACTTCGAGGAAAGGATTTTCAAATTCCGGGAAATTCGTCGATGAAGCTCGGGTTCTTAAACTAACCGGAGAATGCTGAATGTAAAAGGATATAAGGATTAGGGATGCTACCATCTACTCCTAAAGGGTGGAGGACGAGGATTGGCTTAAACAATCTCCAAACCAGACTTCGCTTCGTCTCCCTTCGGACAACTCTGACAAAGCTGATGCAATCTTCAAAGGATGAATAAGATGTTCAAATTGTGATTCAACATGTGCACTCCGTCACAACGATGCAAATGAACACACGAATCACAACCGAAGTTAGGTACTGATATTCCAGTTGACCACACAAGGCGAACTTACCATCAGCAAGCCCGCTAGTGGTATGGATGAAAGAAGATATGCTCAAACCATGACGCCACACTCCACAATTAACAACTACTTGCATAAAATAAAGTCTATTCTACTCTATCAATCTGAATTGGAAAGACGAAAAGGCCTTGCTAGCTATTCACAATAAAAGATAAAACCACCATGTAATGATAAACCTTTGTATTATGAGAGTTTTCCACAACAACCTCTTACAAAACTTTCAAAGGGAAAGTTTTCTTTCCTTTTCAAATTAAGCTAACTTCTAAGCTATCTCCCTATCTACTCTAACTTCTTGATCTACTCTACTCTCTGATCTGATGTCTACTTCTAATATATTACAAATGAGGGGGGATGCCCCTTTTATAATAGGTCCAATTCAGTGGATGGTTCAGATCTGATTACAATAAAGGGCTCAGATCGAGCCACATATGCCCTAATTAGGGTTTTAGCCCTAAAAACCGCCACAGAGAGGAGTGGGTAATAAATGAACAGAATATTCTCCACTCCTCTGTAGGAACCATTATCTGTAATTAATGCCCACTATCTTCTTCTAGAAGATTCTTGTCCAGAAACGTGTTCCCACTGTTCTTCTTTGCCAATTATGTTGCGTTAGGAGGAGGCAAGCACACAACAACACTTGGTTCAAACCCTCCTTGCAAAAAGTTCTTCGTTAAGTCCTCCTGTTGCTTTCATTCCTGGATGCATTTCTTTCGTGACTTTCACATTTGCTTCTTTTGCATCAAGTTCTTAGTGTCTTAGCCAAACCTTCAATGTCGTTTCTTCTTTCCAAAGTTGCAACGTTGTCTAGCTTCATCAAGTCCTCATGCCTTGGCTTCAACGTTCATCCTGCAAAACAAAAGAAGAGTATCAGAACACTTTATAATCTAAATTCACTTTACTTACCTTATTCCCATGTTTTGACTGATTGATCTCCGGATGTGGTAGAATTCATCACTTTTCTAGCAAACCTTCATCATGGGCGTATCCATCACCTTGCTTGGAGTTTGTGCCTTAGAAAATATTTCATCTTGAGGATGCATTTGAACGCTTGATGCTCGAGCTTCAGTTCATTTTCAAATTCCTCCATGCCTTAGACAAATTTCTTCCCTGTGAGTGTATTTGACCCCTTGTTGCTTTATTTTCCCTTAGACAATTTTACCTGCTTTATGAATTTCATCCACTATAATCCAGGCGCTCACTTTGACATCACAAGCCAAAGCACTTTTTTTGTAGAAACTTTTCTCGTATTTGCCTTAGAGATTTTATTTTTTATTTCACCTAGGAAATCTATTAAACGGGTGCCAGGCAAAAATATCTGTTGAAAAATATTGAGCGAGGTGAGGAACAATTTTAAATCATCTCCCAGTGGAAAATGTTCAATACCCAGAAGAAATTTCCCCTCAAAAATCATCGTTTCCATGTGTATCCAGACGAAGGGGTAAGTTTAATTTTTTATTATTTTGAAAATAATAAAATTGCTAAGGCTCACCCGTTTTTTTACTCTGGAGGAATTCCACGCCTGTAATCTCCATTTTTCTTGCCTTAGTATTTTCATGCTTCCCTGAAGAAATTCCCTCCTGCATCTGGGAGCATATCACCTTGCACTTAGAGATTTTATACCACCTCCTCTAGGCGTATTTTCTAATTTCCCCTTAGAAAATGCCTTAGAAAATTTATTTTAAATATCACATCCTTGGGCACACTTCATAACACATACCTTTACCTTCGTTTCCCAACCAATTTCACGCCTTAAAATTTTGCCTTACACTTAGCAACTTTTATCAAGTCCCAACTTCCTTGGAGCGTATTTGAAGTCTTCTACTTCCATTTTCTAACTTAGAAATTCCTTCAACATTTCCTTCTCTCTAGGCGTATTCCCTTCAGTGGCATTTTATTTTAATGCCATAGACAAATTCCTAAGTCTTATATCTCCTCCTTACCCTGGGCGCATATGACTCCTTGAACTCTCATTTTCAATGCCTTAGAGATTTCTCAACTTGTCATTTCCTCCTTATGATGGGCGCATTTTACCCCATGAGCCTCCATTTCCCTCATATTTAGAAAATATTCTAAGTCTTGCCTTCATACTTCCTTAGAGGGTGCATTTAGAGGTTTGTGCTTTTATTTTTCAACACTTAGAAAATTCTCAATTCAGCTTCACTTGCTAGGCGCATTTACCACCTTGTGCTTTCATTATTGTGACTTAGAATACTTTTTGAGTGGCCTTGCTTGAGGGCGCATTTGAGGTCTTCTACTTTTATTTCCCCACGCCTTTGACATCTCCTTCTATCATCTTCCTTGGATGCATATGGAAGGGGTGTCCACCTTCACTTTTCTCCACTTAAACTTATTTACCTCATACTCCTTCTAAGGGCGCATTTAGGGGGGACTACTTCTATTTTCATGCCTTAGAAATTATTTCAACCAGCAAGCTACCTTGGGCGCATTTTGCCTAGGTAGCTTCCATCTTGCCTTAGAGTATTTCTTGGCCTTCATCTATCATGGGGCGCATTTGAGACATTGAACTTTTATCTTCATTATGGGCGCATTCCCATGTGTGAGCTTTTATTTTGAAGGTGGGCGCATTTGGAAGGGGTTACTTTCATTCTTGTGCCTTAGGCGTTTTTCTCATCTTACTTGGGCGCATTTCAAGGGGTCCACTTCTACTTGAGGGCGCATTTTGACCCTTGTGCTCACATTTTTACTTTCCATGCCTTAGATTTTTCTAGGCATCCTCCAACATGGGCGCATTTGACATAGCTTACTTCCAATTTTACGCCTTAGCACTTTTCCAATGATCTCCTTACCCTTGGGCGCATTTTAGCTGGGAAGCTTTCACTTGAGGGCGCATTTACACATGTGAGCTCTTAATTTTGCCTTGTAAAATTTCTCTTAGCCACCTCCAGCACAAGGGCGCATTTCATAGGATGAACTTTGATTTTGACTCAGAATTTTTGCCTTGATTATTCCATCAAGGGCGCATTTAGAGGGTCAAGCTCACATTTTCCATGCCTTTGCCTGCCCTTGCTTTTGCATTCTATTTTTAGCAAGTCCCTTGATTTACGACTTCTACAGCTTCGTTATGCCTAAAAATTTCACCATATGATCCTCGTAGTTTGATGAACTTGTTTTGCCAGTCCTCTGCCCTGACCTGCTATTTATAGCCACCTATTATTTATAGTAAGTTTTGACTTTCTGACTTCAGTAGCTCCGTTTTGCCTGAAAGTTGCAACGCTTGATCTTGATAGCTTGAGTGTCACTCTGATGCCAACCTCGGGTGCAGACCTGCTATTTATAGCCGTGCCCTGACTTACTAAAAATAGTAAGTTCTCCGATTTCGCTCAAATTTTGCCAGCAGGTACCTTGAAGTGTGTTGACATTGGTGGGGTGCTTCGTTTCGGCTATTTTTGGATTTTACCCCCTATAAAAGTGGAAACCCTAATTTGACTTGTATGTATCCCGAACGGTCTCCGTTTGACTTCGTTCCTTCTGCATGTCGTTCTGTTTGCTGAACTGGAGTGTTGGGGGCGGCTGCCAGAGTGTACCTGCTAAAAATAGAAACTGCCTGAAAAAGTGACTCATCCACTGCCGGATGGTTTTGCATGTCATATTGCCCGTGGGATCTCAAAAAACCCAGAAAAACCCAGAAAACTAGTCAACTTTTCGGCACTGGCTAAAAATAGTAAGTCCCCGAAATTTGATCCCCTCAGCTTGCATGTCACACTGTTGCGTAGCTCTTGAAAAACCCAGAAGGAATATCCGGACATGCGTTAGAGAACTCTGCATGCAAACCCTAAAAATAGCCTCTGAAGGCTGAACTCTGAAAGTGGTCGTCTCGGTTTGCATGTTACACCATCGTGAAGGTCTAGAAAAACCCAGATCAATTCTCTTGTCATTTATCAGAGAATTGTATGTTGAAGCCCTGAAAATAGCTCGTGAAGCCAGAATTGCTAAAAATAGCCAGTTGTCTGAATCAGCTCAAATTTCATGCGTAGGCCCTTGGAAGCTGCCTAAATGTGTTGAAGTAGTTAGAATCCCGAAATCCTGATGAAAAGCTCACAGATTGAACACTTGCTAAAAATAGTAAGTCGTCAGAACATGATAAAAATTCAGTGGGAGCCTCCTGGAAGCAATGTTAAGCTTAGCTGCCAATTTACCAGTCTTGATTTAATCTCAATCCAGCCTAAGGAACAAAACCCTAATTTCACAGATTCACTTCAGACTTAGCCAAAATTTCAAATTAGGTCAAAGAACGGGGACATCCCCGGAAGGACAAAAGATCAAAGAGAGAGAGAGCGAGACGCAAAACTAAAGCCAAAAGACCAGAATGGAGCAAAAATTGGGGGTCCCCATTTGAATGGGGCGATGTGTGAAAAGGTCACAACAGGACCCCCATTTGACATTCCTCTTAGCACTACTTTCTTCCCATCGGATTGAAATTTGAGCTCCATAGTTTGTAGGTTCAAAGAGATCTCTCCAAGAGATCGCAACCATTGAATGCCAAGAACGGCATCCATATCTCCAATGCTAACAACATAGAAGTTATCTTTGACTTCATGGTTACCCAACTGTAAGGACATGTTGGTAACTTTGTGAGTGCAAGAAATGTGGAACCCGTCGGCAACCATAACTTTGAAGCCTTCAAATTCTTCTATCTTGAGTTCCCTCTTTGCAATCACTCCTTCATCAATGAAGTTGTGCGTTGCTCCTGTATCAATCAAGGCAACCACACGATGCTTCCCAATCAAGCCACGAACTTTGAAAGACTCGTTCTTTTGGAAACTTGAGAGTTGGGCAAAGGTGCCCTCACCCTCTTGCTCTTCTTCCACCTCTTATGGCTCACGTTCTTCATCACTTTCAGCAAATTTTGAGTGCTGCTCTAAGTGATCAGATTCTGATCCGTAATCAGAATAGGCATCCATATGGTTAGAACAACCTCTTCCATAGCATTTGTGTCCTTTTGACCAAGGTTTTTTGCATGTGTAACATTTCCCTTCCTTCCTAAGCTTTTCTCGAGCATCATCATCCAATCCAGGAGGAAACTTCGTATGCTGATTTGAAGGATGCCTTTTGTCTTGTCTATGAGAAAAAGGCTTGGACAGAAACTTGGGCCTAGGTGCGGACAGCTCCATGTTCCTAGCCTTCTTGATAGATTCTTCAAGGTTTGGTGGGTCAAAAGCTTTTACCCATCCCTTCAATGGTTTCATCAGTCCTTCAGAAAACAACACCACTAATCTTCTTTCGGTGATGTTGGGCAACATCACGGAAAGCCTTTGGAAATCTCCAATGTATAATTCCAATGAACCATGTTGTTTCAGCTAAGCAAGCTCCTGAATTTCACCTCAAGATCCTTAGTGTCAAATCTGTCGATCAGCTTGTTGGTGAATTCTTCATACGTTCTGATTAGGTTGTGGCCAAGGGTGACCAAACCATGATACCACCACTCATGGGCAGCACCTTCCAAGTGTAGGGTGGTAAATTTTATTGCGTCCTCCTCCGCCATAGATCTCGAGGATAGGTAGTTATCCAACTTTTGTACCCATGCCCTAGCTGTGCATGCATCACCTCCATCGAAGTGGGCCAAGGACACCTTTCTAAGAGCTTGTTGGTAATCCGTTCTAGGACCCATAGGAGCTCTGTATTCAGTTCTCCCACCATTCCTCCGGTTCCTTTGATTCATGAATTGATCAAAAGATCATTGTTCCCTAAGATCAGAAGGGAAGGAGGCATACTCCAAGTAGGCCTGTCTGGCATCATCTGCAAAGTTTGTTGCAGCTTCAACTTGAGGTTCATCTCTTTGCGTGAATGTTGGAAAAAGTGGCCTAGAGGCTGATCCTCTAGACGTGGCTTCATGTTGTTGTCCAATGGTTATGTCTCTCCCACTGCCATTGTTCCCATTAACTCCACTATTTTCACCATTAGTGTTGTTTTGGTTATGGGGTTGATTATTTACAGCCTATTGATCCATTCTTGCAAGTAAGCGGGACATCATGTCAATCATCCCATCAAACTTCTTCTCTATTCTGTCATCTCTCTCATATGTGGCCTGCTTGTTACTATCTGCCATCTCTTCAACTGCTTTACCCCTGTCAATTGCTTTCCCTATTTCTCTAAGTGCCTCAAAGAAAGTATTTGCCTCTGGCTTAGATGGAAACTAATATTGCGGATTTCCCGCCTCACTTCCGGTGTAGTATTTGTGGGCTCTGTCACTCATCAGTAACTGAACTCTGTTAAACACAGGTTGGCAGAATCATGGCTCTGATACCACTGGAATATACCAGCCAATTTTTTTCAATTTTTCCACAACTCAATTCACCCGTTAACGTTAATGAAAACTCAATCCAACTGAAGGGAACCCTTTCCTCTGATACACCCAGATCCCAATGCGGGCAAGGTTGAGAGCATACTCGAAAGGGGATTGTTAGCATTACTGAAACTTACTGAAGAGTAATAGAAAGGAAATACAATCACTCAACCACTTATTCAACGGGAGGACTGAAATGGAAAGTACATTACTAAAATTAAGATGCAACTCAACCACTTATTCAGCAAGAGCATGTTGACGGCTCAATCGATAAGCAAATGATGAGATAATGCATTACATCAAGCAAATAGGCGGCAAGCCGGCCTCTTCCACTTGTTTAGCGGGTGATGCAAGAATTAAAACCTGAGCTATAGATTGAATGAGGCCAGTCTCTTCCACAATCGTGGGAAATGGCAAACAATCAAGAATGCTGACAATACTACTGTTCAGCTTACAATATTATAGAATCGCCTATCATCAAGATCAAGTATATGATGCTGCAATAAAATGGAGAGACTCTCCTAACACTATCTTGACTTCCCAAACTCAAATCCCAGCTCACAGACCCAAATTTAACAATCTGATTATGACAGACCTGCACTGAAAATACATGAACAGCAACACAGAAATTCACTCAAATGCTGATAACTCTCTCAAAACCCACTCAAATCACATGAGATAAGATGCAACAACTTCTAATGCTGATGGCACCCAAGATGGAACCAAGAAACCACCCCAAATGATTCATATTTATTTTGCACACAAAACAATGCACTTCCAGAATGGTACGAACCTCAAGGAGGGGAGATTTTGCATTATAAAAATAAATACTCAACAAAAAAATATGAAAGTTGGTGGAAGGGGTCACCTCAACTTGCCAAACACAATCCTCAACTACCCATAAGCAGAATAAAATCACTCTTAAACATATAAGCAAAAACCCAGTTCAGCCATAGTCAATACAGCAAGTCAGCAACTATAAAAATCGACTAAAACACAAGAACTCAATTACAAAATGCAAGACAGCTCTATAGGAACCTATTCTCAACTAGTTGCTATCTCTCAAGCAAGAAGTTAAGCCAACTAGGAGGTGTGCATCGCTCGAAGCAACTCTGACACCATTCCGGCAACATAACAATATTGAAGAATGAAGATCCAACACTCCCTTTTATAATTTTAGCCAAGCATCTCTAGAACCTTCCAGAAGGTGCGCCCCACTCAAGGAGTCAATCTAATTCAATGTTGACTCATGACCCTCAAGTTGGCGTCCCATTTTCCAAGGCATTTTCATAATTTTTAAACATTTAAATACCTCCTCATATTGGCGTCCCTTTTCTCTCCAAGTTAACTTTAATAAAATGGTAAATATTTCACTTAAACCTCCCGATGAGGCATCCACCCATAAAGTCCCCACTTTTTAAAACAACTTAAGTCATAAAGCTTAGACCAAGGGGTTATAATTAAAATAAAACATTATTTTAATTAAAATAACTTATCTCTCCAAAAACTGCATCCAAGAGTTGATTCCAATACTGCCAACTGAACTATTCGATGAGGGAAACCAAATGTACTGATGCTATCAGGACCACTACCAGAAATAGAATTTACTAAAAAAAGTAAATTCAGGAAGTTGCTCGGATCAACATGCATGCTATACCATTGCGAAGCTCTCAGAAAACCCAGAAAGGAGTCGCCAACCAAACACCAAGATTCCAGAAGCAAGTCCCAGAGAAAGCTGAAACATCCTCCTAGAAGATAGGAAACCCTAATTTTTGCTTCCGAGTAGTCTACGGGTCACCAGAATAGACTAATGGCCAACTGTTAGATCACTGCTGAGAAGGGGACATTACACGATCTGAGTTTGATTTCTTTACGAAAGATAATAAGTCAAGCCAGAAGTTTGCTAGAGAAGAGCGGGAGTTAGCCTTGCCAAAGCCGAACACTTTGTTACAATCACGATTGCTTGAAGCATCTCTTCCAAATGAAATTTTGAGTGTCTTGGTGTCTGATAGTAGAGTTGAAGTGGTACTTTGTGTCAATGGGGAATTCAAAGTTCAACTTACACTTAGGTATCGCGGAAATTTATCTTCATGGAGGATACTACATTTAGAGTTGCTTGTTGGAGAGAGGAGTGGACCTCTAAGGATTGCTGAAATACAGCGGTTGAATATTGGTGATGATTTGGAACTCGTGAGAAGAGGCTGCATTAAAATTGAAGAGGTTGTGAGTGAAATAAAAGGCTGAAAGTGCTTAATTCAAGAGTCAGAGAGGTGTGAAGAGGCTACGCTTCAGGTAGAGGGGTCGAACCACAGCCAGTGACATAAGTAAATGCACATCTAAGTGTATGCTGAACACAATAACCAGGCAGTGCATGTGGAAAAAGAAGAAGACGCGGGTGAAAACCAGAGGGGCCATGTAGAGTTTGGAGCAGAATGATCTTTCTCAGAAAGAAACATTAATGAGAGCTTGTTTTCAAACGAGCAAAGGAATACAAAATTAAAGTCAGGCACATAGAAGCAAACAATGGAGTGGTTAGAGAGTTGTGTGGACTAAGCATATCAAAATAGAAAATAAAATTGTTGTCCAAACCAGGTGTTGTGATGGTGTAGGATGGAGAGTAAGATGACCATCGTATGAAGAGAGGTCGAGACCACAGGTGAAGGTTGTTGGATGCAATCAAGGTGACAGTGAAAAGAGACTGTAGATGCATGAATTTGAAATAGTATAGATTGTGAAGAATAAGATGGTAGATTGAAATGGCATGTAAGGCAAATGAATGCAAGGGATCATTTTTGTATTACAGATTGTATTTGAAATTTGAGTTTGTTGCAATCATATTTTATTGAGTGTTGAAATTGGGCAGAGTCTACCTGTGAGGAAGTCCTTGATAGATTCCAAGATTTCAAGGCACAAGTTGAGAACATGTCCGGGAAGAGGATTAAGGTTCTGAGATCAAATAATGGAGGGGAGTACAGTTCCGGAGGATTTCGTAATTTTTGTATTGAGGCAGGGATCAAGAGGGAGTTATGTGTTCCATACAATCCTCAACAAAATGGAGTTGCCGAAAAAAAAACAGATCTATAGTAGAGGCAGCGAAGGCTATGATCCATGATCAGAGTTTGCAGAATTTCCTATGGGCAGAGGCTTCCAGAATCGTAGTATATGTTCAAAACAAAAGTCCTCATTGGATATTGGGGACTTGAGTTAGACACTCAATTCAAGGAGTAGGATGTTGTCAAGAACAAATCCGAGGAGTAAATCAGGTGGTGGATAGGCCCTGAGGTGGGAGAGACCAAGAGGAGGCCGAGTCACAAGGGAAAATCCTTATCAATTGGATTGGACAAGGTCAGGTTGAATGGGAAGTCTAAAATAGGAGTTTTGGCGGAGTCAAGTCGGTGCAATAAGGAATTGATGAAGGTGTTGCATAGGTTTCATCCATGAGGAGTGAGCACAAAGGAGGTTGGACAGAGATTTTGGTGTTGTGTTACAGGCAGAATTGGGCGTGAGGCGTGCCAAGAGGCAATGCAATGGGCGTGCAAAAGAAACGCAATAGAGTTTGGGGTTGCTCAGTATGAGTGAAGTAATGTAGAAAGGGGTGTCTTTGGAAGGCACCAAGGCAGACTCAGGTGGGTTTGCAGTAGAACCATCTTGGAGGTGGGAATGAAGAGGCAGAGTATCTAGGGATACACGAATCAGAGTAAGTGGATCAGCAAGCGTAAGTTGAGTTGCACTCGTGGTGAAAGTGTTTTGAATATGAATGGGCGCAGGGCAATCCCATGGAGTCCTATGACACGAGGAATTGGAGTGGCTCAATGAGAAGAAGTTGTGACACTGAAAAGTAGAAGTGGAGTCTAGAGAAAGTATGCTAGAATGTTTAGGAGTCACAGAAGGATCTTCAAGGAGAGTTGGAGACTAGGTCAAGTGGAGGAAACGAGGAGGGTCAATCCATTGGCTAGAGGTGTGAAGGTGTCAGCTAAGTGGGTTGCAATGTTGCAAGGCTAGATGCCAAGTCTTTGGAAGGCCTTTCCAGTAGCAGAGAACAAGAATTGCACAAGGCAGTCAACCTGGATTTGACATTGGTAGCACCGCAAACCTATTCGGTATAGGGAGATCTGGGATGAGGTCAAGGAGGACTAAGTCTTGGAGTGAAGGAAGGAGGGTTGGACTCTTGCAAGTCAGTTGGAGGTGCTATTAGGAGTAGTGCCAAAAGTGTGGGATGGAGGTCGTTCCACTAGGGCAAGCATTGTAGGCAACCTTGGACGAGGAGATCAGAAGATTGATGTGGGTGCTTGGAGCTGAGTTCAGTTGGGAGTTAGTACTGCAGAAGGTGCAAAAAGGTGTTTGTGGTGGCATTTGGATGAGAAGTTTGAGTAGTTTGAACCCGACCAAGTAGCATGAAAGGTTTTGTAGGAATTTATCGAAAGGATGGATCAACTCAGTGAAGGAAGCCGAGGCAGGGTTCTCGCAGTGGTGGAGAGAGTAGTTCTGAAGGATCTACCCAAATCAGGTTAAGTCAAGGCAGGGATCTTGCAAGGGTTTGTGAAGTTTGGGACTTGCAGCTAAGAGGTAGAGCCAATGTTTGGAACATTGGGGACATCAAGTATGGCAAGGTCAGAAATGATGCTGAGGAAATCAATCCAGCTCCAGTACATTTGTACTAATGATCAAACGGCTGATATCCTCACCAAGCCTCTTTCCAGGGTGAAGTTTGTGTACTTCTGAGGCAAGCTTGGGGTGGTGGAAAATGTCGCCCTCACTGAGAGGTTGTCACAGCATCTTTAAGATATTCTCCCTATGTCAAGGGAATGGATAGAACGACGGATTGATTTGTCATAGCGTATATTTCTCTGAGACGGAGAAATATGAGGTGAAATCCCTTGTACAAAACACATCTCTGAGACTGAGTTGTGTTTCCCACAATTGGGTGTAGCCATTGTGGACGTCATGTTGAGAGAGTCCATGACGAGACATGATACGCTTGAGTGGGACTCATGGAAGACTTCCCTATGATATGAAGAAGTCCTTGTTGGTGAGAATACCTCCCTAGCTAAGAGGGAGTGTTAATGTTTTTGGGTAGCTTCGGGAGGTATTATCCCAAAAGAATTCACACATAAGGCAAAAGACAAATCGGCCTAATAACAAAAAACAGTTATCAACATTGCTAAGTCGGCTCAAGTGAAGAATTTCGCCCATCTTACTCCTGGACTTGTATAAATAGGAGAGAGACTCTCCTCATTTAAAGATATGCATTCAGTTCTCTCTTTTGGTGATCAAGGAGGAAGTTTGCTACCACATAAGTCTTAAGGAAGAGCACGAATTATCTTATGGCAGTGTTGGATTATATCTTTGTACTCTGCCTATCTTGGCTTGATTCTCAAGTGCTATTTTTGCATTGTTCTACCTGATCTATTATTAGCAAAGTTTTGTTGGGTTTTTCCTCCCTTGAGTAGAAGGGTTTTCCCAGGATAAAAAATTTGTGTCCTTTGTTCTGTGTTTATTTTTCTGCTTACTGTTCATAACTGATATAAAAATTAACACAAATGCTATATGCACACTCACCCTGGTATGAATATTGCAACTGAAATAGCAATTTCTCAATCCCAAGACATGAGAGGTGTTATATATTTAGCAATGGCTAACCGCAACTTCTATGCACTGATGATGGACATCAGCATTTAGAAATCAATTTGTCTTTGTGATCTGAAATTTTAAAATTCAAGTAGGTTAATGCCTTATATCAAACATAAAACTAAGAATGTCGATTGTAGGCACAATGCAAGTCCTAGACATCCAATAGTTGAAGCTATTTCTTCACAAAGAATACACAAGAAAGCTAGCAGTATGTAGAAATGGACTTACATATAGTTTAAAGCAACTGCTATGCAAATACTAGAGGAATCTGTAATGCACATCAAAACAAATTCCACTTTGTAGTATAATTGAAGCTGCTCAAATGACCATACAAACCAGAGAAACCTCCTGCACTTCTTTTCAGCATACTCACTTCCATACAAAGTACTGTCCCAAGACAAGTATTTATGAGAATATTATTGGTTATTCATATTCTCGTCTTAAATAATTAAAACCAACACCTTATAAACCCTAAACTATAGTAATGTAAAGTTGTAAACACAATAGCATTAATGAATCATTTTATGCTTCCGACTTCATTATTTTATCCTAAATGACAAACCCTATTATTACCAATCAGTCCACAACAAATATACTACAGATTTAAATATTTCTCTAGTTGCTAAACCTAGATTACAATCAAGCTCGCAAATGTAAATGAATCGCAAAGCATTTCTTATATTATGCAAGTTTGTGATATGTTAAAAAATGCTGCACAGCAGCCACAATTAATTGCAAATACAAGGTTTACAATGTAACAAACACCCCTGATTTTTTTTGGTTTGTTTGCTGAGTATGGTAGTTTGCAGGTTTGTTCTTGCTTTCAAGTTCTTTCAACACATCACGATAACCAAAGAAAATATTGCAAAGGAAGGAAATTAACATAGATTTTGCACCATCATCATAGTGGATTCATTACATATCATTTGGCAATGAACTGCAACAGAAATCAGACTTAAAGTAAGTGTTTCAGACCTGATAACAGACCTGAACCGAGCCTTTACAATCATAAATAATCATCATTACATTGCAAACTTTCGCCACATGGAAGGTAAGTTCATACACAAACCATCTACAGCACTTTCCCTTCGAATGGCAGCTATTACAAACCCAAGAAGTGCAGATTTCAGACACCTGTAGCAGCAGACCAGAATATTGCCTAACCCCAAATTGGCACGGCTCCCTGGGAGGGGCGATTTGCCCTCAAAAATCAATGCTTCACCAATAAATTCAAATAAACACTCTAAATGTGGCACCTAGGAGAGAGAAGACCAATGGAACAATGCTCAGAATGATTTTCATACCACAAACTGAGTTATGAGCAATTTAGTACTTCCAGCCACTGTGAAAAGAGATTTTCCAAATTTCTGAAAATGTATATCAAACCTCTGAAAACGAGCTAAAACAACTCCAAACACACACCAAAATGAAGCCAAGCATCGAACACACAAAACCTCTAATCCCACATCAAAACAAGAAGAAAATCTTCATTCTACAATCTCCAAAATGATGAAAATCAGAAACTCGGTGAATGCAATGGTGATCCCTAGTGTAGAACCACTATTTCCGGCTAGGGTGGATTTCTCACCACCAAAACCAGCAACTAACAGTGAGGGTTTTCATCCTCAACTCGCAAAAATGGAATTTTGGAAAAAATCCAATAGCACAAGAGGTTATTATATAGAAGAGGGGAGGAAATTAGGGCAACACAATTTGAATTCACTTTTCCCTCCAAGAAACACCACACCCCCTTCATGAGCTTTTTAATTTTATTTTTAATTCTTTATGCCTCCCCCAAGTTTGGCATCCACTTTTGGAGGCTAAATATTTGCTTTTAAAAACAACTTTATTCACCTTATTCCTAGGCGTGAGACAAGGGATCCTTTTTATGAACACATGACCCTCACTTAAGTTATAAAGTAACTTTATAACAGAACTTAAGTGACAAAAATATCAATATTTATTTGATCACCCTTAGAAATCACCAACACCCAAACAAGAAATATTGCACTGCTAGAGAAACAGAGCTCGGGACCAGCTGCCAAAAATAGCACTCACTATAAACAACAACTGCTAAAAATGATAAGTGTGCCCAAACACCAAACTAGCACAATCTGAGATACACTAAAACTTACTATAAATAGTAAGTGTTAAAAATGGCCATTGCTATAAATAGTAACCCTTACCAAAAAACACCGAAAAACCACCACAAAGCCCAACACAGGCTCTAAGTCCCCTAACCAACCCTTCTTAGCCTACGAGAACCCCGGAATAGGCTAATGGAACTCTTAAACTAATCAGGTGCAAGAAGGGGACATTACAGTCTTCTCTCCCCAAGATTGTTTGTCCTCAAGCAATCGCAACTCTAAATGTTGTAATATTTGCTCACTCTCCCAAGTAGCATCCTCCATTGGCAAGTTCTTCCACTTCACAAGATACTCCTTGATCACCCTCTTTCGTAGAGTATGCTCTTTGACCTCAATCACAGCCTCTAGAACCAATATCAATTTGCCTTCCTCATTCAAAGGAGGCAACTCTATAGAAGAAACCACATTCTAACCAAGTGCCTTTTTAAGGCGAGAAACGTGGAAGACATTGGGCACCTTGCTACTCTCAAGTAGCTCAAGCTCATAAGCCACCTCACCAATCCTCCTAGTGACTCTGAATGGTGCATAAAAGCAAGGCTTGAGTTTCTCTGACCCACTCTTCTTGAGAGTGGATTGCCTATAAGGCTGCAATCTCAAATAAACCATGTCTCCTACATCAAAAGCCCACTCAAGGCGATGCTAATCAACATACAACTTTTGTTGATTCTGAGCATGTTGTATATTATCTCTTAGAGATCTCATGATATCCTGACTCTCCTGAAGATCTCTAGCTCTACGCACCCTGCAATTCCCAAAAAGAAAATCAACGAAGCTGGGAGCTTCATAACCATACAACGCCATGAATGGAGACATCCTGATGGACATATGGAAGGTAGAGTTGTAGCAGAACTCTCCCAAATGCAACCACTTAACTCACACCTTCAGCTGCCTTGAAACATAGTTACACAGGTAACCTTCCACCCATTTATTAACCACCTTTGTTTGCCCATCAGTCTGGGGATGATAACTAGTGCTAGGAGTCAACTCGGTGCCACACAATCTAAATAACTCCTGCCAAAACAAGCTCATGAACTTGTTGTCCCTATCACTGATGATGGTCTTAGGTGTTCCATGAAGCCTAAACACCTCTTTGAAGAATAAATCTGCCACTTGAACTGTTGTATACCCTACTGATATGGCAAAAAACTGAGTGAATTTGATCAATCTATCTACCACCACATAGATACAATCCTTCCCCTACACCTTAGGAAGCCCTATAATGAGGACCATTGATATGCTTTCCCACTTTTGAGTAGGAGTGGGTAGGAGCTGCAATAAACCAGCAGGGTAAGTATGTTCGTTTTTGTTTTGTTGGCACATCTGGCACTCACGAACATACTTAAGAATGTCATCGTTCATCCCTTTCCATGAGAATCTCACACAGATCTGCCTATATGTCTTATAATATCCAAAATGACCAGCCATACGAATGTCATGAAAAGCCTTAAAAATTTGTCCTTTCGTCTTAGATTCAAGGACTAACCAAATTCTTTCCTTGTAAAATATAAGACCATCCCTTTCTTGGTACTTATCATCCTGCAATGAACCATCAAGAATGTTGTTTGCAAGTGCATTCTTGGCGTAATCAACTTGTATCCTCTCCTTCCAATATGTTGATATGACTGAAATTGAACATAAATGTGGCCTTCTAGACAAGGCATTAGCCACTACATTCCTCTTCCCTTTGACATATTCAATGTCATAGCTCTGGAGTTTTCTTACCCATTTCTCCTGCCTCTCATTGAGATCCCTCTGATTTAGGAAGTATTTAAGACTGTTGTGATTAGTCTTAACCACAAATCTCCCTCCAACAAGGTACTGCTTGAATTTAGTTAAAGCATGCATGATCGCCAACATCTCCTTGTCATAGATGGAGTATGCTCTCTCACCTCCTCTCAACTTCCTACTCTCAAAGGCTATTGGGTGTTTGTTTTGCATAAGGATAGCACCTATACCTTCACCTGATGTGTCACATTCAAGCTCAAAAGGCTTAGAGAAGTTTGGAATTGCTAACACTGGACATGTGCTCATCAACAGCTTAAAATGATCAAAGGATTGTTGCACTATTTCAAAGCAAACAAATGCCCCCTTTTTGGTCAAATCTGTGAGTGGGGCAGCCAATTGAGAGAACCCCTTGACAAACCTCTTGTAGAAACCACAAATCCCTGAGAATCCCTTCAATTGTGTACAAATCGTAGGTGGAGGCCAATAAAGAATAGCCTTGATCTTTTCAAGACCAATGCTAACTCCCTTAGAGTTGATTATGTGTCCAAGATATAGCAACTTTGATATGCCAAACTCACACTTGGACTCCTTTGCAAACAATGACTCGCTCTCTAGGATGCTCAAGACCTCATCCAAATGCCTCAAATGCTCCTCCCATGATCTACTATAAATAAGTATATCATCAAAAAATATCAACACAAACTTACGCAATTGCTTGTTGAATATCATGTTCATGCATGGTTGGAATCTCTGTTACCAGGTTCTTCATTTTAGCCCCCCGAACCGGCCAAAATACGTGTGGGTTCTGGTTCGGGTTCAGTTCTTCTCTGGGTTCGCCTGGGTTCTCCATTTTCCACCCGGGTTCTTTGTGGGTCCTTCTGTGAAGAACCCACAGAGAACCCGAGCGGAAAATGAAGAACCCTGGCCGAACCCGGGGAGAACCCAGAAGGACCCAAGAGGACCCACGTCATCCAGCCTAGAAAAAGGCAAAAACTCAACTTAAAAACAAAAAATAAAACCCAAAAAAGTGCCCAGATTGCCTTATATTGGCTTGGCCAACCAAATGAGGCAAAATTGGAGTACATACTCCTTCATCCACTCGGTCAAGCGCAATCGTTTCGATGCAAAAAAAGCAAAGGATTTGGTCTATGTACACTCCAACCTTCATCTCTTATCACATAAGAAACCTGAATACAATGAGGGTGTGTCAAAGAATTGGGATCTCACCCCTGAGTGTGCTGATTTAGATGCTACAGTTGCACAACTTACCTTGGCTTCTATAGATGACAATGAGGCAACTAATGCACCTAGTGGGAGTGGCAATCCAATTGATAGTGGTTCAAATGAAATTGAACCAATTGAGGACGACGAATTTGATGAAGACAAATTTGAAGAATGGTAATACTAAATTAAATATTGTCTTGATTGTAATTTGAATTTTCAATGTGTAATGACATTTTAAGACTTGAGTATTTACTATTTAGTAATTTAGTAATTTACTATTTACATTTTTGCAAATTATGAACATGATTACAGATTATATGAGGTATTACCGTATGGCGTATTTCATTGTTTCAATATTCTATGGCATTATGGCATTATGATCATATGATTATAATTTTGAGCATGCTTATGAGTCTGACATTATCATTATGTTTATATATATATAGTACGGCCGTAACCGTACCCATACCCTAGGAAAAAAAAAATTTGCCGAACCGGCAAACCCAAACCCGAACCTGTATCTGAACCTGTACCCGAACCGGCAACTTAGGTTGGAATGTAGCAAGAGCGTTAGTCAACCCAAAGGGCATCACAAGCAACTCAAAATGTCCATAATGGCATCTGAATGTTGTCTTCTCAATATCCTCCTCTCTAACTCTGATTTGATGGTACCCAAATCTCAAGTCTATTTTGGAAAAATAGATTGCTCCATGTAGCTCATCAATGAGCTCATTTATTTGTTGGATGGGGTATTTGTTCTTGATGGTCTTCTTGCTTAGTGCCCTGTAATCTATGTGCATGTGCATAGTCCCATCCTTCTTTTTCACTAAGACCAAAAAAGAAGCAAACGGACTCTTACTTTGCCTAATGTGTCCCATGTCCACTAGCTCCTTAATTGTCTTCTCAATTTCATCCTTATGCCTCTTCGGATGCCTGTATGGTGTAGTGATGACGAGCTTAGCCCCCTCCTCCAACTCAATCACATGCTCAATGCCTCTATCAGGAGGCCTGCCTGGAGGTATGCTACCAACGACTTGGCTTCGCTTGGATAGCAAAGCCTAAATGTTTGGAAGAAAAGAACATTTCTCCTCTTCTGTAACTGTGGGCATAACTATACACTCTACTACCCACTGTACCTGATCATGCTTGAAAATCCTCTCCATGCGTTTGAAAGAAACTACCCAAGGCCCTCCATTGGATATCCCCCTCAAGACCACATTCCTTCCCTCTGATTTGAGCTTCAGCTCCATGGTCTGAAAATTAAGTGTGATCTCACCAAGGGAACATAGCCACTGCATACCCTTCACTACATCTGTATCCCCAATGCTAACCACATAGAATTCGTCCTTGACTTCATAATTACCCAACTAAAGGCTAAATTGAGGAATCATCCTGGTGCACGTAATGGTAAACCCGTTCGCAACCATCACTCTAAAGCCATCAACCTCCTGCTTTTGAAGACCCCTATGTGCTACAAGTCCCTCATCTATGAAATTATGTGTAGCCCCTAAGTCTATTAAAGCAATCAAATGCTACCCATTAAGAACCCCTCTAATGCGCAAGGACTCATTCTTCTGAAAACTATAAAGTTGGGCAAGCTTCCCCTCTTTTGCCTCTTCTTTTTCGGACTCCTCGGAAGACTCTTTTTCCTCTTTCTCCTCTAAATCAGATTGTTGGTCTGATTTTTTTTATGAAGACTCATATGTTGAATAGTACTCAATCCGGTTTACTTTGCCCTTAGTTGCACATTTATGTCCTGGCTTCCAAGGCTCATTGCATGAGAAGACTCTTCCTCCTCAAGTCATTAAGGGTGTCACCATCAAGTCTTGTGACTAATTTCTTTTGCTAATTGGTGTCTTTGGTGAATGGTCTTTCATCTTTCTTGTGCAAAAATGGTTTGGACTGAAATTTAGATTTAAGGGCAGCCCACTCCATGCTCCTTGCTTTCTTCATGGCTTTCAGCAAGGTTGGAGGGTCAAATGCCTTGATCCACCCCTTAAGTGGCTCCATTAGTCCCTCCTAAATAAAACCACCAATCTCCTCTCTGTAATCCCTGTGACCATCACTGAAAGCCTCTAAAACTCTACTATGTAAGCCTCCACTAGGCCAGCTCTCTGAAATGTAACTCAGGATCCTTATTGTCAAACCTCTCGATGAGCTCAGTGGTAAACTCATCATATTAAGTGATAGACCTATGACCCAAAGTGATAAGGCCATGGTACCACCACTCGTGTACTACTCCATCAAGATGTAGAGTGGCAAACTTAATTGCTTCCTTCATCATAGGTCTAAGGGCTAGGTAATTGTCCAGCTTTTGTACCCATGCCCTGGCTGTACACTTATCACCACCATCATTATGAGCAAGTGTTACCTTGCCTATTGCCTGCTATAAGTCCCTCTGAACTGTTGGTCCTCTGTGATCAGCTCTACCACCACCCTTTTTCCTCTTCCAGTCCATGAACTCATTGAAGGATAAGTGCTCTTTTAGAGCCTCCGAAAGGGTGTCATATTCAGCGTAGGCACTCCTCAACTCATCCACTAAAGGTAGGGAAGTGTCATGTCCATTTTGTGGTGTCTCTTTTGGAATAAATGAGGGCTGGAAAGGTCTAGAAAATGTGTTAAGACACTGCTATTGTATATTGTCCTCCATTACCCCCTTGCTCATATGTGGAACTGTTGTCCCCATTATGTGTTAGGTTGCCTTGTGTGTTCTTAAGAGAATTATTTACCACCAAGTTTTTCCCAATCTTCCCCAACAACTAAGACATCATATCCATCATTGTATCGAACTTCTTCTCCATTCTTGCACTGGGACTAACTAAACCAGCTGTACCCTTGCCTCTTTCAACCATGTGTCTTGGAGGATTTTCCCCTTCACCTAGTGGGTCATGATGCATCTCAATACCCTGTGAAGACTCTCAATGTGCCTTCAGAACACTTGAGATTGTTTCACCTTCTGAAACCTGTGGGGGCTGCCAATATCCTTTTTTCCATTCCCTTTGAATATATTTTTGTTCCCTATCACTCATAGGAGATATGAGGCTGATTGCATATGATTATCACAGGCTGGCAAGAAAGGTTTGCTTTGATACCACTGTAACAACCACCCCTGATTTTTTTTTGGTTTGTTTGCTAAGCATGGTAGTTTGCAGGTTTGTTCTTGTTTTCAAGTTCTTTCAACACATCATGATAACCATAGAAAATATTGCTAAGAAAGGAAATTAACATAGATTTTGCACCATCATCATAGTGGATTCATTACATATCATTTGGCAATGAACTGCAACAGAAATCAGACTTAAAGTAAGTGTTTCAGACCTGAACTGAGCCTTTACAATCATAAATAGTCATCATTACATTGCAAACTTTCACCACATGGAAGGTGAGTTCATACACGAACCATCTACAGCACTTTCCCTTCGAATGGCAGCTGTAACAAACCCAAGAAATGCAAATTTCAGACACCTATAGTAGCAGACCTGAATATTGCCCAACCCCAAATTGGCACGACTCTTTAGGAGGGGCGATTTGCCCTCAAAAATCAATGCTTCACCAATAAATTCAAATAAACACTCTAAATGTGGCGCACAGGAGAGAGAAGACCAATGGAACGATGCCCAGAACGAGTTTCAAACCACAAACAGAGTTATGGGCAATTTAGTACTTCCAGCAACTGTGAAAAGAGCGTTTCCAAATTTCTGAAAATGTATATCAGACCTCTAAAAACGAGCTAAAACACCTCCAAACACACACCAAAATGAAGCCAAGCATCGAACACACAAAACCTCGGATCCCACATCAAAACACGAAGAAAATCTTCATTCTACAACCTCCAAAATGATGAAAATCAGAAACTCGGTGAATGCAATGGTTATCCCTAGAGTAGAACCACTCTTGCTAGTTAAGGTGGATCTCTCACCATCGAAACCAGCAACTAACGGTGAGGGATTTCGTCCTCAACTCGCAGAAATAGAATTCTAGAAGCAATCCAACAACATCCTATTATGTTGCCAAAAGAGAGATAATGAAATGAGAGCCCAAGAGGTAATCATATAGAAAAGGGGAGGAAATTAGGGCAACACAATTTGAATTCACTTTTACCTCCAAGAAACCCCATACCCCCTTCATGAGCTTTTAAATTATATTTTTAATTCCTTATGCCTCGCCCAAATTTGGCATCTACTTTTGGAGGCTAAATATTTGCTTTTATAAACAACTTTATTCACCTTATTCCTAGGCATGAGACAAGAGGTCCTTTTTATGAACACATGACCCTCACTTAAGTTCCAAAGTAATATAATATTAATTTGATTACCCTTAGAGCCCACCAACGCCCAAACAAGAAATATTGCACTACGGGAGAAACAGAGACTGGGACCAACTACTAAAAATAACACTTACTATAAATAGCAACTACTAAAAGTAGTGAGTGTTTCCAAACACCAAACTGGCACAATCTAAGATACACTGAAACTTACTATAAATAGTAAGTGCTAAAAATGGCCACTACTATAAATAGTAACCACTACCAAAAACCACCACAAAGCCCAACACAGGGTCTAAGTCCCCTAACCAACTCCACTTAGCCTACGGAACCCTAGAATAAGCTAATGGAACTCCCAAAATGATTAGGTTCAAGAAGGGGACATTACATACAATACAACCACCTACAACTCAGATTGACATTGCAAAGTTAGGGCTTCCATCACAATTAAAGCTCTAATACAACTTTTGGATGAGATCGCTCCTTCAACCAAGAGGGGTTTCTTCCTTTGGCATGTGAGATCTTTAGGTTTTTGTCCTTTGAACTCCAAAAATCCATGGGTTTTCATCCTCGAATCCAAGCATTTAAATACAAGTGCTCATAAATGTTTTTGAATTAGGGATTCTAAATAGTTTTCATAATAATCATTCTATGAAGCCTATGAATCCTCAATACACCCAAAAAGGGTATCTAAATTTGCAATAATGGCTTCCCACACGAGGTTTGTACATGGCAAGGACTGCCCATACCTATCAGGCATCATTTTCCTTTATCATGCATACGTGTGCAAAAATGTGCTTGGGAGGCATGGTGAAACGTCCCCTATGAGCTGCAATAGTCCTCATCCTCATCAATAATGGCGAGGGGTTCCTTAGGGTTTGAAAACCTAGCTACTGCATTAATGGCAATCAAAACCATCTTCCCCTTCCACACAATTGGAGGTAAACTAGGATCCACATCCTCAACATTGAATATCGTGTCTATGTCCATAGGAGCCCTTTTGGAAGACACATAACCACTTTGGCATTAATAAATCGTGCAATGAGGTAGGCAAGGATGAACAATGAAAAGAGGTGGGAGTTTCGGAAAGAGGCATGATGGTAGGGGAGACTCTGAAGTCTTGATGGAAGAAGGAATGAAAGTGGGGAATTGCGGAGGACATGACTAGATGGGAAAGTCGGAAACCCTGATGGAAGAAGAAAAAGAAGCAGACTTAGGAAGAGAGGCATGCTAAGAAGGGGAACTCCACAACTCCAACAACTTACACAAACTTAAAATATTTTCATGCTTTCACACTTAATAACCTTGGGGATCTTTGTAATAACCAACCCCTAAATGGCATATAATTTTTTCAAATTCTCATCAATGGACTGCACTAATTGGTCTAGTCACTTCATCAAACAGTTACACTTTTGTACTTGTTCAATGTGTGCAAACAGATTGTCTCGAATGTGTAAACGACTGATTTGTGCATTGAATATTGAATAAGCTTCTTACAAAGTTTCATTAACAACAATGGATACATCTCGAAGATTCACCATACTTGAAATATATAACTCATTTTATTAAATGTTCAGCTGAAACAAACATAACTCAGAAAATTGCACATAAATACATAGAATGTATTGGAATAGTACTCTGACCTTTATTCAGCTTCCTCACCATTACTTGTAGCTTAAACTTTTTATTATAAGGATAGCAGCCCATGAGGAATATGATAGCTTCCACTATAAATTTAGAGATGGTGCCTCCTGAGCAAGATACGGCTTAGTGCAAAATAACTTCAGTTGTCAATGTGACATAGCGGCTCAATCCTTAGACTGATTCCCCTTCGTCACCGGTTACATCCTTGGACTCTTGTGCTCCGTACTGACCCACAACTCTTATTGCCCGTTTTTTAGCAGCTCCCAATATAATCTTCACAACTTTCAATATAATTTACAATTGATCCTTTAATCCCTGGGAACTCCTTTCATCAAACACCTCCAATTTATCTAATATTTTTATTTTGATAAGTCTCTAACCATACCATTATGCCACTTTAGAAAGAAACTACTTCTTCCTCAATCAAAGTGCAAACAATGAATTAGAAGCGACATGTTATAGAATGAGACGATTCCCTTGATGACTAAGTTGTATGACTGTATTGCTTTGAATATTCCATTCTTCCGTTTCTTGAATATAAAGAATCGACGGTTACCAAGACTCGGACGCCTCTGAAAATTCAGCGCAACACTTATCACATTGAAACGGCTCCTCCTGTATAGCGGCAAGGCGTATTCAAGCTCTGGCAACAACTGGAATCAACCGACCAAGCTGCTCCTGACACATCATTCCATGAGCATATCGTTGGCTATTAAGAGAATGGGCGGCAATTACTGATGAAGAAGCGTCTTCTTTAATATGTCGGACTCCAAATAAATTATGAATCCAATCTTTTTTACATCATTTGTTGCCTTCAAGAAAAGATGTGAATTGCTCCCATGGACATACGATAGCAACAGAGTTCATAGTTGCTCTTGTTAGTGTTGTGTAGCTGCGGAAGATATTTTCCCTTAAAATAAAATTATCTCAAGGCAAGCAAGTCGGCCTTTGTTCTACAAATAATATTTATATTGTTCAAGGTCGGCTCTAGATGAGGGGTTGCCTCGCTTGTATATATAGGAGAAGGTATCTCCTCATTTGAGCATCATCAATTCATTCAACTCAAGTTCGCACTTCAGCAGCAGTTCACCTTCTAAGGAGCAGATTCGATTCTTAAAGGAAGTGTCATCATTTGTGATTCGCTTCAAGGAGAAGTGTATCTATTCATTGTATTAGACTCAGCCTTGTCAAAGGCCTGATTTTGTATGCAGTTTCTGCACTTATTCTTCTAATATATAAGAGATCATTTTGTTGGGTTTTTCTCCCTCGAGTAGGAGGGTTTTCCCAAGGTAAAATATTGTGTTCATTGTCTCTAAGTTGTGTTTTCTACTCATTGCATTTTTGTTCCTAAATCTAACAGCTCTAAATGGAAACGCTTGCTAAAGATGCGGCAATTAAGAACTTTCAAGCACTTTTAAGAGCTACGAATCCTCTATTTAATCTCTTCCCTATGATTATCATGGCACAACATCGGGTTACTTTGGCAATAGCTATTAGAATTAATTTAATATGGATTTTGGCAATAGCTATGAACTCTCTAAAGCTCGAGCAAAGACCACCTCCAAGAATTTGCCTTCTTTTTGAAGTCTAACGATTAATAACAATCGACTCCATAATATATACATGGGCAGCAATTAAGAAACACCAGTTTTGTATTTATGTGATGAATATCCCCCAATGCCATATCAAATCATCCTTTCTAAATCACCGCCGAAAATACATTAAACTAGACGACTGTAGCTTATTACCCTAAAGATAGAATTCGTTTCCCTGTGCTTACAATGAGCCTTCAACGATGCCTCTCCAAAATATATATTTTAACAATAATAATCACACCATCCTCAACCTACAAGCAACAACCCTTATAAACTGCTAAATTCTTCTTTCATAAATCTCAGAATTAAGTAGTAATCACTTCCTAGAATTAAACTCGTGAATGGGCTCGGTAAAATCCCAATATGAATAAACAATAACAGCTGAAAGATACAAACTGTGGTTTAAACTGAGGAAATCATTCTTCTATATTCAATACGGCTTCAACTTGGTTTAAGACTGGAGCTAATTCTTCCACTTAACCAATACCATACATGCCATTGTAATTTAGGTCCTTATGCCAAGCTTGAGAATTATATAAAACGTTATATCCTTTGAAAATTGTCATGTCCCCGATTTGGAGGCAGATTAATTTAATTAATTTAATTATTTAAGTTGTCCAAATATTGTTATTTCATGAGGATGACTAATTGATTATTTTAATTAAATTAAATATTAAATTAATTATTTATAAAGTTATCCCAAAAATACAATATCATAAGGTGACTTTATATTTAATTAATTTAATAATAAAGTGACTAAAAGTAAAATATATCATAAAGTCACTTAAGTTAAAAATATAACTTATCCCACATTGACAAGAAAGTGTGGGCTCTCCTTGGAAAAAGTATATAAGAAGCTCATTGCTAGTCATTCAAGTACACTTGGATTTTATACTTCTTACATACCTGCATGGTAGAAAGAGAGCTTGAATACTTTCATCGCCTAAGGGTTTGAAGACTCTAAGGTGCCAGTTTCAATTGTGAAAGACCAATCCTAGCTGGGTTTGGGAAAGATATTTCAGTCTTTCCATTTGTGCTTCATTGTGGAATTTATTTGAGTACAATAGTTGATGTATTATTGTACCTTTTCTAAGTAAGGATTTGGATTTTGCAACAGCTGATGTATTATTGCATTCAATTGAGGAGTTCACTTCAGCAGCCGACGTATTGCTGAGATTGGTTATTTAATATTCAGATTTTGGAGGGTTTCAATCTGCATACTCATATTCAGATTTTGGTTCATATTGGCATATCCTTGCATCTAAATTTTGTGGGCATTGGCTCAATATCTTCGTGGCTGCTTGGAGATCATTTTAGGAACAAATTGGAGGTGTTTCAAGGCTGCAATTATTTATTACTGAGGACTGATATACTACAGCAAAGGTGCCATTGGCAAGACATTCTTATTCATATCTCATCATTGAAGCATCCTATGGTTCTGGGCATTGTTGCATTTTGATCCTTTGGTCCTACCGATCATTTCAAGTGTCAATAAGTGGAGTTTTCTTGTTGCATTTATTTATCTAAAATATTGTCAGGCAAGAACAGGGATGGCTTCACCAAGGAGGGGCGATTTCATGCTTGGAGGTCCTCAAAAATTCTAATAAGAATTTGGAAGCATTGTCATGCCATTTGCTATTCGTTCCTTGCTTCAAAATCAGGTTCATTCATGTTCTTTAGCATACTTATATCTAGTTACCTAGTTGCTGCCATTTGTATTCAGACTTAGACTATTGCATATGTTAGCATTGTAATGCCAAGAGTCTTGGCACAACATCAAATCAGCTTGTACTCAGCCTATGCTTAATATTGAATAGGGAAAGAAGTTGCATATCATTATTTGTCTCTATGTACTTGGCTGTAGTATCCATTCTGTATGCAAGACAACTGTTTGTCTAAATGTCACCAGCTGAAAGTCAACATTTACATTATGGGAATTGCATAGCAAGTGTTTCATTAAATGCCATATGATGTAGATTTACACCTCAATCATTAGGATGCATGATAAATGTTTGACATAATTCCTTATTGCTGTAGATGCATATTAGTTTGCATGCCAAGTGTTTGTGAAAATGCTTCTTGGCTATAGGTATGCATTTTACCTTAGAAACTCATGTATATGCACTTGAAAAATACAAAAAGAGTTGCATCTCATATTAGTAATTTGATTAGCTATCCTTGTAATGATTTCCAAGCATCTAAACCTCTTTGGCATCAAAACAAATCAAAACTAAACAAACTGAAAACAATTATCAGCAAGTTGGAGGTTGCAAGCAAAGTGTTTGATAAAATTCCCAAGGCAGAAATCGAAGGGGGTTTGAGTCTAAATCAGCAAGGTTCATTTCAATGGTGTCAAAGCTTTGAAATCCAAGTTTTTGTGGATAGAAAGATCTTTCTCCTTTTAGGTGAAAAACCCTACAAGTGCAAGAGAGTGTGCTTTCTCCTAAAAATTTGTGATTCACTTTGTTAAGCCATTTGAAATCGAGATCCAAATTTGCAAGGATCTTTACAAAAACTATGATAGCTCAACACAAACCTTCTTCTTACTTAGGAGCATTTATGAATACACCGATACATCAATGAACTTATTCCACCTGGCAATTTCCCACAGTTGAGTACACTTAAGAGCCCTTTGAAAAGACAAGACATCAAAATTTCATAAACTGCAAATGATAATTCCATGCGTGAAGTCTGAATGACTCCACTGCAATTGATTTGGGTTTCCGTCCAAATCATGAACTGAGGGTTTCCGTCCTCGAGTCCCTGAGAAAACCAAGTTTCTCCAAAACCAGAAAATATCCAAGCCCCCTTGAAAATGAACTTCTCCAGATCTTTCATTCAGCCTTTCTGTAACTGCCCATTCATTTCTTGAAATAACATATTTTCTTTTAATCTTCTCCTTATTTCCCCTTTTAAAGTGACTTTATTAAATATTCTAACTTTCTCGTCTTAAGTCACTTTACCTTATTAACAAATTAATTTTAGTTGCCTTTTAAATTTGATTCTTTCCAACAACTTAAAATTAATTATTTAATTACAGTGCTGGCTTAATTAAATTGGGGACATTACAATCTTAGTTAGACGCATGGGAGATGAAGGGGTAGAACACACACAAAATGGGATCAAGGGAAACGTGGGAGTCCAAAAATAGACATTTTGATCCATCACATGAATTGCAAAAAAGAGGAGACTCAACACTCCTCTTCTATCTATTCTAAAAAATTAGATTATAATAACACAACACTCAAATTCAAACTAATGGCTTCTACAACCGATTCCAAATTTTATATAGGAGATTGTCATTAATTGGGACAACCAAGAAACAATAATGCTGCCCTTTGATCAATCAGAACAACAATCTTCCTTCCATCATGGACTCTCACCTGCTCTAATACCAAATGATAAGTTTTTTTCTATGAATACACAATTACCAGCATTTATTGTTGATAAAATAGAGAGGTACTTATACAATTACTATTGTTTGTTTCCCATTCTATTTTCTGGAATGTGCCCCATCTTTAAGCTCAAATACCTTATTTATATCAATTACAAGCAATGTATATGAGTGGCTTAAATAATCTACTCAACACAGTACACACTAATGAAACACCCAATCTATCAACTGTTTATTTAATCAATATGATAACTAAAACCTCCAAACCAAGTATGTTAAATATATACAATGGTGTAATAAACTTCCTAACAAAAGAACATAAGTTAGGAAATCCTACCAATGGATCAAGAAAAGAAGGAAAGAGACCAGCATGTTTTCTTTCAAGGCAAAATAAAATCAAAATTTCAGGTTCATTGATGCATCCAAATGGATTAATGCTCCTAACAGCTGACATAATTTCATCAACATTGATTTGGCAGGGTACATAATCACCAAATGACGTATGTATGGGTACTGGGTTGAGACAAGGCACACCATTTTCAGAAGAAAAACTACAGGTTTGCATGAGTATAGCATAGGTCTGACACAAATACACATTTCAAAAATTATTATTTTAAATGAAACATCTTATGAATTGGATCATAATTGAAATGTGGGTTATTTCTCTTTTTCTTCTATTCTGTGATAATTTTTTCCATGCAGATAGTGCTATCCAATTGAAAAATTATTTTTAAATTTTAATCTTTTGCAGCCTTCTCAAAATTTGAATTTCAAATACTCTCAAATTTTCATGTTAATTTCTTTGTTTGAATGGATGAGGTATGGATTAGATAAGTCTTTAGTGCATAAAAATTTAATCTTCATTTTTTTTGTTTCTTTTGTTTTTTATAGGAAGAGACGTCCATTGAGGCATCAAGAGACATTGAGGCACATCACCAGCCTGCCTAAGAGATCTCCTACAGTCAAGAAACATTTCTTATGAGTCTCCTGATCCCAAAATGAATACCTATCTCACAACTTCTACCCTACATGAGGTTATGCATCTCCAAGTTTCAATGGTGCAACATGAACATATGGATGGAATTTGGACATATACTAGGATTCAATTTAGGATAAACAGAAAAGTGAAAATATCAAGTCAAGAAAATTACCATTTCAAACCTCCTCTAGCAAACAAATATGTAACTAAAAAATGCAAACGAACATAGATGCTATCAGAGTAGAGTTGCTTATCTTGGAAGTATATAGCATTTTCACATCTCATGTTTGATTCTTATATATGATTTGATGCTTTTAAAAAGTAAAATAATCCTGTCTATCATCAAGGCCATCCAACCACAAAACTATTAAAGCCATGCATCTGTATAACCATATGTAAAAAGAGAGATATTATGGTTTTATCATATATTATCTTTAATAAGACGAGTCTATTGTCATTTATACTCTTTAAATTCTCTGTACCTGATACGCGTACAAGCGAAGAGGCATATTGTCATCCCTTCCAAAATTTTGAAGCCTGCTTCGAAATGCAGAAATGTAATCACTATCATCATTATTCTCATCATATACGTCAAAGTTGTGGCCAGCTTCATTCAGAATTTTTTCATCATTCTCACAAGCAGAGTATCCATTTTTTTCCGGTGTCACTATACTAGAATTCGCACCAACTTCCCCAAATCTATTCATCTTGCGGACCTCAAATAAGGGAGGTCGTCCTGTTGACATTATAGTAAGCAATATTGTTTACTTATATTCAAGAAAACGAAAGCATTAATAGTAACTTTTTTTTATCACATCTTGTTGGACTCACTCTACAAGTAATGAAATGATTCATTAGATTTTTGAAAAGAAATGTGCATGATAAAATACAACACCTACAAGAAGTGCATAAAAAGAGATGAAGGCAATAACCAGAAATACAATATATGATTATATCTTATTTGGTTAACTCTACAAATCTTGGAATGCTTTATAAGATCATTTAAAGAGAGAGATAAATAAATTACAATACCTGCAAGAACTGCATCTACAGTAGCTTCTAAGCTGTAATGAACTCGCCATTCAGTTTTAGACATCATCTCCACAGCACAAGTAAATGCAGGTGGGCCTTTCCTCTCAAGTACTGTCTTTTGGACCCCCCTCCTAAATGCTTCTTCATCCCCAAGTGTAACACTCTTTTGTACATACAATCAGCAATCTTTAGTAGTTATAGAACAAGATTACTCTAATGCACTTAATTCCACTAAGAAGCATACATTGTAAACTTGCTAATGGCTTCAAAATTCAAAGTTTCAACCAACTCAATTTAATGGAAAAATTCCAGTCTAGTTGCTATATCAATAGAGGGTTGCATGAAGCTAGAAAAATTTCAAGAAACTGCATGAAAACTTATACAAGAATCAAAGACCTGACCTATACAAGTTTCTACGGTCTTACCAATAAATGTATCCAAAGTAATCATTTGAATATTGATCCAAAAGACAATACAAACAAGAGCAAAGGCATGCACACATGTAAACTTGTTTACATGTACATATGCATTTGTGCAAACAACATAGCATGTATTCTGGAATTTCTACATCATGCAAGTTGGCACACTAAATACAGCAAGATAAAAAATAAAAATTTAATCAGATAAACCTAAGAAAGTAATTCGTTGATGATATGGAGAAGTTTCTGCCACCATTGGATGTGCACAAGAATTTCCTTAATTCGATAAAAAAGATCCAGGCAGAAATCACAACTTCCGCAACTGCCAAATCTAACGTGCACAACCAACTCAAAGTGCACAACTCCCTGTCTTAAAAAGATAATACTAACTTTAAAAAAAGCCAACTATATTATTAGACTAACCTATCTAAAGGTGTGTCTATAAAATAAATGTACACCCCTAGTACAACAAAGACATAATTCCTAAGAGGCTAAAACCAAGACAATGTAGCCTTAGGAGAAAAATCCAGCAAACCCCCTATGATCAGAGAGCTCTTTGGACAAACACCAAGCCGCCTGCAAAAAATTCAAACTTAAGCCAACCAAGAAGCTTGGTGAAGATGTCAAATGTCTGATACTTCACTTACATGTTCTTAATGCAAGCATAGAAAATAGGATTCTTACTCATCTTGATAGCACTTTTAACTGTCAATGCAAAAGAGCAGGGGCAATTTGTGAACACCAAAGATCATCCAAAATATGCCACAAAAATACAATCTCACAAGAAGCACCCCAAGCAGCAATGTACTCAAACTTTATAGAGGAATTCACCACTGTGCCCCATTTCTTACTATACCATGCAATAGCAGGTAAACTTTATCATCAACGCAACCAGCATAATATGCATCAAAGTATCCAACAAGTCAAAAATTGTTTCAAGAATACCTAAGGCCATGTCTTTGTTACCTAAAGTTGTTGAATAATCTGTTTAGCTGCACACCAATGACTATCCCTAGGCTCATGCATGAATCAAGATAAAATCATAATAGCAAGATAAATATCAGATCTAGTGATCAGCAAATAGATCGACCTCCCAAACAATTGCCTATGCATAGTGCCATCAACAAAAGCACCTTCACCATCATTGGATAACTTTAAGTTGCCTTACATGGGACTAAGAATGGGCTAAAACTATGAAGTATGCAGCACTATAGTTAAAACTAGAAGATAATCGTGTTGTTTGCACATTAATCTACTTCATTCCCAAGTAATAGTGAAGAAGACCAAGATCTGTCACACCAATGTAATATACACCCCAAAAAATTTGATTTTTGCAATTGTTTTGGCCAAAATAAAAATGAAAGTAACTAAAATTAGCTACCTTCCACTTTTTGATCACCCAGATTCCAATGTGGGCAAAGTGAGTGCATACAGTGGCAAGGTGCACACTGCAACAATTGAAAGCACCCACTTGTTCAGTGGGGTGAGTGATAAGCAATAATCAACTAGAATCAATACCTTCCACTTTCTAATCACCCAGATCCCGGTGTGGGCAAGGTTAGAGCATACGATGGCAAGGCTTACAAAGAAATGCTACTGAAGTAACCACTTGCTCAATGGGGTAAGTATGAAACCTCCAAAATATGAAAAGAAACCTCCACTTATTCAGTGGGAAAGCGAAAAAGAGCTCATCCGCTTATTGAGCGGGAATTACATGAAAATAAAAGAGACCGTCCGCTTTTTCAGTGGGAAATAGAGATGCTACTTATTTCAGTGGGGTTAGCAATGGAACCACTTATTTAGTGGGGTAAGTAGCAATAAACATAATGAGCTAAATCACTGATGGTACTACCTGTTGTGACCTTTTTCACACATCACCCCATCCAAGATGGGGACCCCCTAATTTCTGCTCCATTCTGGTCGTTTGGCTTTGGTTAGTGTGTCTCTCTCTCTATCTCTGGTCCTTCCGGGGATGTCCTGTCGTTTGACCCAGGTTGAAGTATTGGTTAAGTCTGCGTAATTAGGGTTTTCATCCTTCAGGCTTATTAAAGGTCAAACTGAGTTATAAAATTGAAATCCAGGCTTGGTACAACAATCAGAAGGCTTTCAGCAGAGTCCCCCTAAATTTTCACTGTATTCCGGCAACTTGCTATTTTTAGTAAGTATTCAGTTTGAGGCTATTTTGTCGAAATTTTGGAATTCTGTCAGTCCCACCATATTCAGGTAACATCAAGCTGCTTGCACGTAAATTTTGAGCCAGATCGGACAATTTGCTATTTTTAGCAGCTCGGGCTTCAGGAGCCATTTTCAGGGGTCAAACATATGATTCTTCATTGCATGTCCGGAGATTACTTCTGGGTTTCTCAAAACCTTCGCAGTGATGTAACATGCAAACCAAGACGATCACTTTCAGAGTTTAGCCTTCATAGGCTATTTTTAGGGTTTGCATGCAGTGTTTTTCAACACATGTCGGGTTTTTCTTTATAGGTTTTTCGAGAGCTTTGCAACAATGTGACATGCAAGCGGGGAAGATCAAGTTTCGAGGACTTACTATTTTTAGCCAGTGCATGCATGCAGACCAATTTTCTGGGTTTTTCTGGGTTTCTTGAAACCCCACGGGCAATATAACATGCAAAACCATCCGGCAGTGGATGAGTCACTTTTCAGGCAGTTTCTATTTTTAGCAGGTACACTCTGGCAACTGCCTAACACTCCAGTTCAGCAAGCAGAACGACATGCAGAAGGAACGAAGTCAAACGGAGACTGTTCGGGATACATGCAGGTCAAATTAGGGTTTCCACTTTTATAGGGGGTGAAATCCAGAAATTGTCAAAACGAAGCACCTCACCAACATCAGCACACTTCAAGGTACCTACTGGCAAAATTTGAGCGAAATCGGAGAACTTACTATTTTTAGTAAGTCAGGGCATGGCTATAAATAGCAGGTCTGCACCCGAGGTTGGCATCAGAACGACACTCACGTTATCAGGATCAGGCGTTGCAATTTTCAAGTCAAACGGAGCCATGGAAGTCAGAAAGTCAAGAACTTACTATAAATAGCAGGTGGCTATAAATAGCAGGTCAGGGCAGAGAACTGACAAAACAGGTTCACAAGGCGAAGAAGATCAGATGGTGAAATTTTCAGGCAAAATAGAATTGAGGAAGTCAAGGAAATTAGGGGCTTACTATAAATAGTAGGCTGACATGTGGGACTGGCGAAACGGGTTCACAAGGCAAAGAGGGTCATATGGTGAAATTTTCGTGCCAAACGGAGCCATGGAAGTCAGAAAAGCAAAGACTTACTAAAAATAGAATGTGAGATCAAGATCCGGCAGAGGCGTGAAAATTTGTCTAAGTATGGAAAGTAGCCTACCTCATTTGCGCCCAAGGTAAAGTGAAGACCCTCAAAAAGTGCTAAGGCGTGAAATTGGAAGTAAGCTATGTCAAATGCGCCCACCATGGAGACCTCTTGAAAATCTTCTAAGGCATCGAAAATTTTCTAAGTGGCAAAATGAAAGTAGCCACCTCCATTTGCGCCCTCATCTTGAAGCTCCTCCATCAAAATGCGCCCAAGGAGGATGTTGCCTAGTGAAAAAGCGGCTAAGGCATGGAAATTAAAGCTAGAAGGCTAAAATGCGCCCTCAAATGGAAGCTCACCCCCTCATTTGCGCCCAGGGAGAAGGAAGGCTTTTGAAAATAATCTAAGGCACAAAATAAAAGTAGCCTACCTCATTTGCGCCCAAGGTAAAGTGAAGACCCCCGAAATTTTTTCTAAGTATAAAAATGAAAGTGGACATGGCAATTTGCGCCCTCAACTTGAGAGCTCATGTATGAAAATGCGCCCACCTCCAAGAAAAATCTAAGGCATTGAAACAAAAGCATGACACCCAATATGCGCCCATGGTAAAAAAATGAAAGCTTGCCTATGTATTTGCGCCCTCAAGTCAAAGTGGGCCATGTGAAATGCGCCTAAGGCAAAAGTGGAAGTAGACATGTGTATTTGCGCCCTCAAGTGAAAGCTAACCCCTTGAAATGCGCCCAAGTAAGATGGAAAAACGCCTAAGGCAAAAGTGGAAGCTTCAAGGGTGAAATGCGCCCAGCTTGTTGTAGAGGTAAGTGAATATTTTTTCCAAGGCATAGATTGAAAGCTTGCCACTCAAAATGCGCCCTTGAAGAAGTTGAAGTGGAGATTTTTTTTTTTTATTTGGCAAAATGAGAGTAGACCCTCTAGAATGCGCCCTCAAGTAAAGGTGAAGCATGAAAATTTTCTAAGTGAAAGACGTCTAAGGCAAAGTGAAGGCTTAGTGTATCAAGTGCGCCCAGCTTGTGGGTGATTTGAAAATCTTCTAAGACATGAAAATTAAAGGGTACCAAGAAGAAATACGCCCAAAAAATGAGAGGGATTTAAATTTTATTCCTAAGGCATGGAGATAAATATTTCCCCAGAGAAGTATACGCCTGGGGGGGTGAAAATTTAAATTTTCTACTAAGTGTATGAAGTGGAGAAATTCCTAAGGCGTAAGAATTTGAAAAATTGAAAGAGTGGGTGAATATGAAAATTTTCTAGAGGCATTTAAACGGGATTGACAACTTGATGAAATATTTTCTAAGTAAAAATTAAATGAACCCGTTCAAAAGGCACCCATGAGTTAACAGAGTTTAAAATTAATTTCCTAAGGGAAATTCTAAATATTTTCGGAAGAAATTCGTTTTGCCTAGATTATTTTCCTAACGGAAGTTAATTCTCGGAGGATGAATTATTTCGAGCAGGCGAGTAATTTTAAATCATCCGGAGCTAAATATTTCAAAGAGAGAATTTAAAATGTCTAAGGCAAATTTTATGAAATCGAGGATTTAAATGACAGACATTTTAAAGGTTGGAAATAAATTTACAACTCCCACGAATTTTTCGAGTTGAATTCAATTAAACACTGCGAGATTTTAAAGTGGGATTTTAAACCGAATCAAGTGATTTTTCTCGCAAGTTGTTTAAATCACCAAGAGTTAACTGGCAGGCCAAAAGGAAGAATTCGAATTTTTACAAGGAAGGAATCATTATTAATGGCAACTGCCATAATGACTGGCTGACGACTAGCCCACTACTGCGCTTGAATTAGAAGATTCCGAACGAAGAGAGTGGAAAATTGATGAGGGTGCTAAAAATAGCCCCAGCATTACTTGGCAGGATTCTTCGAGAAGAATTATTTAAACGGTCTCTTCTCTCATTTCTCCTCACATTTTTTGAAGTTGAAGTTGTTGAAGAAGTTCTTGAGAGATTGAAATATTTTCGAAGTGGTTAAAGAGAGAAATTCTTTGAGAGTTTATTTTATTTCGGAGTGTTGAGTTGCTGAAAGTGCGAAGTGCTGGATAAATTTTTTTTATTTGTCGAGACTCTTTCTTTCGAAAAGCTGAGAGTGTGTTGCTGCAATCTCAAAGTTGAAGGTTGAAGTTGTTTTCCGGAGTTACTGGAAGATTTATCTTTTGAAATTGCTGCAGAGCATTGAGTTGCAGAAGTTTATTTTGTGCTGAGGAAATAACCACATTGCTGAAAGTTAGTAGTTGGTTGTGATTTTCTTCGCCAGTCAGAAGTGCAGTCATTAAAAGCTCCTTTATAAGCTCGAAAGTTTTTACACAGTACGAGGTTTGGAGTTAGTAATTTATGTTGAGAGTTTTTATTTTCAACAGGCTAACTCCACGTTCGCGGTCGCCTCGAAGGCTATTTATTTTATTAAAAATCTGCAGCCTAGCTTATTGTTATTCAATTTTATTTTGCAGATGGCCGGAGCAAAGGATGTTGCTGGAACAAGCAGAGCCGCAGGCAGAGCTGCAAACACTGAAACGGCCAAGGCTAGCTCATCCCGATAGGCAATGATTAAAAGGCTCGCCAAGTCATTTCTTCCAAAATCGGCAATTGTCTCCAAGCTGGCAGGGTTAAGTGACACCAACCTCGGGTCATTTAATCTAAATGCACTCAAGTCTAGGATGTACGAACTGGGAGGCCATCAACCATCAGTCACGGCACATAACATCATGAAGAGTGGTATCTATGCAGCCGCTGGTTTTCCACCAGCAATTCAGTGCCCTGAACTAATTATGGAGTGTGCGAACCACTACAAGCCAGAGTGTAGAACCATTGTCTCGCCGGATGGCAAATTGCTTGCCAACTTCACGCCAGATGCCACCGGAGAGGCATTTGGGATTCCTACTGCCGAAAAGATGCTCTACAGATCAAAGGAGAGGGCGGATAAAATGTACTCCACCTCCTTCGAGAGGGTTGCTGCAGTCATCAACAGAGTTTGGATGCAAAAGCCAAAGCCACCTCGCACTAGACTCCCAAAGCAGATAATTGTCGAAGATGTGAAACAGGAATACTGCGACTTGATGATGATGTTGAGCCGAATAAATGGGAGTGCACAAGCCTACTTCTTCGAGCCTTGGATGTTTTACTTCATCGAGATCATATTGGAGGGAAAGGAATGTGTTGACTGGGCAAGAATGATCAGTGATAACATAGATGAGCAGTTCAGGAGCCTGAGGGGGATGAAAACCTTTTACATGAGCTCGTATGTGATATATATGCTGGCAAGAATGACCAAGTATCGAGGGATTACATACAAGGAGCCAATAGGCTGTGCACCTGATCAGTTCAAAATCCATAAGGCCTGCACACAGTTGCATCTAGCTAACCCTGCCAGTTACAAACGGGCTAATGATGCATTCACAATGCACATCACGAGGACCCTTCATCGGAGAACGCAGCAAAGAATATCCAAAGAGGCACAAGCATTGATCAAAGAATACGGATATTGGCTCATCCAATTTCCGAAATTCACTTACATTAGGCTGCAGGGGTTCACTTCGTATCCATACCGACTACCGAGGCACCCCACCGATCACATTATAATGCTAGAAATATCTAGGCAGTTGATCGCCTATGATAAGATTCAAAAGAAGAAGAAGAAAGGTGGACTTGACTTTCCTATTGCCATGGGAAATTCCACTGAGGTGTGTCCCTCCTTGCAGGCAGCTCGAGAGGCAGAGGATGAGCTGCAATTCTATTATCTGTCGTATCACACAGGCAGACAGGATTTTGATCCGTACAGAAACATCCGAATGATACAGAACGTCGAGTACCGATGCAAGGCCCACATTGAAGACTTTTGGGCAAATGCTGTTGATGAGGTTGAGATAAGGAAAAGGATGTTTTCCAGGCTTCCCCTCAAATTGATCAGGGAATGTGAGATCATTCCAGTTCCCGACCAGGTGGAAGAGGATGTCAACGTTATGCAACCCGACTATGGTTCAGTCAGGGATACTTCGGTCCCACCACCTGATTAGTCCGAGCCAGAAATCATGGACTTGGACACGCTCTCTATTCCAGTGTTGACTTTCACAAGGGCTTGGGTCGATAGACATGTATGCAGACTTAAGAGCAGATCGATCGCCCTTACTTATAGCTTGATGGGTGACCCAAGGCCGCTATCGGTGAAAAGGGGAAAGCAAGTTGCTCAAACACCGGAAGCACAAGTAGAAGTACCAACCCAGCCGATACCGTTGAGGATGGAACAAGCATCACCTATGCACTCACAAACTCAGTCTTCGAGTTTGAGAGTGATTTCATTATTTGCTGATCAGAGGGCAGGATTGGGTGAAGAGCGGGAGCTTGAGGAGGGGGATCAACCCAACATCCGAGAATCAGATAGTATAAGCGTCAGTGCATCCAGGGCTGGCCGACAAGAGGAAGAAGAGGAAACAGTGGCTGACACTCGTTTCCAACGGATGTTGGACATGACATTGGAGGAAGAGGAAAACACAAAGCAGGGAACCCAAGGGTCAGGAGATACGCAACTCGTGGAAGATGATGACCCCAAGCAGAACAGTGCAAGAAGAGAAGAAGTGCACAAGATGGAGGCAACGGAGGAGCAGCCCCTTGTCATTTGCAATCTGCAGCAGACAGTGCCAGATTGGCTTTCGGACAGAATGAGAAGAGAACCCGAGGATGATACGGATCCAACCATCGAGATGGAGGAGTTCCTCAGGAGGATCAGTGCGCCACCAGAAAAGAAGAGGGCCAGGAAGTTTTCAAAGATCTCGACTGATGAGTCAGGCTCTTGCACGCTTCAGGTGGCTGTTCCGAGAAAGGATTGTGATCGAACCGAGGAGAGGCCTGAAAATTATGTGATCACCACCATAGAGTTGGGTCGTCCTACGGGAGCCCAAATTGTTGAGGAGTTCGATAACTCCTATCAGGCATTGAAGGATCAGTTGCTCCGCACGGAGGGGAAGTATAAGAAATTGAAGGAGCACAAAACCTTGATAGGATATGTGCAGAGTCTAGCACGTCCAGGTGAACCAGCAAACCCAAAAGTAGAACGTCCACCAGAGCTTCCGTGGGAGTCAGTTGTTGGCTTAGAGGATTTAAAGAAGATGGAAACGGAAGCAGACAAGTGGGTTAGCCATGTTCATACTGAGACAAGGAAATTCATGGAGGACCTCGCCAATGCTTATCGGCAGGCCTCAAGTATTTTGGCACGGATTGACATGGTGGATCAGGCCTGGGGCGATACCCGCATCTATCAGACAAAGACTGTACTTCGTTTGGGGGCTTTGATGCATATACCTCTACAAACTTTGGTGGATGGAGGTGTGATTCAGGATGGTGACAGGTATGATTTCACCAGTTGGTACTCCTCGGTGGTCACAGGCCGTGGATTTCACGATGCAGCAAGGGCAGATTCGGCCAGAGTGAGGAAAGCAATGGGTAACATCTTGGAGGGAGTCCTTAATACATTAGAAGCCATATTTGCTAGAAAGTTGGCCCCAGAGGAAATAACTGCTGATGGCTTGAAAGACAAACTGGCTCCATTCTTCTCAGCTGCGAGGTCGCTTGTCCTGGATGACTTTGAGAATGTCTCCACTTTCTCCAGTATAATCCAGAATACCCAGGACACCTTGGTGGCATGGAAGAAGTCTTACACTCAGCACGGTCAGACGGTAGGGGTCTTGGAGTTCCAACTCAACCATATCCCACCAATTTCTGCCCAGGAGGTTGAGGCGGTATTGGCCCGATTGATCGAGTTTGCAGTCCGAGAACAGGACAGTGGGAACGCGCTGCTTGATGAAGATCTTCTAGAAGAAGATAGTGGGCATTAATTGCTCATTATGGTTCCTGCAGGGGAGTGGAGAATATTATGTGCATTTATTGCCCCACTCCCCTCAGTGGCGGTTTTTAGGGCAGAAACCCTAATTAGGGCATAGGTGGCTCGATCTGAGCCCTTTATTGTAATTGAATCGGAACCGTCCATTGAAATGGGCTAACTATAAAAGGGGCATCCCCCCTCATTTGTAATCTATTAGATTAGAACTAGAATTGAATCAGAGATAGAGTTGAGCTAGAGAATAGAAGGCATATAGCATTTAGCTTAGAAGTTAGCTTAGATTGAGGAGGAAAGGAGGTTTTCCATTGAGGACTTTGTAAGAAGTTGTTGTGAACACTCTCATAATATAAAGATTTATCATTGTTTGGTGGTTCTATCTTCTATTGTGAGTAGCTAGCAAGGCTTGTTCGTCTTTCCAATTCAAGTAGATAGAGTAAAATAGACTTTCAATTTATGCAAATAGTTGTTAATTGTGAAGTGTGGCGTTCCGATTTGAGCACATCTTCTTTCATCCATACCACTAGCGGGCTTACTGATGGTAAGTTTGCCTTGCGTGGTCAACTGGAGTATTGGCACTTAACTTCAATTGTGGCTCATATGTCCATATGCATCGTAGTGATGGTATGAACATGTTGTGTCATAATTTGAACACCTTTCTCATCCTTTGAAGATTGCACCAACTTTGTCAGAGTTGTCCGAAAGGAGACAAAGCAAAGTTTGGTTTGAAGTTTGTTTAAGTCGATCCTCGTCCTCCACCGTTTAGAAGTAGATTCGTAGAATTCCTATCCCTATCCCTTTAATTCAGTATTTCCCGGTTAATTTAGGAATCAGAGCAATATTGTCAAATCATTCATGTCCTAACTGCTTCACAAAATCGAACAACTACGTAAGTCCCCTTGGATACCCAACATATACACATTAGCCAACTGAGTCTATTCGCGTTAAAGGAACCTTGGAGTTGAACGCATGAACTTTCATGCAATCTTAGCATGCAGAATACTTTGATCAAGAGAGAATAGAATGACCGTTGGGCATTTTTATTCTGTGTTGATGTCGTCATAAAAAACACGTCAACACTCCGTTGTGATCAATCTCAACAATGACATCGTCAGCAAAAACAATAGACAAATCACACATCTGACGACAAAGATCAAACTGGGAGCATTCGTGAAAGTTTGCAACATGAAAATAACAAGTCAAGAGGTCAAAGGCGCCCCTACAGGCCAGGGACGCCCATTCTTTTGAGACACTTAAACCAACTTTCACAACTTGCAGAGCCAGTCATCCTTTCTGGGACTGAACTGGTTATCCATCCCATGTTTCAACAAGATCACCAGAATCATTAGTCGTCGGTGATCTCAGATTAGAGCACAGAGGGTCAAATTGGAGGAATTGAAGAACACTCAAGAAATTGACTAAGTCTGGTGAAAAATGCACCTTCTTGGGAAAAGCCGCCCAAGAATCAAAGGCATCAGACTCAGGTTTTGAGCCTTGCAGCTCCCAAGCACACTTCATCAAAGTTGTTTCATCTCAGCAATGGATCTGTCAACAACAGTTCAAGATCAACCGAGCAACCAGAATCAGGGATCGAATAGAGGCATTTCATCACAAAAAAATAATGAAAAAGTGTTCAACTCTTCAAAGGGATGCCTAAAGTCAAAGTAAGACTCAGTTGATTGTTTTAGAAAGTGTTTCATGTCTAAAACGTCCCCAAATGAGTGGAAATCAGTGCTATGAACTCCAAATCAAGAAAATGAACTCCTCAATCAAGAGTTGGCGCCCTCAACTTGATTGCTTCAACATCAAGTGATATTTATCAAGTCTAGGCAACATGATTCATCATTTGTCTTTGCAGTTTGAAGCCAAGAACAATTATTTTCTCTCTAAAACGTCTTTTGAAGATTTGACAGAGGGTTTTTCATTGTTCTTCATATTTTTCGAAGATCAATTGCACAGAGGGACAATTCATCAAGGTCTCCATTTCCAGGCGTAATTTTCCTGAAGATCTAGAGGGGTAGTTGATAACTTCCAAAATTCTTCTTGTCTTTTTCCTTTATTCTTGTCTTGATCTTCTTGCATGTCCAAAAAAACAACGGATATTCATAGATCTGACCTTCTGAGTATGATCAACACAACTTTTTCAACAAAACCCACGTGTTAGATTTCTCCAGAAAAAGTAGCCTTACTACCCCTATTTTTTAGGGTTTCTGTAAAAAGTCACAATTTTGAAAAACAAACAAACTAGGTTTGTTCAACTTTGAAGCACAAACAAAACCCATGTGTTATATTTTTCTGAAAAAAATCATTTTTTGGTGCCTCGTTGCCTCTGCCGTCAAAGGGCTCTTGCATGCCATAGAAAAATTCATTTTTTTCGAATTTCTGACGATCTGGGTTTGTTTAGAAAATTATTCTCAACAAAACCCACGTCTCGGAATTTTTCGTAAAAAGTTGCCCCGACAAGGCTATTTTTAGCAGTCACAGAAAAAGTTGCCCGAACAGCATCGTGTGCACAGTCAATCTTTAAGGTTTTCAAAATGGAGTTCTCCTAGGTCGAATACAAGACCAAAACAGTCTTGGTTCATGACTTCTTGAAAACAATAGACACTGATCTGCATTAGGTACACCTAGGTCGACTCGGAAAGGTTGGAAGGCATAGACCAATGCACATTATAGAACATCAAGCAATCTGGATTGCTTGAGGCAGCATCAATTCCCATCACACCACAGAGCGTAGAATTCATAATAGCTTGTATTAAGCATTACAATCCTACCACACGGGAGATTCATTCAGTGGATGGGCGAGTGATATGCAACCTCAAGCCTAGGAATATTGAAAGGTGCTTTGCCATGCCACCATGTTCGGCAAATGTGGTCATATCTATGAGAGAATGCAAAAAGGAATTCGATGAGTCAAAAGACAAGTGTTAGAAGAGGATGGTAGAAAAATGGCTTAAAGGAAAAAAGACCAACTTGCCCAAGAATGTAGGACGTGGAGAGTTCAGGGATGAGTATGCAGTGATGATCACTCTACTCAACCGCATCACTGGTCAAGAAGAGGCAAACAAATTCCAGTCATGTATGTACTATGTCATCACCAAAATTGTAAGCAATAGGGAACATTATGACTAGCCCACCCTCATCAGTGATACGCTCCACAAGCAAATGACTGGATTCTTAGAAGCTCATAGGTTTCACATGAGTTCATATCTCGTATATTTGATTGCCTTCCAAGGCCAGTTTAGAGTGTTGAACAATGTGAGAACATTGGGTGTGCAAAAGGTTCACGAATATTTCTCGCAGCTCAAATTCACACAAGCAAAAAGACATTTCAAGCGAGTAAATGATATCTTCCTAATGCACATCGTGAGGGACCTTGATCATGAGTTGCATATATGCATATCATCAGCAGCCAAGGAGGCAATGGTGGATTGGGCAGATTGGTTTATCCAGTTCTTCACTTTCACCTACATACGCATGTATGGGTACTCCGGTCATCCCGCCATGCTACCACGCTACACATCAGATAGGGTGGTCTTCATGGAATTCTTGCGGTAGTTGTCCGAAGCACATTCTCATCTATGTTACAAACGCAAGACAGCCACAAACTTTCCTTTTGAGATGGGACTTTACATGTGCAAGATAGCGGTTGATGCTAAGGCCCTAGGCCATGAAATGGTGAGACTTAATATTAAGTATCTCATCGAGAGGTGGTCGTATGATCCTCGGGGTCACTATGCAGCACACCTTGAGCAACACTCTTCACATGAGTAGTCCATGGAGGACTACTGGGTCAACTGTGAAGACAAGTTTGAAGTGAGAAGACGCAACTATAGCCGATTCAGACTTCCACAAGTTGCTGACTTCATGTTAGAGGATGTGGAAGGCTTATCTGATGATGATGGGGAAGTCATTCTTCCCTCATTCTTCGTAGATCAAGTTAACGCACAACCACTTAGAGTTGTGGACTGGTATACCAAGGAAAGTACGTCTATTAAGGAAAGGACAAGCAGAGTTGTCAGAAACAACCAGCTCTACTTGGACAGCAAGAAGACAAAGAAGGTTGTAATCCCCGACACAAAGCCGCCATCGGTTCATTCTTCACTACCTTTCATGTCAAGGGCTAAGCCCAGAAAGAAGCAATGGAGTAACCCTCCTAGAGGAGCCAAAATGATAGGACACACAAGGGGAAGAATACCGATTGCTGATACAAATCAGCAAGAAGTACATGAGACAGCCACAAACATAGCTGAGCCATAGAAACAGTTGTAGCTGAGCCAGTAATTGAGACAATCATAGCTAAGACAGAGCCAATAATGGAAGCAACTGCAGCCGATGCACCACCAGAGGTGGAAGCAAAACCTCCCACTTCGCTACCACCACAACAATCACCAATCTCCATTGACTTGGATTCACCACCACACGACATTGCAACGCAATCCCATTCGTCAGGAATTCAAGGGCCTAACATTCCTCCTTCTAGCAAGGCTAGTCAAGATTCATTTTGGCTTGAGAGTCTCCTAGGAAGGAAGAGAGAGAGGCCATCCTACCAACTGGAATTCACAGAGTTTGACAATCTCCCTCAAGACATGCTAGTAAAGAAGCTGAACAAGCAGGTCCATGTAAGAAAGAATGCAGACAATGAAATTTTCATAGAAACAGTTGCGCCACCTGAAGACATGAATGCACATGAGGTAGAGGTTGATGACTTCACCTTGTTGAAGGTCAACCTCGGTAAGACCACTCGTCATGTAGAGGCAAATCTCCTTGAAGTTGCATCAGTAAGTGTCAAGGAAAGAATGGCAAAGGACGACAAAGACAAAGTAGCCTTAAAGGCTGAAAATCAGCAGTTGAGGTTATATATATCTAGCTCGATGCATGGTACACCAAATATCTCTGCCTTGCCTTGAGAGATGCTAGACCTCCCCATGGAACAAAATCACCACCAGCTGATCCTATATGGAAAACACTTGAGAAATCAAGTGGAAGAATTCATCATCATAGGCCGGTGTATACTTGCAGAGCTGTATTAGCTAAGGTACAAAGCCCATGACCTTCGCGCGGAGATTTAGCAATCAGAGCGAAAGGCAGCAGAGAAGAGGCCTGGGGATGAGATCACTTTCTCTGACTTAGTGATGGCGTACAATTCAGTTACCACAGAGGAGAACAACTAGCATACAAGGTGAAAGCCTATGATACCAATTTTGTGGAATTGATTGAGTACCGACAAATTGTAGCAAGTGTTATCAAGTTCGTAAGAAC
>CM021100.1:947956804-948245861 GCA_007115665.2 Sequoiadendron giganteum | reverse complement strand
ACTTGGTGGAGATGGAACGGTTCTATGGGTATGCTTTATTATTAACTTTCCATTGAAAACCTTGAAGTAGCATTGCACATCTTAGATTTCTCATGGCATCTCCTTGTCTCCAAGTGGCTAGAAGATTCACAATATTCAATTATAAAATTTGAATCTTAACAGTCATTTTGGATCAACAGGACTAAATTTTGAATCTGCAATCAAGACTTATATTGTATGGACTTTTATGTTTCCCTTTCTCTTGTATGTAATGCAGTCTATAGCAAGAAATGCATGTAACTTGCAGCTTTGAAATATGGAAGCAACTATTATAAATGATATTTTCAGTATTAAGTTGGTGAAATCTTTTTCTTTTGTGCAACATGTGCAGGCATCATCACTGTTCAAGGGGCCAGTTCCACCAGTTATATCATTTTCCTTGGGATCACTTGGGTTCATGACACCCTTCCGTATCCTGATTAATATAATTTCCTCATTAATATAATTTATTTTATTAAAATAATATTGGACACTATTTGTGAACTTACATTTTCCATTTATCAAAGATTCAAGACAGCCTGCCCTTGGTTCCTATATTATGTTGAATGTTGTCCTTTTGTGTCAGGGTTTAGCATTTGAGACTGAGTTTGTCTATTGATGTATCTTTGAGGAAACATAAATGCATTGCTTAATGGTTTAACCCATTAGCAATTTACAGATCTATTTGTGCATTGATTTTTATTGGATTAGATTTTTGTTATTACATATTACATTACATAATCAAACAAATAAGTTACATTTAATTATAAGGGTCACTTAAAACGTCTTATTCAATATAGTTTAGGTAGGATATCATTTGAAACTTTTTGTATAAGGAAAGGTTTCTACATCCTTTTAGAATGAATAGATTTGACCAAGTCATAGAAAACCAATTTCCTTACAAAAATATTAAATTCTCTGAATTGTAGTTGAAGGTTCCCTGCTTATAAAACCATCAATCTGTATAGGGAACCATCTTGATCATTGGGAAGTGCACTGATTATATTTACCATTTCAACTCTGCAACCTTGCAATACATTGCCACTTCAAGGGAGTAACCTCTTATTACAATAACACTAAAACGCTATGCAGCCTAACTTGAATACAAAACTCTTAGTTTTAGGAGGTAATAAGATAGTGAGATGCTACCTAGCATCTGTGGGATAAAAGAAAAAGAAGAACTAAGAGAGAAGAGGGAGATAAAGATGAATAAGAGGAGAGAAGATAGGAGTAAATAGAAGGCTGAAAGTGGAATATGAATTACACCTCCTTATTCAGAAAAGGCATTTGCCACCTATCTTAATCTATGTCATAGATTTCCACAATACATTGAGATAATTTCTGATCCAAAATTGATTAAGTGTTCAGATTGGAAAGCTTCTAGATTTGGGAACATATTGTACCATCAAAGTCATCATGAAGGTGACAATTGCCACCAAAAATGTTATTGTTGCTGAAGATGACGGATTGATAGCAAAGTTGTGGGAGCTTGTTGTCAAAGTCATGGGAGCTGGTTGCTGAGGTTGCGGGTTAATTTGGTAGCATAATAATATTAATAAAGGACATTTTTTCTATGCTCCCTCAAGTTTTTTGGATAGGGATGATAGGGGATGGGGGGCATACTTTTGGGATGGTTTTTTCCTTTAAGGCTATATTTTAGGAGATGAGAAGGAATGCCTACTAAAAAAATAATTTATTTTTAAATATAAGAAAATTTCAAATATTTAGATGATAACATTAATAAGGCATTCAAGTGAGACTTCACATGAGAAATGACAAACAAATTAACAAAATTTAATTACCTTCCTTGTCAACGTGCATAATTGCAACAAAAAAATGCCCAAAGGCTGCAAGTTTCAACTACAAAATGACAAAAATATAGAAAATATATAGCTATCCCTAATCAATCTGCCTCTAGTAGGATTACATCTAAATCAGAGTACAAGTCCAATTCATTGCCACTATGAGGGATGCTTCATACAATGGAACTCCAACCAATCCCTCATGTGCCTCCTCCTCATCAACCTGTATAGCATCTTCAGGATTAACATCCCAACATGAGGCCAAAATCTAATGATACCCAGGGATCTGTCAATCCTATAGCCACAAGGCACTATGCACAACCACTAGCTTCTCTAATCATTTAGAGGTAAGGTTGTTTCTCTTGATTGACTAAATAAAGCTATATGTGGATCAATTCTTCTTTACATTTGTAAAGTGCCTTGCCAAAACTGATGTAAAAACGCTGATTTTCTGCCTTGGGTATTTTGACAAACACTTTGCTTGCAACCTTGATCTTGCTGGTAATTGTTTCCAGTTTGTTTTGTTTTGACTTTGCTTGATACCAATGATGTTTAGATGCTTGAAAATGATTATAAGATGAAATGCAATTCTTTTTGTATTTTTCAAATGCATATATGTGACTTAAATCATGCAAAATCAACACCTACAGCTAGGAGGCATTTTAACAAACACTTGTCATGAAGACTCTTACCAACTACAATTAATAAACCATAGGCTAAATAGCTGGTATGCAACTCCTTCTCCATTATTATGAAATGCATAGAATGTATGCAATCTGATTGTCATGATTTGCCAAGACTTTTGCTTACAATATTTTCAAAAGATGCAACTATAACCTTATTACATGACAGCGACTTCCTTACATAATATAAGAATGCAATTTACAAAAAAAGATGAGAGGAACCTGGAAATGAATGCAATATTACTGTCAATGAAGTCTGATGTGATGGCAGCAAATACTGAGTTGTAGCTGCAACCTCAATCTTGATCAATTCTTCACAAGGGCTGTATATATGCTTCCAAAATGGCTGTGCCTATACTCATAGATGCCCAATGACCTCACAAATATTTTTTATGAATTTTTCTCAACTACCAAAGAAAAAATCGCACCCTCTAGCAGTGCGCCCAGCTATGGAAAAAGACCACAATTTCACCAACACAATATGTATAGAGATCGAACCAGCCAAGATGAATTCATCCTCTACCAACAAAATCGTCCTTTACCAAGGAACTGAAATATCTCCACAACCTGGAAATGAACTTCTCCAATCGATTTTCTCCAATGATGCAATTTTGGCCAAAGGCCACAAAATTTGGCACAAGTGGAAAGACTAAAATGTCCTCCCCAAACTCCTAGCTAGGATTGATGTCTCACAATCAAAACTAGCACCTTAGAGTATTCAAATCCTTAGGCGATTTGTCAAGCATTCAAACTCTCCAAATCTAGTATGTGAATATGAAACTCAAGATATCTCAAATGTCCTCCAAGAGCTCCTTTTAAAGAAATTACAATCACCTCCAAGAAGCTTCGAGAATAAAATATTATTTTATTCTCTTAAGTGACTTTTTGATATTATTTTATTTTGTCACTTTACTATTAAATTAATTAAATATAAAGTCAGTTATGATATTATATTTTTGAGATAACTTTATAAATAATTAATTTAATAATTTATTCCCTTATTTCTCCTTTTAGTCTTCAGGAATAAATAAAGGCTAAAATAATATTCAGGTGGCTATTGAGAAGGGGACATTACAGTCCTCCCTTCCCGAAATTGCTTGTCCTCAAGCAATTGCAAACTCAGGTGATGTAGAATATGCTCATTCTCCCATGTGGCATCCTCAGTTGGCAAATTTTTCCATCTCACCAAATACTCTTTCACCACCCTCTTCTTCAACCTCCTCTCTCGAGTGCCTACAATCTCCTCAGGGACTAGGACCAAATGTCCCTCCTCATCCAATGGCGGAAGCTCAGAAGAAGAAGTAACCTGCTGACCCAGTGCCTTCTTGAGGAACAAAACATGAAATACATTATGAATTTTGCTGCTCCCAGGCAGATCCAACTCATATGCCACCTCTCCAACCCTTCTGATAATGCTATATGGTCCATAAAATATGGGCTTGAGCTTCTCTGCTCCACTCTTCTTAAGAGAAGGTTGTCTATATGGCTGCAAGCGAAGGTATATCAAATCACCAACCTCAAAGCTACGCTCAACCCTGTGTCTATCAACATATGTCTTTTGCTGATTCTGTGCCACCTTCAGGTTATCCTTGAGTGCCCTCAAGATATCCTGACTCTCCTGAATCCAATCCTTGGCTTTGGGAGCCCTACTCTCACCAAAAGCCATCTCCATGAATGAAGGTGCATCGTATCCGTACAAAGCTCAGAAAGGACTCATCCCAATGGACATATGGTAAGTGGTATTATAACAATACTCTCCCAAGTGCAACCACTTAATCCATGCCTGTTGTTGCCCAACAATGTTATTGCGCAAGTACCCCTCAATCCACTTATTCACTATCTCTGTCTGACCATCCGTCTGAGGGTGATAACTCGTGCTCGGAGTTAACTTTGTACTTTCCAACCTAAACAACTCTTGCCAGAATGCACTCATGAATCTACTATCCCTATCATTGACTATGTATCGAGGTAGCCCATGCAATCTGAAAATCTCCCTGAAAAATAGTTCAGCCACCTGTGGAGCTTTGTACTCTGTTGGAATAGCAAAGAAGTGAGCGTACTTCGTCAACCGATCCACCACCACAAAGATACTATCTCTCACATGCACCTTGGGTAGACCTATGATGAAGTCCATAGAAATGCTCTCCCATTTCTGATCTAGGATAGGCAGTGGCTGTAGCAATCCAGTTGGATGTGTATGATCTGACTTGATCTGCTGACAAGTCACACACTCCCTAACATGTCTCAACACATCATCCTTGAGGCCCTTCCTTGAGAACCTCTCTCTAACCTGTTTGTAAGTTTTGAAGTAGCCCTAATGGCCTACTAAGGGAGTGTCATAAGAAGCCTGCAATATCTTCTCCTTCAATCTAGACTCTAGCACCAAGTAAATCCTATCCTTGTAGTAAATCACATCGTCCATTACTCGATACTTGTCATCCTGGACCAATCCATCCATCAACTCACAAGAAAACTTATTCTTGGAGTACTCCACCAACAAGAGGGATTTCCAATCCATAGAAATCTCGGAAAGTGAGCAAGTTGAAGGCCTCCAGGAAAGGGCATCTGCAACCACGTTCTTCTTCCCCTTCAAATACTCTATATCAAATTCATATGCATGTATCCTGCTGACCCACTTCTATTGTCTCTCATTCAAATCCCTCTGCTCCAATAAGTATCTGAGACTATTGTGGTTGGTCCTCACCACAAACCTCCCTCCAACTAGATACTGTCTGAATTTCGCCAAAGCATGCATAATGGCGAGCATCTCCTTATCGTAGATGGAGCATAGTCTCTTTCGTCCCCTCAACTTATGACTCTCAAAAGCCATGGGGTGTCAATTCTGCATCAACACTGTGCCTATGCCTTCACCTGAGGCATCACACTCAAGTACAAAAGGTTGGGTGAAGTCTGGTAGTGCTAACACTGGGAAAATGCTCAACACCTCCTTGAGCTTATCAAAAGCTCGTTGTGCCTCCACAGACCAACTAAATGCACCCTTCTTTGTGAGATTCATCAAACGTGCTCCCAATTGTGAAAATCCTCTCACAAAGCATCTGTAGTAGCTGCATAACCCAAAGAATCCTCGCAGCTCAGTAAGTGTCTTGGGTGCTAACCAATCGAGTATCGCCTAAATTTTCTCCTGATGTACCTGTACTCCCTATGCATTGATCACATGCCCCAAATACAATCTCTCTAAGGCCAAACTCACATTTAGAAGCGTTAGTATAGAGTGACTGCTCCTCCATAATGGTCAAGACCTCATCAAGCTATCTCAAATGGTCCTCCCAAGTCCTATTGTATATAAGAAAATCATCAAAGACCACCAAGAGGAAATTACGCAACTGCTTATTGAAAATATGGTTCATGCATGATTGGAATGTGGCAAGTGCGTTAGTCAATCCAAATGGCATCACCAAGAACTCATAGTGCCCATAGTGACAACGGAATGCAGTCTTATGGATGTCCTGCTCCCGAACTCTAATCTGATGGTACCCTTAACGAAGATCAATCTTCGAGAAGTACATTGCCTCATTAAGTTCATCCAACAACTCATATATCCAAGGTATCGGGTATCTATTTTTTATGGTCTTCTTGTTGAGAGCGTGGTAGTCAATGGACATCCTCATGGTTCCATCCTTCTTCTTCACCAAGACCACAAAAGAAGTAAATGGATTGGAGCTCGGTCTAATGTGTCCCATCTCAAGCAATTCCTTGATTGCTTTCTCAATTTCATCCTTGAATTTCTTAGGATGACGATAGGGGGTGGTGATGACTGATTTGGCCCCCTCTTCCAACTCAATAGTATGCTCAAAACCCCTATTAGGTGGCCTCACTGGAGGTATCTCTCCAAACACCCTATCATGTTTGCCAATAAGCTCTTGGATGTCAATGTGATATGGATGTCCTGAATCTGGAGTTCCCTTAGTGGTAATTAAACACTCTACTACCCAAGCTATGTCATCATGTCGGAAGATACTCTCCATGCATTTGGTAGACACCACCTTGGCTAATCCAGTAGCAATACCTCTAAGCACCACTCGCTGCCCATCTACTGCCCTGAACTTGAGTTCCATGGTTTGAAAGTTTTGTGTGTATTTTCCCAATGAATGTAACCATTGAACTCCAAGTATAGCATGTGTGTCACCCAAATCCACCATATAGAAGTCATTTGTGATTGAGTAATTGCCCAAGTGTTGACGAGTGTTTTATGACCACACCAACACAAAATAAAGTTCCCAACGGTCACTCTATCCTCTCTTGATCAAAATGTCCTGCATGCTAAGATTGTGTGAAAGATCATGCATTCAACTCCAAGGTTCCTTATGCAAGGGGATAGCCTCAGTTGGTTTGATGTGATATTGTTGGGTATTTCAAGGGGACTTACACAATTGTTCAACTTTTGAAGCAAATGAAAGATTTGGCTATGACGCTTTGATTCCTAGATTAACCGGGAAAATGCTGAATTAAAAAGGGATAAGGGCAGGGATTCTATAGTCTACTCCTAAAGGTGGAACACGAGGATCAACTTTAACAAGCTTCGAACCAGACTTTGCTTCGCCTCCCTTCAGACAACTTCTACAAAATTGGTGCAATCTTCAAAGGATGAGAAAGGTGTTCAAATTATGACACAACATGCACATACCATCACAACAATGCATATGGACATATGAATCACAATCGAAGTTAAGTGCCAATACTCCAGTTGACCACGCAAGGCGAACTCACCGTCAACGAGCCCGCTAGTGGTATGGATGAAAGAAGACTTGCTCAAATCAAACACCGCATTCCACAATTACCAACTATTTGCATAAAATAAAAATCTACTTTACTCTACCTACTTTGAATTGGAAAGATGAAAAGGCCTCGCTAGCTGCCCATAACAAAAGAAGAAATCACCAAGCAATGAAACTCTTTATATTATGAAAAGTGTTCACAACAACCGTTTACAAAACTTTCAAAGGGAAAGTTTTCTTTCCTCTCCAATCTAAGCTAACTTCTAACTACTCACTATGCCTTCTCTACTCTCTAGCTCAACTCTATCTTTGATTTTGTCTAACTAATATAATACAAATGAGGGGGGATGCCCCTTTTATATCAAGCCCAGACCAGTCGACGGCTTAGATTCAAATACAATGGAAGGCTCAGATTGAGCCACATATGCCCTAATTAGGGTCTTAGCCCTAAAAACCGCCACTGAGAGGAATGGGGCAATGAATGCACCAGAGATTCTCCACTCCTCTGCAGGAACCACTAGTTGCAATCAATGCACATCATCCCCTTCCAGAAGATCATCATCCAGAAGGGCGTTTCCTTTCTCCTTTTCCCTGGCTGCAAAATCAATGAACCTGGTCAACACAACCTCAACTTCCTGATCTGAAATGGGAGGGATACGATCCAACTGAAATTCCAACACTGTAACTATTTGCCCATGTCGGGCACAAGATTTCTTCCAGGCAACTAGAGCATCCTAGGTATTCTGAATAATGTTGGAGAAGGTGGAGGTGTTCTCGAAATCATCCTGGATAAAGGCCTTCACCTTAGAAAAGAAGGGTGCCAATCTACTATGTCATGTTCTCGAAATTGGACACTTAGGTAACAAAGATATATTTAAAAATATTAATGATTTGATACCATTATAATTAGAATTGTCAAAGACAATATTGTAATTATAATTATAAATATCAAGATCCCCAAAACCATAATGCCTGAATACGAAGTATGGGAACACGAAATTGATATCACAAACATAAATATAAAAATGTATAAAATTATTATAAGACATGAACATGAGATAATACTATAAATTGATGTTATCCAAATATGATAATAGATACGTACTAAACTGAATGACATTATGCATGATTCAAGATATAATAAAATATGATTTTAAATTATTGTCATAATCATAATTACCATCGACAAAGATCAAATATAAATGATATATTAATTATAATAATATAATAATAAAAAAATAGGAATATCAAATGAGGAATAAATACATCAAAAACAAGGAAACATTAAATATCATACGATGATGATGTCTTAGTAAATTGATCGGGGTATATTAATTAAGGGATCGCTACCGCCCAGATACTAATGATCCTTGTTGGTGAATTATCCTCGTCTGCTAAATACATGTTTCAATCTTCAGTTGTGACTACAATATGCTGTGCAAATCGGAATATACCAGAGGGACAATTCCTATCAAACTAGTCTTCAAATAGATGCAATGACATGGCAATCCCAATATTGGATGATGCGTTGACCTGTCTAATGCCACATAAACACCACGACTTTAAGCAAATGGTCCGCTCCAAGTAATAGCGGAATATCAACACGGTATCTATTCCGAGGTACATACCAGGGATGATAACTCCAGATAAGTTGTTCATCCACGATCCTGTTAGCGCCGACTCTTCACAAGTCCTTATGATAGTTAATAAATAATAACATAAATGATATTAGATGTGATTAAAAGGACTACAAAAATGATACCAAATAATAATCATAACTAGATCTCCAACGGGAACTAATATTTGACCAGTGAAATATAAAGACATGGTGGAAACGACTCAGGCTCGTGTATTTATGAAAGAGAACAGCGATCGACATTCCTAGTAGGGAACAACAATTAATTGTAGAGGTCAAAACTTATACTTAACCATGGATGATTTACACAATGATCACCTAGCTAAATATCACTGCCAGTATCATCTATTCACTCATGGCAGATTGACGCAAAAAGGGACGATTCCATAATACATCCATCATATATCTTTTCTCACAAACGATATTCATTCAAGATATCTTGTTAATTGATTATACCTAAATTTACTTAAGGCAACAACTTCGGACATACCAAAGTGCAGCAATGAAGAGGTTCAGCTTAAGAGATAAAGGATAGAGCAAGCACAACGATTCAAAACAATAGTTAATATTAAGGCATCGATTATGATAATTTGGAAAGCCAAACAACTAATAAGAAAATCGTACCCATTGAGAAGAGTTATCACCTTTTTTTGAAAAGGCACCTCTATTCGGTAATCATAAGGATTTAGAAGGACGAAGAATGTTGGGGGAAGGGGAATGGGAATAGTTTGGAAACAAGAAGGGAACGAATAGGAGGTAGATAAAGAGGGAGACAACTCTGAAAGAACAACCTTTAAGTGAGACTACTCACTTAGCTTTAATATTTAATTATACTTAATCTGACATAACAATGTTGCTTGAACCTTGAATGCCCAATCAATCTATGCATTATTTTGGAATACACACTCTCCTCTGATGTGTTGGAACCATTCCCTCTTTACCGAATCTGGAAATAGATTCATTATACTGGGAATTGGCATTGAATTTAGGCGGATTGTGTAGACCCCGACTGATCAAGAGGCCAAAGGGTTTATCTTCTATAGATATGGCTTTAATAATGATTAATCTACATTTATATTTGACTCCTACTAATATTGAATTTGCAAGATGTATAAAATGGCAAAAAGGATGTAATGAATATGTAGATAAGAATATTTCTCAATTTAGTTATGTATTTTTGACATACCTTCATATTAGGGCTCCAGGAATTGTTTGATCATATTAAATAAACTGTGTAAGTACAAAGGAAGTACTAATGACTACATATCGATTGTCTGAATTGTGTTTGTAATCCCACTAGGAGCGCTGAATCATAACTTAAAGTGGTTCGTCTAAAAACCTCACCCAGGTTCTGCCCCACAGGCCCAAAGCAAGGGTTGGGCAGTCTGCCCCACAGGCCCCATGGGTTGGGCAGTTCTGCCCCACAGGCCCATGACAAGGGTTGGGCAATCTGCCCCACAGGCCCGTTGCAAGGGTTGGGTCATGGAGGGGTGAGGGTCCCATCTTGGCATTCTACCCCACAGGCCTGAGATACAGGTTGGGCATTGGAAGGTGGTAGACCACAGGCCCTTAAGGGTCCCCCTCTCCTGATGGGCTAAGTAACTTCTCTTATGTTTGCAAACTGCATTGGTGATTATGTCTTATGTGGATTACTAGATATTAATGCTAACAGATGTGTTGTTGATATGTTGAATACAGGACTCAAATTTAGGATTATTGAATTTAGGAGAACATACTTTTGGAAAGAAGAAATCCTAAACCTAATCAACAAGCAAATCTTAGGACAGAATAGGTAAGGGACATTACATACTCTTCAAACCATCTACAGTCACCTCCTCAGAAGTCAACCTCCTGGCAAAGACAGCCTCTAGCGTATTGAGGACTCCATCAAAAATATTTGTAATGGCCTTTCTAACACTGACCAAATCTGCCTATGATGCATCATAGAATCCTTGGCCTGTGACCACTGAAGAGTACCAGCCGGCGAAGTCATATCTATCACCTTCCTGAATCATGCCTCCCTCAACCAAAGCCTGTAGAGGTGTGTGCATCAAAGTTCCTAGGCGAAGAACAACTCTCGTCTGATAGATATGAGGCTCACCCCAAGCCTGATTAACTGCCTCCATTCTTGCCATAATGTCGAAGGCTTGCCGATAGGCATGTGCAAGATCCTCCATAAACTTTTTTGTCTCAACATGAACATTGGCAACCCACTTATCTACCTCTTGTGCCATTCTTTTCAAATCTTCTAAGCCACTAATTGACTCTTTGGGAAATTCGGCTGGGAGCTCAATTGCCGGATTTTCTTGCCCACAAGGATGGGACAAGTGTTGTACGTAGCCAATCAATGTTTTGTGCTCCACCTTCAATCTTTTGTATTTTCCCTCAATATGGAGCAATTTGTCCTTAAGTGCCTGATATGAATTGTCGCACTCCTCAACCACCTGTGCTCCAGTAGGGTGGCCAAGTTCCATAGTAGTGATCACATAATTTTGCGGAACAGACTCATCTCGATCACATTCTATCCTAGGCACAGCCACGTGCAACGTCCGAGAGCCATCCTCATCTGTTGAAATTTTAGAGAACTTTTTGGCCTTCTTCTTTGTTGGAGGTGCACTGATCCTACTCAACAATTCCTCCATCTCAACTGTTCAATCAATCTCATCAACAGGATCATGCCTCATCCTGTCCCTAAGCCATTCTGGCACCTCTTGCCGTAAGTCGGAAATAACGAAGGGCTGCCCAATTCTGGCCTCTACCTCATGAACTTCTTTTATGCCTTCGTGCTAACGAGGCTCATCATCCTCTATAGGCTTGGTATCTCCTGAGCTCTGGGCCTCCTGATCTGAAGTAGCATCATCCTCAAGAGCCGCCTCAATCTCATGCTGAAATTCAGTATCAGTGGTCGTTCCTTCCTCTGTCTCCTGCTGATTTTCCTCTCTAGGCATGTTGATGCTTTGGCCCACTGACTCTCTACGAGGTGCTAACTTGCCTCTCACAATACTTGTTCTTCATTCAATTTTCTCTTTGATCAGCAAACAGTGAAACTTCTTGCATACTCGGAGAATGTGTTTGTGATGGTGTATGTGTGGACTCTTCAATTCTTTGAGGTTTAGGCTGGATTGGTTCTTTTCCTTGTGGCTCTAGAGCTTGAGCAACCTGCCTTCCCTGCCTAGCAGCCGGTGATCTGTGATCTCCCATCAGATTGTAAGTAAGGGGGATTGATCTGCCTTTAAGTCGGTTTACATGCCTCTCCACCCAACTCCGTGTGAATGTCAAGATTGGGATGCAAAGTGTATCCAAGTCTGTGATCTCTGATTCTGACCATTCTGGGAGTGGGAGTGGTGTATCCCTCACTGTTTCATAATCAGCCTGTATCACATTTATATCCTCCTTAATCTGGTCTAGCACTGGGACAATCTCGCATTCCCTAATCATCTCCAATGGTATCCGTGAAAACATCCTCTTCCTGACTTCGACCTCATCCACTGCACTCGCCCAAAAGTCCTCAATCTGTGCCTTATGCCTGAACTCCTCGGACAATATCCATCTGATATTCCTGTGGGGGTCATAGTGTTGTCTGCTGGTATGGTAGGAGAGGTGGAAGAACTAGAACTCATTCTCTGCCTCCCTAGCTTCCTGTAGTGATGGACAAATTTCATCTAAAATCCCCATGGTGATAGGGAATCCAAGTCCACCCTTCTTCTTCTTCTTTTGAATCTTATCATAGGCAATGAGTTGCCTAGATATTTCTAGCATCACAATCCTGTTCGTGGGATACCGGGGCAATCTGTACGGGTAAGAGGAAAACCCTTGCAGCTTAATGTAAGTAAACTTCAGAAACTGGATAAACCAACATCTGAACTTTTCAATCAGCTCTTGTGCCTCTTTGGATATTCTATGATGAGTCCTTTGCTGCAAGGTCCTCGTTATGTGCATTGTGAAGGCGTCATTGACCCTCTTGTAATTGGAGGTGCTTGTCAAGTGTAATTGCAGACAAGCTTCATGAATTTTAAACTACTGAGAGCCACACCCAATCGGCTCCTTGTAGATATCCCTCTATATTTTGCCATTCGGGCCAGCATGTAGACAATATAGGAGCTCATGTAAAATGTTTTCATCCTCCTTAGACTCCGGAGCTTCTCATGTAGTTTATCACTGATCATCAATGCCCAGTCCACGTGCTCTTTGCCTTCTAGCACAAGGTTGATATAGTAGAACATCCAAGGTTCAAAGATGAACTCTTGGGGGCACCCTCCAACTCTGCTCAGCATCATGATTAAGTCACAAAACTCTTGCCTCAAGTCTTCTGAAATTATCTGCTTCGGCAGCTTTGTGCGAGTTGGCTTGGGCTTGTTCATCCACTTGGAATTTATCAAGTCAGCACATCGATCAAATGTGGATGAGTACATTCTTTCAGCCCTCTCCCTAGTTTTGTAAATCATCTTCTCATGGACTAGAATTCCAAATGTCTCTCCAATTGCTTCAAGTGTAAGGTTGGCCAACAGCTTGCCATCCGGTGAAATGATAGTCCTCTGCTCTATGTTGTAACAATTTGCACACTCTATAATCAGCTCTGGGCACCGGATTGCTGGTGGAAAACCAGCAGCTGCATAAAGTCCACTTATAACAATGTTGTGCGAAGTGACTGATGGATGATGACCTCCAGTTCCCATTATTCGCCTTCTGAAAGTCTTCAAGTTGAATGAGCCAAGGTTTGTGTCACTTAACTTGCCCAATTTCGAAGAAAACTTTGACTCTGGCAGGAAGGATTTGCTCAACTTCTTTATTACAGTCTACCTTGATGTGCTCACTCTACTAGACTCAGCATGATTTCCTCTTCATGCAGCTCTTCTGCTTGTCTTAGCCATTCTGCAAAAATAAAAGGCAGTCATTAGAAAATAAGATTTTATAAAACAATAACATTTTGAGAGTGCCAGCAGATTTTTGAAAATAAAAAAGGCTGCAACACTTCGACATTTTCAACTGCAAACCTCAACGCCTTTATCACTTCAACACTTAGAAGTTTTTTTACTTGTAGCAACACAACGTCCAACACTTAGAAAGATTTGCTCGTAGCAATTCACTTAGAAATTTCAGCAACTTGAAACTTCTCTTAAATTCGCACTCTTCAGCAACTTCACTCTATTCTCAAATTCGCACTTCAGCAACTTGAGAGATTTCCTCTCAAATTCGTACACCTTAGCAACTTGAGAAATCTCTCTTTGCAAACTCACACTTTCAGCACTTGAGAAGTATTCAGCATTCAGCAACCGGTGAGGAGTATGGAAAGAATTTGAATTCTTATAGCCAGGTCGAATTCCGGAAGAGGCTAATCTTAGCAAACTTTCGAATTTCCGTTTTCCCTCTGCCAGTCGCAACACTTGTCATTCGAAGCATCGAAATATTTGACTTCTAGAACTTTGAAAATTCATCACTCCTGCATAGGCCTACTTCATCGTGTTTGCATTTTAAAATATTAAATCAATCACTTCTTCATAAACAATTTCATTTCATCTGGCAAAGGAATTTGACTTTACTCTGCCAAATTATTCCAGTCATCCAGCTCAATTCTCAAGCTAAGGCATTTTGTACAAACATTCATCTCATTTGCCTTAGAGAAATTTCAATTTTGCTTAGGAAATTCATTAAACGGGTGCCATGCGAAAATCTCTGTCAAAACAACGCAAGCAAGGTGTGGAACAAGTTTAAATCATCTCCCAGTGGGAAATGTCCAATACCCAAAAGAAATTTCCCTTCAGAACTCATCATTTTCATGGGTATCCGGACGAAGGGGTACGTTTAATTTTTATTATTTTGAGAAAAAATAATAAATTTTGCTAAGGTTTGTTCATTTTTTATTCTGGTCGCATCCCACACCTGCAGTCTTCATTTTTCATGCCTAGCATTTTCCTTGACTTTTTGAAGAATTTCCCTTCTGTTCCTGGGCGCATTTCGCCTAGCACTTGGAAAATTTTAACGTCATCATCTCCTCTAGATGTATTTCTCACCTTTGCTCTAGAAAATACCTTAGAAAATAATCAAATTTTAATTCACCCATGAAGGGCGTACTTCACTGTAATGTCCCCTTTTTCACGAGCATCAGAGTTGGGGGATTAGCCTATTTTCCTGACCCTCATAGGCTAATAGTTCTGAATAGAGAGTTTCTCGGTCGGGCACTTGGTCGACAAATTGCAGTGTGGAATCTCCAGAGTATGGTGACAGGGTGAATTGTTGTGTTTGGCGTGATACTTGTGCTTAAATTTATGATACTCACCTTTTATTTCACCATCCTTGGCCTTGAGACCATGTGTCTTCAAAAGGAAGGGGTCACTTTATATTTTTCAATTACTATTCATTCATAAAGTGAAAAAAGAAATAACTTAAGTGAATAGTGCTCACTTTAATGAATAGTGATTTCAATGTAAAATTATAAATATCGAGAGAGAAAATTCAAACCTCTTCATGCATTGATGATTTGGCTTGTTGAAAACTTGGAAGTGTTGCTTTGGAGGAAGGTGTAATGTCCCCTTCCAATTGACATCTCTCAGAGCTTATGATTAGCCTATTATGCGACCCTCGTAGGCTAATAGGATGGATAGAGGGTCTTGATGGAGCTTGGCTTGGCTTCTGTTGTCAGAGTTTTACCTGTTGGCTTTCGTTCGAGATCTTTCGGACACCTTTTGCCTGAATTGCTATTTTTAGCAGTACTAGTCATTCAGCAAAGCACCCCTGCTATTTTTAGCAGTATGGTTTGGTCATGTGCAAAATCACTCACGTATTCACCTGCTTCAGACGGTTCGTGAATCGGATATATTTCGAGGGAGATATTAATATTTTAATTGTTAAATTAAATATTAATTATCGAAGCTTATATTATAAAGTTATAATATTAATTAATATTATAACTTAAGTGATTGTCTCAAGGGGTCGACCATCATTGAAGGGGGCCACTTTTAGTTATAATTTATAATTAAAAGTGAGATTGAAACTATTGAAAAATTAAAAGAGAAAAGTTCGAATTTATTTAAATGATGCCTAATTGAGAAAATTCGAACTTTTGAGGGATATAAGGGTTTTCAATGGGATTTGAACTCATTATGTTGAAAATTGAATTTGTGCTAAGACCTTCTTTTGAAAACAGAGCCAAGGGTTCCAGTTTTCGTTTTGCATTGGAGAACGAGCATCTTCAGTGTTGCAGTTCAGAGGCTATGAAATATCAGCTGATTTATTGCTTTCAGAAAGGTAGCTTCATTCAGAGGTTATCACAGAACGTAGACAAAGTTTCATCTTCAGAGTTTTGGATCCAGACTTCAGCTGGCAGTGAATATTTTCTAGGGCGCCTATCTTAGCTTCACAGCTGACACCCATTCCAAGTTTGTACGGATCTCTCAAGGCTGTTGCAGATCCGTACTTGCTGCTGTAGGCCGTACCAGCAGGTACAAGGGCCGTACCTTTCATCTGGAGTCATACGCCTTCTCTTCTTTCATTCTGGCTTCATCAATTGGGGCGCAAATACTTCTAATATCATCTGCAAATGCTAGCCGGAGGGAAAGGTGGATTTCTATGACAGCCGCACTATTTCATGTGCATCATCAGTTTGCTGCAATACCAGGTTTTCATCAATAAAGGTTGTTGCTTTTTCAGTTGCATGTTGTCAGATCTTATTTGTATTCATTATAAAAGATCAATAAACTCTGTGGCAACATTATTTCCAGTAAAATCTATTGTTTCGAGTATTGCAATATTTTATTTAATTTTTACAAGCATTTTCTTTCAAAATCGCATTTTATCTCTGTATGCAAAAGCACAAAAAAAAAACCAAAAACGTTCGAAAACAAATCAAAACAAGCAGTTTCAGAGAAAGTGAGAACAGGGGTTTCTACAGTGGTATCAGAGCAGTTTCCTGCCATCCTTGTTGGGTTTGAAAACCGTTTTGTTCATGCACCAGAGTGATAGAGAGAAGAGATATTATCAGAGGGAAAACAGAAAAACTTGGCAGCCACCACTTATCCCAGCAGGTAAGACGGCTACAGGTTTGATTGGTGTTCAGTCTAGTTCTTCTTCTGGAGCGTCTGTACAGGATACAGGCATGGGTGACAGAACAGAGATTCCTCGAGATCCTCGGGAGGAAGATGCAGAGGTTAGACAAACTCTTAGAGATCTGCGGACAGGTCAACAGCAGGTAACTGATGTATTACAGCAGTTGACCATGGTTATACAGATGATAGGTACGCCAAGGAGACCATCACCACATCGTGATGAGGACAGGAGTGATGTAGGTTCACAGAGGGTACCCAAGACTATTTCATGAACAGCTAATAGACCTACTAGACCCACTTTCCTAAGAGGAGAACAGGTTGAGGAGAATGTTGAAGAGGTTGGGAACATATTATATGCTGATGCAGTCATGGCAGCCAACGAGGAGTGGGATATATTCACACCACAAGTGCGCGAGGGCATGCATTTTGATTGATTTGTGAATTTGAGAGTTGAATATTATAGGTCTCGATAGGGGAATAGGCCTCGAAACCAAAATAGAGACTTGAAGCATGCCTCCAGCAAGATCAACCTACCCTATTTTGATGGCAGTGGCAAAGTAAGAGCACAGTCTTGGATTCACAGGCTAGACACTTTCTTGACACTTCGACCTATGTTTGAGGAAGAGGCAATCAAGTTTGCCACGTTACATTTAGAAGGAGCAGCCCATGATTGGTGGTATCAGGGAATGGTGACACTGCAGCACGATCGTATTACCACTTATCAGGAGTTTGTGGACAGATTGGTGGATCGCTTTGATAAAAAGGACCCAGAAGTTTATTTCAGAGATTTGGCCCAACTTAGGCAGATTGGCAGCCTGGAGAGTTATATTAGTGAATTTCAGAAATTGTTCGTGATGGTTCCCGACATATCAAAGAGGCGTATAGTTGTGCTCTTCATTGAAGGATTGTTGGAACCCTTGAGAGGTTGGATCAAGGCATTTGATCTGCGTTCGCTACAGGAAGCTATGAGGAAGGCACGCAGTATGGAACTTGCAGCACCATCCAGCAAATTCAACTCCAAAAATACTCCTTCATTTAGGGACAATAAGGGATTCAATAGAAATAAGGAGAAATCTGATTTTAAGAGTGACTCAAAGGGAAAATCAGCAGCACCCTTGGATCTTGAGACTCTTAATGACTTGCGCAGGAAGAAGCTTTGCTTCTATTGCAAGGGTCCCTATGACGCGAACCATGATTGTCCTTTGCGGCCTAAGGGTAAGGCCAATAGAGTTATGTGGGTTTATTATGAGGATTCGGAATCTAAGAATTCCGAACAGCAGAAGAGTTCTGAGGAGTCAGAATCAGAGGCTTCAGAGCCTAAGGCAGAGGCAAAGTCAGAGCTCCAAATCCAGGAGGCAAGGTTGTCGAGTATTGAGCAGGAGGGATCTTTTAGACTTCGTGGAGTCTTGGCTGGTCAAAAAGTTATTACCCTTCTAGATACAGGAGCCACCCACAATTTCATTGATGCTAGATTTGTGGAGAAGCGTGGACTCATAACCGAGGAGTTTGAGGGCATTCGGGTCAAGGTAGCTGATGGTTATACTCTCAGGTGTGATCGTATGATCAAGGATCTTCCTTTGTGCTTGAACAATTATGAATTCAAGGCTGATTAGTATGTAGTGAATATGGGAGATATTGATTTAGTCTTGGGCATGAAGTGGCTTCATTCCCTTGAGGAAGTTACACTTCGCCTCAAAGACATGGAGATCTGGTTTGAGGTGAATGGGAAGACTCACATACTGAAGGCTATCCGTGACAGTAATGTCAAGACTATTTCCTTCCGACGGATGGAGAGACTCATGCGACATGATATGGTTGAGTGGGCTACCGAGTGCATTTTGACACCTATACAGGAGGGACAGCATAAGACCAAGTATCATCCTGACATTCAGCAGTTGAGAATTAAGCATGAGAAGGTTTTCCGTGACATTCCACCAGGGAGACCTCTAGACAGGGGTATTGAGCACATCATAGAGCTTGAGGAGGGCGCTAAGCCCGTTATGATTACTCCTTACAGGCATCCAAAGCAACTTAAGGATGAGATAGAAAAGACTATCAAGGAGCTGCTTGTTATGGGTCACATTCGACCAAGTAAATCATCGTTTGCTTCTTCAGTTGTCCTGGCGAAGAAGAAAGATGGTACCCTTCGTATGTGCATCGATTACAGAGTCCTGAATAAGAGGACCACCAAAAATAGGTATCCCATACCTCGTATAGATGAGCTTATTGACGAGCTCCATGATGCTTGTTATTTCACGAAGATAGACTTGAGATCGGGGTATCACCAGATTAGAGTCCGTGAGCAGGATTTTGAGAAGACTGCTTCCGTTGTCATTGTGGACACTTCGAGTTTGTGGTGATGCCATTTGAGCTAACCAATGCTCCAACGACTTTTCAGTCCACCATGAACAGGGTCTTCCACTCGCATCTGAGGAGAATGTACTTGTCTTCTTCGATGATATTTTGATCTACAGCAGGACTTGGTAGGAGCATCTGGCTCATCTGGATACAGTACTCATCATTTTGGAGAGGGAGTCCTTATACGCCAAGGAGTCCAAGTGTGACTTAGGGATGACTAAGTTATTATACTTAGGCCATATCATCAGTGCAGAGGGAGTGCGGATGGATCCTGAGAAGATCCGTGCTATCGTAGATTGGCATACTCCAGCGAACCTTACACAGCTGCGAGGATTCCTTGGGTTATGTGGTTTCTATCGCAGATTTGTTAATGGTTATTCTCGCCATGCAGCACCTATGACGGATTTGTTAAAAAAAGGTCCATTTTGTTGGACTCCTGAGGCACAGGAGTGTTTTGTGAGGTTCAAGGAGCTGATGACTACATGTCCAGTGTTAGCACTACCAGATTTTATGAAGCCTTTTGAGCTTCAGTGTGATGCTTCTGGTGAGGGCATTGGAGCGGTGCTCATGCAGGATAAGCACCTGATCGTTTATGAGAGCAAGAAGCTCAGAGGTCCAGAGAGGCTTTACAGTATTTATGATAAGGAGATGTTGGCCATAATGCATGCCTTGGCCAAATTTAGGCAATATCTCGTGGGCAGTAAGTTTTGCATTAAAACTGACCACAACAGATTGAGGCATTTCCTGGGGCAGCGAGACTTAAACGATCATCAACAGAAGTGGATGAGTAAATTACAGGCATATGACTTTGATATCACATACATCAAAGGTACCCAGAATGTAGTGGCTGACGCTCTCTCACGCAGGCCTTATCTGAGCTCTATGGTTCACATTGCAGAGGACTGGAGGCACTTGATTGTGGCAGAGTATGCCAAGGATACTTGGGCATCCAGTATTGTTGAGGGAACTATGATTGACACCAGGTATACACTTGTGAATGACTTGATCATTTACAAGAACAGGATTTTATTCATTCCAGGATCAGAGATGAAGAACACTATCATGTGAGCCTTTCATGATGTACCCACAGCAGGACATCTTGGGTACTTCAAAACATACAGACAGATTCGGGAGAGGTTTACATGGAAAGGACTTAAGGCAGATGTTCTTTAGTATGTGCGTGAGTGCCCTATTTGTCAGCAGAACAAGCAGGAGAACACGTATCCGGCACGATTGTTGCAGCCACTTCCGATTCCTGACAGGAAGTGGGAATGCCTGTCGATGGATTTCATTACGGGCTTGCCTAAAGCCCAAGGACGGAATTGCACATATGTAGTTGTGGATCGGCTAACGAAGTATGCCCACTTCTTTCCGATTACCACAAATTACACAGCTACACAGTTAGCAGAGGTCTTTTTTCGTGAGGTTTTCAGACTACATGGGTTGCCTCGGAGCATAGTGAGCGACAAGGATAGTCGGTTCTTGAGTCACTTCTAGCAGGAGGTGTTCAGGCTTTGTGGGACCAAGCTTACACCAAGCACCAATTACCACCCGCAGACTGATGGGCAGACGGAGATAGTGAATAAATGGGTGGAAGGTTACCTCAGGAACTACATTGCAGGGCAGCAAAAGGCTTGGGTCAAGTGGATTTATTTGTGCGAGTATTACTACAACACTACATTCCACATGACCATTCAGATGTCCCCTTTCATGGCGTTGTACGGTTACGAGGCGCCTAGCTTTCTGGATTTTCTACTGAGTGACAGTAGAGTGCCGAGTGCAGGGAATTTATTACAAGAGAGTCAGGACACGATGAGGGCTCTCAAGGAAAATATTGCTAAGGCACAGAATCAACAGAAGCAGTACGTAGATTAGAAGAGGACAGAAAGGTCTTTTGAGGTGGGAGACATGGTATATCTTATGTTGCAGCCTTACCGTCAGTCTACTCTCAGGAAGAGTGGTTCAGAGAAGCTCAAGCCGCGGTATTATGGTCCTTTCAGAATCTTCAGGCGTGTTGGAGAGGTGGCTTATGAGTTAGAGCTTCCAACGGAGAGCAAGGTCCACAATGTTTTTCATGTGTCACGTCTCAAGAAGGCGTTGGGACACCGTGTGGTACCTTCGGCAGTTTTACCTCCCTTAGATGATGAGGGAAAGTTGATTTTAGTACCTGAGTCTATCTTGGAGTACAGAGAGAGACAGTTGCGTAGGAGGACTATCAGGGAATATTTGGTGAAATGGAGAGATTTGTCAGTGGAGGATGCTATGTGGGAGAGTGAGGAGGTTTTACAGCATCCAGAGTTGAGACTACTTGAGGACAAGCAATTTCAGGAGGGGCGGACTGTAATGTCCCCTTCCAATTGACATCTCTCAGAGCTTATGATTAGCCTATTATGCGACCCTCGTAGGCTGATAGGATGGATAGAGGGTCTTGATGGAGCTTGGCTTGGCTTCTATTGTCAGAGTTTTACCTGTTGGCTTTCGTACGGGATCTTTTGGACACCTTTTGCCTGAATTGCTATTTTTAGCAGTATTAGTCATTCAGCAAAGCACCCCTGCTATTTTTAGCAGTATGGTTTGGTTGTGCAGAATCACTCACTTATTCACCTGCTTCAAACGGTTCGTGAATCGGATATATTTCGAGGGAGATATTAATATTTTAATTGTTAAATTAAATATTAATTATCGAAGCTTATATTATAAAGTTATAATATTAATTAATATTATAACTTAAGTGATTGTCTCAAGGGGTCGACCATCATTGAAGGGGGCCACTTTTAGTTATAATTTATAATTAAAAGTGAGATTGAAACTATTGAAAAATTAAAAGAGAAAAGTTCAAATTTATTTAAATGATGCCTAATTGAGAAAATTCGAACTTTTGAGGGATATAAGGGTTTTCAATGGGATTTGAGCTCATTATGTTGAAAATCGAATTTGTGCTAAGACCTTCTTCTGAGAATAGAGCCAAGGGTTCCAGTTTTCGTTTTGCATTGGAGAACGAGCCATCTTCAGTGTTGCAGTTCAGAGGCTGTGAAATATCAACTGATTTATTGCTTTCAGAGAGGTAGCTTCATTCAGAGGTTATCACAAAACGTAGTCAGAGTTTCATCTTCAGAGTTTTGGATCCAGACTTCAGCTGGCAGTGAATATTTTCTAGGGCGCCTATCTTAGCTTCACAGCTGACACCCATTCCAAGTTTGTACGGATTTCTCAAGGCTGTTGCAGATTCGTACTTGCTGCTGCAGGTCGTACCAGCAGGTACAAGGGCCGTACCTTTCATCTGGAGTCATAGGCCTTCTCTTCTTTCATTCTGGCTTCATCAACGGGGGCGCAAATACTTCTAATATCATCTGCAAACGCCAACCGGAGGGAAAGGTGGCTTTCTATGACAGCCGCACTATTTCATGTGCATCATCAGTTTGCTGCAATACCAGGTTTTCATCAATAAAGGTTGTTGCTTTTTCATTTGCATGTTGTCAAATCTTATTTGTATTCATTATAAAAGATCAATAAACTCTGTGGCAACATTATTTCCAGTAGAATCTATCGTTTCGAGTATTGCAATATTTTATTTAATTTTTACAAGCATTTTCTTTCAAAATCGCATTTTATCTCTTTATGCAAAAACACAAAAAAAAAACCAAAAACATCCGAAAACAAATCAAAACAAGCAATTTCAGAGAAAGTGAGAACAGGGGTTTCTACAGAAGGAGACTAGGGTTTCCTGATTTCTTGCAGTGGGTAAGCCTGGTGGGGCTTTGTTCTTCGTTCTTGAGCTGCTTGAGGATGTGAAACACCACTTTAAGGTTGCTGATCAGTTTTTAGTGGCTTCGTTTTGGAGACACAAGTTGCGATTTGCAGTTTATTCGAGCCATTTTCAAAGGGGTTTCGACTGCCATAGACTCCATTCACATTTGTACTAGAGCTGTTCGCTTGTGGAGCGTTTTCGGAGTTATTTTTGAAAGCTATAGCCAACTTCTTTTTCTTGAAGGTTTGTAACAGCAAAGGAAAATAAAACATCTCTATGGTGGCTGTAATCACTCCTAAAAGGGGCGCCCTGGTCTTAGGAAGCTTGCCATGTGAGATTTTGGTGGGAGAAGCTCATCCTTCAAGAGCAATCAGCATTTTATTAGGGGCGGATACTGTAGCAAGTCACTATTCACAGTGATGTTTGGCTATAAGTTAAAATGCAATATAAGATATTGTTAGCTTGAAATCTGATGTAAGTTATATGTTAAATGCATCTTATTATGTGATGAAGAAAACATATTTGGCCACTAAATTGAGTAATGTATTCAAAGTTGTTTCAGTAGTTAGTTTATTTGAATTTTCCATAGTATGTATATGCTTGTCGGTACCTTATTAGCATATTTAGCAAACAAACTCAGAAGCACAAAAAGAGAGATTAAACTGAAACAAAATCAGACCTATAAACTCAGTGAAAAACAAATCAGCAGAGTGTTGGTACAATACAGTGGTATCAGAGCGGTTTCCTGCCAACCTGTTGGGTGAGTATCAGCTATAAAAAGTTTCAGTTGAACAGCATGGCTAAGTCCCAGAAGCAGTGGGATAAGAATATGGAGAAGCTTAAACAAAGCTTGAAAAAGTTGGATGAAAATCAGAAAAGGATGAATGAATTGATTTCTGACCCTGGAAAATTAGACAAAGCAGTACAGTATATGGCTCTGATACCACTCAAATGTCCCTACTAAATCTAACCCAAAAATTCATTTTTCAAAGTACTGACATTTCGTCAAACAGTTGTTGTGCAAACTCATGAGTTCTGATTTTTTGAGTTTTGTTTGATTGTTTTTTATGTTTGGTTGAGTGTTTTCAATGCCAATAACATAAAAGAAATGCATAGAACTGGTATATAAATGACTACACAACATAAATTGATAAACCCACTTCCATTTATGCCATTAAATTAAAGATATAAGGTCTGATTAAAATGACAGTTATGTCTGATATGAAAATTATCAGACTGTAACAGCTCCATTAAACGCAATACAAATGAAAGATTTGAATACCCAATATGCCAATAACATTCCCTTTCTATGCCAACATGAAAATAGAATGTATGAAGGCTGATATGAGCATGATAACAATGTTAGAAGACTGAAATAGAATGTGAAATATGCAGGTACAGGTCTGATCGTTGTTATGGAAGTGCTGATATGAAATTCGCTGTCAAAATCAACTTCAAATGCCCACGAAACCCCTTCCAAATGATGGTGCACCAACTAGAAATTGTATGGCTGGTATGGAAGATGTCAAATCCTCAATGTAAACTTGTCAAACAGCTGGAATAAATCTGCAATACCTTAGGTGCACTTGGCCAAAAACTGTACAACCAACAAGTAGAATGCAAACATGTGATTGTATTGGCCTGGTAGAGACTCAATCTATCAATGGCTGCAACTAATCTGAAGAAATATGCTGATATAACACTACTGCAAACTCAAGCCTGAAAATTAAACACCTGAAACTCCTCCAATGAAGCCCAAACGAAGACCCAACGTAGGTCCTTCTCAAAGGTGAACTGGGTTCTCGTCCAATTCACGATAGCCCTTGGGAGTTTTTGTTCCCAAAAAACTGAAACCAAGCTGAAACCCTTCTCCAGAGCTGAAACCTGCAAGTGTTATGAAAAATGACAAATGAATGCCGAAAAAGAAGCCCAAACTTCACTTTATAACCTCACATGGGTTTTTTTATAAAAGATAATAAAATATTCCTCTTCAAGGGTCTTTTCCCTCATCAAAAGAAAGGGCCACTTTTTAAAAACAACTTTGTTTTACTAGGATGGGGGCACTTTTCACTATTCACTTTATAATTCTCTGTTACTATTCACTTTTACTATTCCATTAAAGCAAATTTTAATATTTTCAATTTATCCTTGGATTCAACAATTGAACTCTAAACTGAAAGGCTCGTAAAACTCTTGACTAGGCTCCACATCCCTCAGTTGGGTCCTCTAACCATATTGCTGACCTACGGGAACCCTAATAGCAGGCCAACCTCGGCTAGTCTGAGCTTCCTAAGGAAGGGACATTACAGTCCTCCCTTCCCAGGATTGCTTGCCCCCAAGCAACTGCAAAGCTGGATGCTAAAGTATCATCTCTCCTTCCCATGTGGCATCCTCCAATGGCAAGTCCTTCCATCGTACCAAATACTCCCTAATAACTCTGCTATCACCTAATGCCAAGTCCACAAACGATAAGGTATCATAACCGTACAATGCTCGGAAGGGAGTTATACAAATCAACATGTGATGTGTAGTGATATAACAATACTCGCCCAAATACACCCATCGCACCCAAGTCTTCTGCTTTCTTGAAACGTAGTTACGCAAGTAACCCTCAAGCCAACACTGAAGACATTGCTGCTCCACTCTGATAGTAACATATGTGTACCATACCCTGTGAAGCAACCTCATGGAATCCATGCAAACACCATGCACCCATAGCGGATCATGCTTGTTGACGTGTGTTTTATGACCACACCAACATAGAATAAAATGTCCAATGGTCACTCTATTCTCTCTTGATCAAAGTATTCCGCATGCTAAGATTGCGTGAACGTTCATGCGTTCAACTCCAAGGTTCCTTTTATCACGAATAGACTCAGTTGGTTGATGTGAATATGCTAGGTATTCGAGGGGACTTACGTAGTTGTTCGATTTCGTGAAGCAATTAAGACATGAATGGTTTGACAATATTGCTCTGACTCCTAAGTTAACTGGGAAATACTGAATTTAAAGGGATAGGGATAGGAATTCTACAATCTACTTCTAAAAGGTGGAATGTGAGGATTAGCTTCAACAATCTTCAAACCAAACTTTGTTTCGCCTCCCCTTCGGACAACTCTGACAAAGTAGGTGCAATCTTCAAAGGATGAATAAGATATTCAAATTATGATTCAACATGTGCACCCCATCACAACGATGCAAGTGAACACATACAAATCACAATCGAAGTTAGGTTCTGAAATTCCAGTTGATCGCGCAGGGCAAACTTACCGTCAGTGTAATGAACCCTTTCTAGTTGAAGCACTTAACTTGAATCTTGCATTCAAAGTGTTTCTCAAAGAGACATCAGAAACGTTAGAGATCAATAAATTTCAGTAATAACATCTAATAAGATCAAAGATCATATAAATATTTCATTCTTGTCAAAGGATTATTCATTTCTTCCCTATCACTCACTATGAATGATACTTCTATACTATATTTCATAAGTACATTAGATATTGAACATCTTTCAAGATCCCATAGATGGAATTTGTGAAACCCTTGTTTCCCCCGGATACTGATTCTGATTGAAGTTTTATGTTTTTCTGACGTTTTTGGTTTTTTTTGCAATTTTTGAGTTTTTGGACAATAAAATGAATGGTACGACTTTTGCAAATAATTGAAATAAATTCAATAAAATTATCTAACTCCGAAAATCTACTGAATGCCAAGCAAATACTTAAGCCAGATCATTTATTACTCTTCCAGGATGACTACAATAAATGTCTGATAACGTGCAATAAGAAAACAATAATTTTTATTGAGAAAACCTGGTAAAATCAGCAAGCTGGTAATAACTGGTACGGCTGCAGTGAATGTTTCTCCCTCCGTCTGGCAAGCTCTAATGACCCCAGTCACAACTACGCCCAATCTGGTGAAGCTGGAAGACCCAAAGAGAAGGCGATTTGCTTGCAAGAGAAAGTACGCCCCTTTTTAATGAAAGTACGGCCTAGTACAGATTGTACGGCCTCAACACAGCAGCAACAATAAATAAAAGGTACGGCTCCCTCTCCAGTCTCCAAGTCTGAAGAAAAATAGGCGCCTCACTGTGTAAACCTCTGCTGGGTAAATTGCTAAATAAGGAACCCCTTGAATACTTCTTATCTGTGATGCTCTGTAATTCCTTCTGAATGAAGAAACCTCTGTGCTGGCAATAAATCGGATGTTATTTCACACCTTCTGAACTGCTTTCAATGGAGATGGCTCGTTCCCCAATGAGTTCGAGACTGAAACCCTAAAGCTTCTTGCTCAGACAAAACTTGATCAATTTTCAATTCATAAAATGACATAATGCCCAAAACCCAAGGCAAAACCCTCTTTATGCTGAAAAGTGCGATTTCCTTAAGAATAGGGTTTTTAATGAAATATTCATATTTTAATCTTTTAATATTTCAATAGTCACAGCTGAATATTTCAATAATAATTTAATTGTCACTTTTGGCCCCTTCTGATGATGGGCGCACCTCTCAAGGCAAATCACTTAAGTTATAATATAACATTATAACTTTATATTATAAATCATTAAATAATTAATATTTAATCAATTTAATTAAATATTAATATCTCCCTCGTTACTCATCTGATTACTGATCCGTCTGATGCTGACGAACTCTGAAGTGATTCCGGATAATGCTAAAAATAGCAGGGGTCCCACACTGCCTGCCCGGAACTGCTAAAAATAGCAATTCTGCAAAAAGTCTCCAATTGAGCCAAAACGAAAGATTGCTGATCAATCTCTGCTAACTGAAGCTGGGCCAAGCTCCGAAGTGACCCTCTATCCAGTCTATCAGCCTACGAGGGTCGTGTAATAGGCCAATCCTGTACTCCGAGAGATGTCACTGAGAAGGGGACATGACACAAAGTGAGTGCATACAGTGGCAAGGTGCACACTGCAACAATTGAAAGCACCCACTTGTTCAGTGGGGTGAGTGATAAGCAATAATCAACTAGAATCAATACCTTCCACTTTCTAATCACCCAGATCCCGGTGTGGGCAAGGTTAGAGCATACGATGGCAAGGCTTACAAAGAAATGCTACTGAAGTAACCACTTGCTCAATGGGGTAAGTATGAAACCTCCAAAATATGAAAAGAAACCTCCACTTATTCAGTGGGAAAGCGAAAAAGAGCTCATCCGCTTATTGAGCGGGAATTACATGAAAATAAAAGAGACCGTCCGCTTTTTCAGTGGGAAATAGAGATGCTACTTATTTCAGTGGGGTTAGCAATGGAACCACTTATTTAGTGGGGTAAGTAGCAATAAACATAATGAGCTAAATCACTGATGGTACTACCTGTTGTGACCTTTTTCACACATCACCCCATCCAAGATGGGGACCCCCTAATTTCTGCTCCATTCTGGTCGTTTGGCTTTGGTTAGTGTGTCTCTCTCTCTATCTCTGGTCCTTCCGGGGATGTCCTGTCGTTTGACCCAGGTTGAAGTATTGGTTAAGTCTGCGTAATTAGGGTTTTCATCCTTCAGGCTTATTAAAGGTCAAACTGAGTTATAAAATTGAAATCCAGGCTTGGTACAACAATCAGAAGGCTTTCAGCAGAGTCCCCCTAAATTTTCACTGTATTCCGGCAACTTGCTATTTTTAGTAAGTATTCAGTTTGAGGCTATTTTGTCGAAATTTTGGAATTCTGTCAGTCCCACCATATTCAGGTAACATCAAGCTGCTTGCACGTAAATTTTGAGCCAGATCGGACAATTTGCTATTTTTAGCAGCTCGGGCTTCAGGAGCCATTTTCAGGGGTCAAACATATGATTCTTCATTGCATGTCCGGAGATTACTTCTGGGTTTCTCAAAACCTTCGCAGTGATGTAACATGCAAACCAAGACGATCACTTTCAGAGTTTAGCCTTCATAGGCTATTTTTAGGGTTTGCATGCAGTGTTTTTCAACACATGTCGGGTTTTTCTTTATAGGTTTTTCGAGAGCTTTGCAACAATGTGACATGCAAGCGGGGAAGATCAAGTTTCGAGGACTTACTATTTTTAGCCAGTGCATGCATGCAGACCAATTTTCTGGGTTTTTCTGGGTTTCTTGAAACCCCACGGGCAATATAACATGCAAAACCATCCGGCAGTGGATGAGTCACTTTTCAGGCAGTTTCTATTTTTAGCAGGTACACTCTGGCAACTGCCTAACACTCCAGTTCAGCAAGCAGAACGACATGCAGAAGGAACGAAGTCAAACGGAGACTGTTCGGGATACATGCAGGTCAAATTAGGGTTTCCACTTTATAAGAAATCCGTAGAATTGTCGTAAAACGGCTAACCCCACCAACATCGCATAATTCTTCAAAATTCCATCGGCAAAATTTGAGCGAACGAGAACTTACTATTTTAGTAAGTCGGCCGGTTATAACAGTGTGTCCGTAATCGAGGTTGGCATCGAACTACACCACCCACGTTATCGATCGTGCGCTGTAATTCTTCAAACAAACTGAGCCAAGGAAGTCAGAAAGTCAAGAACTTACTATAAATAGCAGGTGGCTATAAATAGCAGGTCAGGGCAGAGAACTGACAAAACAGGTTCACAAGGCGAAGAAGATCAGATGGTGAAATTTTCAGGCAAAATAGAATTGAGGAAGTCAAGGAAATTAGGGGCTTACTATAAATAGTAGGCTGACATGTGGGACTGGCGAAACGGGTTCACAAGGCAAAGAGGGTCATATGGTGAAATTTTCGTGCCAAACGGAGCCATGGAAGTCAGAAAAGCAAAGACTTACTAAAAATAGAATGTGAGATCAAGATCCGGCAGAGGCGTGAAAATTTGTCTAAGTATGGAAAGTAGCCTACCTCATTTGCGCCCAAGGTAAAGTGAAGACCCTCAAAAAGTGCTAAGGCGTGAAATTGGAAGTAAGCTATGTCAAATGCGCCCACCATGGAGACCTCTTGAAAATCTTCTAAGGCATCGAAAATTTTCTAAGTGGCAAAATGAAAGTAGCCACCTCCATTTGCGCCCTCATCTTGAAGCTCCTCCATCAAAATGCGCCCAAGGAGGATGTTGCCTAGTGAAAAAGCGGCTAAGGCATGGAAATTAAAGCTAGAAGGCTAAAATGCGCCCTCAAATGGAAGCTCACCCCCTCATTTGCGCCCAGGGAGAAGGAAGGCTTTTGAAAATAATCTAAGGCACAAAATAAAAGTAGCCTACCTCATTTGCGCCCAAGGTAAAGTGAAGACCCCCAAAATTCTTCTAAGTATAAGAATGAAAGTGGACATGGCAATTTACGCCCTCAACTTGAAAGCTCATGTATGAAAATGCGCCCACCTCCAAGAAAAATCTAAGGCATTGAAACAAAAGCATGACACCCAATATGCGCCCATGGTAAAAAATGAAAGCTTGCCTATGTATTTGCGCCCTCAAGTCAAAGTGGGCCATGTGAAATGCGCCTAAGGCAAAAATGGAAGTAGACATGTGTATTTGCGCCCTCAAGTGAAAGCTAACCCCTTGAAATGCGCCCAAGTAAGATGGAAAAACGCCTAAGGCAAAAGTGGAAGCTTCAAGGGTGAAATGCGCCCAGCTTGTTGTAGAGGTAAGTGAATATTTTTTCCAAGGCATAGATTGAAAGCTTGCCACTCAAAATGCGCCCTTGAAGAAGTTGAAGTGGAGATTTTTTTTTTTTATTTGGCAAAATGAGAGTAGACCCTCTAGAATGCGCCCTCAAGTAAAGGTGAAGCATGAAAATTTTCTAAGTGAAAGACGTCTAAGGCAAAGTGAAGGCTTAGTGTATCAAGTGCGCCCAGCTTGTGGGTGATTTGAAAATCTTCTAAGACATGAAAATTAAAGGGTACCAAGAAGAAATACGCCCAAAAAATGAGAGGGATTTAAATTTTATTCCTAAGGCATGGAGATAAATATTTCCCCAGAGAAGTATACGCCTGGGGGGGTGAAAATTTAAATTTTCTACTAAGTGTATGAAGTGGAGAAATTCCTAAGGCGTAAGAATTTGAAAAATTGAAAGAGTGGGTGAATATGAAAATTTTCTAGAGGCATTTAAACGGGATTGACAACTTGATGAAATATTTTCTAAGTAAAAATTAAATGAACCCGTTCAAAAGGCACCCATGAGTTAACAGAGTTTAAAATTAATTTCCTAAGGGAAATTCTAAATATTTTCGGAAGAAATTCGTTTTGCCTAGATTATTTTCCTAACGGAAGTTAATTCTCGGAGGATGAATTATTTCGAGCAGGCGAGTAATTTTAAATCATCCGGAGCTAAATATTTCAAAGAGAGAATTTAAAATGTCTAAGGCAAATTTTATGAAATCGAGGATTTAAATGACAGACATTTTAAAGGTTGGAAATAAATTTACAACTCCCACGAATTTTTCGAGTTGAATTCAATTAAACACTGCGAGATTTTAAAGTGGGATTTTAAACCGAATCAAGTGATTTTTCTCGCAAGTTGTTTAAATCACCAAGAGTTAACTGGCAGGCCAAAAGGAAGAATTCGAATTTTTACAAGGAAGGAATCATTATTAATGGCAACTGCCATAATGACTGGCTGACGACTAGCCCACTACTGCGCTTGAATTAGAAGATTCCGAACGAAGAGAGTGGAAAATTGATGAGGGTGCTAAAAATAGCCCCAGCATTACTTGGCAGGATTCTTCGAGAAGAATTATTTAAACGGTCTCTTCTCTCATTTCTCCTCACATTTTTTGAAGTTGAAGTTGTTGAAGAAGTTCTTGAGAGATTGAAATATTTTCGAAGTGGTTAAAGAGAGAAATTCTTTGAGAGTTTATTTTATTTCGGAGTGTTGAGTTGCTGAAAGTGCGAAGTGCTGGATAAATTTTTTTTATTTGTCGAGACTCTTTCTTTCGAAAAGCTGAGAGTGTGTTGCTGCAATCTCAAAGTTGAAGGTTGAAGTTGTTGCAGATTTCCGGAGTTGCTGGAAGATTTATCTTTTGAAATTGCTGCAGAGCATTGAGTTGCAGAAGTTTATTTTGTGCTGAGGAAATAACCACATTGCTGAAAGTTAGTAGTTGGCTGTGATTTTCTTCGCCAGTCGGAAGTGCAGTCGTTGAAAGCTCCTTTATAAGCTCGAAAGTTTTTTACACAATACGAGGTTTGGAGTTAGTAATTTATGCCGAGAGTTTTTTATTTTCACAGGCTAACTCCACGTTCGCAGTCGCCTCGGAGGCTATTTATTTTATTAAAAGTCTGCAGCCTAGCTTATTGTTATTCTATTTTATTTTGCAGATGGCTGGAGCAAAGGATGTTGCTGGAACAAGCAGAGCCGCAGGCAGAGCTGCAAACACTGAAACGGCCAAGGCTAGCTCATCCTGGCAGGCAATGATTAAAAGGCTCGCCAAGTCATTTCTTCCAAAGTCGGCAATTGTCTCCAAGCTGGCAAGGTTAAGTGACACCAACCTCGGGTCATTTAATCTAAATGCACTCAAGTCTAGGATGTACGGACTGGGAGGCCATCAACCATCAGTCACGGCACATAACATCATGAAGAGTGGTATCTATGCAGCCGCTGGTTTTCCACCAGCAATTCAGTGCCCGGAACTAATTATGGAGTGTGCAAACCACTACAAGCCGGAGCGTAGAACCATTGTCTCGCCGGATGGCAAATTGCTTGTCAACTTCACGCCAGATGCCATCGGAGAGGCATTTGGGATTCCTACTGCCGAAAAGATGCTCTACAGATCAAAGGAGAGGGCGGATAAAATGTACTCCACCTCCTTCGAGAGGGTTGCTACGGTCATCAACAGAGTTTGGATGCAAAAGCCAAAGCCACCTCGCACTAGACTCCCAAAGCAGATAATTGCCGAAGATGTAAAATAGGAATACTGCGACTTGATGATGATGCTGAGCCGAATAAATGGGAGTGCACAAGCCTACTTCTTCAAGCCATGGATGTTCTACTTCATCGAGATCATATTGGAGGGAAAGGAATGTGTTGACTGGGCAAGGATGATTAGTGATAACATAGATGAGCAGTTCAGGAGCCTGAGGGGGACGAAAACCTTTTACATGAGCTTGTATGTGATATATATGCTGGCAAGAATGACCAAGTATCGAGGGATTACATACAAGGAGCCAATAGGCTGTGCACCTGATCAGTTCAAAATCCATGAGGCCTGCACACAGTTGCATCTAGCTAACCCTGCCAGTTACAAACGAGCTAATGATGCATTCACAATGCACATCACGAGGACCCTTCAGCGGAGAATGCAGCAAAGAGTATCCAAACAGGCACAAGCATTGATCGAGGAATACGGATATTGGCTCATCCAATTTCCGAAATTCACTTACATTAGGTTGCAGGGGTTCACTTCGTATCCATACCGGCTACCGAGGTACCCCACCGATCACATTATAATGCTGGAAATATCTAGGCAGTTGATCGCCTATGATAAAATTCAAAAAAAGAAGAAGAAGGGTGACTTGACTTTCCTATTGCCATGGGAAATTCCACTGAGGTGTGTCCCTCCTTGCAGGCAGCTCGAGAGGCAAAGGATGAGCTGCAATTCTATCATCTGTCGTATCACACAGGCAGACAGGATTTTGATCCGTACAGAAACATCCGAATGATACAGAACGTCGAGTACCGACACAAGGCCCACATTGAAGACTTTTGGGCAAATGCTGTTGATGAGGTTGAGATAAGGAAAAGGATGTTTTCCAGGCTTCCCCTCAAATTGATCAGGGAATGTGAGATCATCCCAGTTCCCGACTAGGTGGAAGAGGATGTCAACGTTATGCAACCCAACTATGGTTCAGTCAGGGATACTTCGGTCCCACCACTTGATTGGTCCGAGCCAGAAATCATGGACTTGGACAGCTCTCTATTCCGGTGTTGACTTTCACAAGGGCTTGGGTCGATAGGCATGTATGTAGACTTAAGAGCAAATCGATCGCCCTTACTTATAGCTTGATGGGTGACCCAAGGCCGCTATCGGTGAAAAGGGGAAAACAGGTTGCTCAAACACCGGAAGCACAAGTAGAAGTACCAACCCAACCGATACCGTTGAGGATGGAACAAGCATCACCTATGCACTCACAAACTCGGTCTTCGAGTTTGAGAGTGATTTCATTGTTTGTTGATTAGAGGGCAAGATTGGGTGAAGAGCGGGAGCTTGAGGAGGTGGATCAACCCAACATCCGAGAATCAGATAGTATAAGCGTCAGTGTATCCAAGGCTGGCCAACAAGAAGAAGAAGATGAAACAGTGGCTGACACTCGTTTCCAACAGATGTTGGACATGACATTGGAGGAAGAGGAAAACACAGAACAGGGGACCCAAGGGTCAGGGGATACACAGCTCGTGGAAGATGATGAGCCCGAGCAGAGCAGTGCAAGAAGAGAAGAGGTACACGAGGTGGAGGCAACAGAAGAACAGCCCCTCGTCGTTTGCAATCCGCAGCAGACGGTGCCGGATTGGCTTTCAGACAGAATGAGAAGAGAACCCGTGGATGATACGGATCCAGCCATCGAGATGGAGGAGTTCCTTAGGAGGATCAGTGCGCCACCAGAAAAGAAAAAGGCCAGGAAGTTTTCAAAGATCTCGACTGATGAGTCAGGCTCTCGCACGCTTCAGGTGGCTATTTCGAGGGAGGAGTATGATCGAGCCGAGGAGAGGCCCGAGAACTATGTGATCACCACCGTGGAGTTGGGTCGTCCTACGGGAGCCCAAATTGTCGAGGAGTTCGATAACTCCTATCAAGCGCTGAAGGATCAGTTGCTCTGCACGGAAGGGAAGTATAAGAAATTGAAGAAGGAGCACAAAACCTTGATAGGATATGTGCAGAGTCTAGCACGTCCAGGTGAACCGGCAAACCCAACGGTAGAACGTCCACCAGAGCTCCCGAGGGAGTCAGTTGTCGGCTTAGAGGATTTAAAGAAGATGGAAACGGAAGCGGACAAGTGGGTTAGCCATGTTCGTACTGAGACAAGGAAATTCATGGAGGACCTGGCCAATGCTTATCGGCAGGCCTCAAGTATTTTGGCACGGATTGACATGGTGGATCAGGCCTGGGGCGATACCCGCATCTATCAGACGAAGACTGTACTTCGTTTGGGGGCTTTGATGCATATACCTCTACAAACTTTGGTGGATGGAGGTGTGATTCACGATGGTGACAGGTATGATTTCACCAGTTGGTACTCCTCAGTGGTCACGGGCCGTGGATTTCACGATGCAGCAAGGTTAGATTCAGCCAAAGTGAGGAAAGCAATGGGTAACATCTTGGAAGGAGTCCTTAATACATTAGAAGCCATATTTGCTAGAAAGTTGGCCCCAGAGGAAATAACTGCTGATGGCTTGAAAGATAAACTGGCTCCGTTCTTCTCAGCTGCGAGGTCGCTTGTCCTGGATGACTTTGAGAATGTCTCCACTTTCTCTAGTATTATTCAGCATACCCAGGACGCCTTAGCGGCATGGAGGAAGTCTTACATCCGACACGGTCAGACGGTAGCAGTCTTGGACTTCCAGCTCAACCACATTCCACCGATTTCTGCCCAGGAGGTTGAATCGGTATTGGCCCGGTTGATCAAGTTTGCTATCCAAGAGAAGGCTAATGGGAACGCTCTCATGGATGAGGATCTTCTTGATGATGGTAGTGGGCATTAATTGCTCATTATGATTCCTACAGGGGAGTGGAGAATATTCTGTGCATTCATTGTCCACTCCTCTCTGTGGTGGTTTTTAGTGCAGAAACCCTAATCAGGGCATAGGTGGCTCGATCTGAGCCCTTCATTGTAATTCAATTTGAGCCGTCCGTTGAAATGGGCTAGCTATAAAAGGGGCATCCCCCCTCATTTGTAATTATTAGAATTAGAATTAGACTTCAGATCAGAGCTAGAGAGTATTGGAGATAGAAGTTAGAGAGTAGAGCTTAGAAGTTAGCTTAGATTGAGGAGGGAAGAAAACTTTCCTTTGAAAGTTTTGTAAACGGTTGTTGTCAACACTTTTCATAATAGAAAGAGTTTCATTGCTTGGTGATTTCTTCTTTGTTATGAGTAGCTAGCGAGGCCATTTCATCTTTCCAATTCAAGGTAGATAGAGTAAAATAGACGTTCATTTCATGCAAGTAGTTGTTAGCTGTGGAATGTGGTGTTTAATTTGAGCAAGTCTTCTCTCGTCCATACCACTAGCGGACTTGCTGATGGCTGGTTCGCCTTGCGTGGTCAACTGGAGTAATAGCGCTTAACTTCGATTGTGGCTCATATGTCCATATGCATCATTGTGATGGTATGAACATGTTGTGTCATGGTTTGAATATTTCTCTCATCCTTTGAAGATTGCACCAACTTTGTGGAAGTTGTCCAAAGGGAGGCAAAGCGGAGTTTGGTTTGAAGATTGTCCGAATTGATCTTCACATTCCACCCTTTAGAAGTAGATTGTAGACTTCCTATCCTTATTCCCTTTAAATTCAGCATTTTCCGGGTCAGTCCAGATACCAGAACAATATTGTCAAATCTTTCATGTCCTAATTGCTTCACAAAATCGAACAACTACGTAAGTCCCCTTGGAATAATCCAGCAAAACACATCAACCAATTGAGTCTATTCGCAATAAAAGGAACCTTGGAGTCGAACACATGAACTTTCAAGCAATCTTAGCATGTGGGACACTTTGATCAAGAGGGAATAGAGTGACCGTTGGACAACTTTATTCTGTGTTGGTGTTGTCATAAAAAACACGTCAACACTACCGAAACGATGTTACAATGAACGCTCGTTACAAATAGTTTCAGAGTAACATAGACTGCTGCTGCAATGAGAAATGATGTTAAACTCCCCAAAAAGAACCCCAACACATGAATTAGTTAGCCCTTGATAAAATTGAACAAGTATACCTCAACAATGGCACCCAGAAGTTTGAAAGTGGACTAAACAGCAACTCTCATTGGTCTGAAATGACAGTTGCAGGTCTGATATGACTTCAAACAGCAAGCTCCCAAGTGGCACACCACTCAAGGATGCTACCCAAACACCAAAGAATGACTCCCCACTGATTTGCAAGGTCTAGGGCAGATCAAAGTGCCACCAAAGACTCCAAAGACTGATGAGGGAGGGCAGAAACTTCACGAGCCAAACTCCTAAAACCCCCAAACTGTATGGCCCTGCTGAATGGGGCAACCAGCTCCTAAAAATCCCACACTTCACCAAAAAATCTGCAACTTGACTAAAGAGGGCACCCAAGGCCAAGGAAATTAACTAACCAGTACCCAAAACAAGGCCTTCAAAGCTTCATCCTGCAGCAACAAAGATGTCGTACGGCCTAGGCATGGGAGAAGTACGACCTGCAAGAAGAGAACTCACAAAACCACTTCAAGCACTACAAAGCTCTGCAAAATCAGATTTACACCAAAATACCAAGCTAGAAAACATCAGAAGAAGCCATAACTGAAAGCAAAATTGAAAACCATCATCAATAGCTTCAATGGTGACCCCTGCAATAAAGCCACACCCACATCCAACTAGGGAGTATCTCTCAACTCCGAAACTAGAGCAACTTTGAAGGTTGTCATCTCCAAAGCCTTTGAAGGATTCAATCCTCACTCCGACTGTAATGTCCCTTCCCTAGGCGTTTCAGATTTGAGCAGAGGTTGAACTATTACTAGGGTTCCCGTAGGTCAGCAGTATGGATAGGGTACCCATTCCGGGGTTTTGGAGCCTTGCTTGGTGCCTTTTGAGCCTTCAGTTGGAGTTTAGAGGATGAATTTAGAAATAATTTGGAAATATTTAAGTTGTCTCTAAGTGAATAGTAAAAGGGTGAATAAGTGAATAGTAAAGGGGTGAATAGTAACTGAAAATTAGGAGGAATAGTGAAAAGTGCACCCCCTCGTGCCATGAAGCCTAGAGACATAACTTGAGGCTCTTAAAAACAACTTAAAATGATCAAAAAGAAGGCTTTAGTGAAAACCACGCCTAGCTTAAAGGGGCCAAGTAATTTTATTAAAATTACTAAAAAGAACTCATGATGCTAAGTTAAAAGAAACCCTAAAAGGGGTCCACTTTGGGGAATAGTGAAAAGTTTATAAAATGAGTTTGAGGCTGCCATTTTGCAATGTCCCCTTTTTTGGCATGATCTTGTTTGATGACGGTTAGCCTATTACTCAGACTCTCATGGGCTAGCTGGATTGGTTAGAGGGTCAGTGGTACTTTTTGGAGAGCTTGGTCGTTCTCGTTTTCAGAGCTCAGTGATTGGTTCACAGTAGGCGTTAGCAATTCAGGGGTTGACAGCTTCTGACGGCATGGGAATATTTGGAGTTTTGAGAGAGTTATGGATTTTTGAGTGATTTGAGTTAATTAATTAACTTAATGCCTTATTATAAAGTCAAATTGACTTTATACATTTTATATCACTTAAATATTCTATAAAGGTGATTTAATACTTTAATCACTTAAAATATGAAAGGGCGCCCAAATATTTAAGTCAAAAACTATTGAAATGACTTAAATATATTTTAAAAGATTTAAAATATGAAGAAGGGCGTATCTTTCTTGGAAGTCGTGCCTTTTTGCATATAAGGCATTTTGGCAATGAGAAATTCACTTCTTGAATATTTCAACTTTGCCTTGGACATTTTTCCTGTACTTTCACCTGTGATCAGGTTTTTGAGCAATCTTCCATTGGAGAACGAAATCTCTTCAGTGTTGAGCACTTTTGAGATTGTGAGAGACCAGTCGAATTTGTGCAATTTGTGAGAGCTTCATACAGAGGTTCTACTGTGCTTTATCAAAGTTTTGTTGAGTTCTTTATCAGAGACAAGAGGGTTTGTGGAGATGGCAACCTTCTTTCATCATGGCAGGCATTTGACATCATGGTCGTACCTTCAGAGTTGAGAGTTGGATTTTTTTTGCTTGAAGTGTGTGGCTATCTGTGCAAGGGTGTTTGGTTTTTCCTTGGAGAAACGCCTTCCAGTTTGAGGGTTTCTCTTCACCCTTCTAGGCGTCTAGCATATACTACTCATTTGCCTCAGTTTATGGGCTAGATTTCACTTTCTGTAGCTTCCTACACTAGATTTAGCCAGATTTCACCATCTTAGCTGGCAAACTGGACTTCATTTCTTAAATAAATAATTTGGGAGTTTTCGGGTATGTTTGTGAGTTTTGAATCCATTGTTGAGCTTATTTATTACTTTCTGTAATTTCAATTCGCTTAAATTAGCTCAGATTTACATTTTAAAAGCATTTATGCTGTGTGCCCCTTCTATTTCTCTCTAGAAACTCTTCTCTAAAAAACGTAAAACACAATAAAGATAAATAAAAGACAGGGGTTTGAGGTTTGAACCAGCAAGGCTCATCACACATTTGACACATCTCAAGTTATAATTTTCAGAGCAGTTTACAGGTTAGAGCTCAAAGAGGGTTTCTACATGCAGATTTGGCCTTCCAAGAATGAAAACTCTTGGGAGAAGGGAGTGTTGGACGTAGCCCCAGCATTCTAGAAGTTAAAAACAGTTTATAAGGGTTCTCTTATCAGTTTGGCAGCAAGTTTTGAGGAAGAAGATTGCAGATCAGTCCATTTTGAGGGCAGAAATTTACATCAGATTGCAGATCAATATTTTTAGAGGGCATTTCTACCATCCTCCAGCAGTTGCACAGTCAGCCACATCTCTATTGGGCATTTGGGCTTCAAACCCTAGGTGTCAAGTGGAAATTTTGAAGTTTTGGAGCTGAAAATTCACCTACAACAGTGGCAAAACTCCTCACACTTGGAAATGAATTGGGTAGTCATTTTTAAAGTTGGGAGAGTTCAAAATTGCTGTCACAAAGTTATATCAGACCTCTGAGGTTTTATTTGCAGCCTTGTAATAGTCCATTTCCAGGTCTATGGATGAATGGGTATGTTGTATTTGGCCCATATCTATGTAATTTCAGTCTTTTCTTAATAGAATCGTTGTATGCTTTGGTTATTTTCCATTATCAGCATTATATATGTCATGTTATTTGCATAAAACTCAAAAACAACAAGAAAAATCAGAAAAAACACAAAACAAACAAAACAAAAAACATCTCCTATACGCTGGTCAAAACTTCTTGAAAAGACAAACTCAAAAAAATCAGATCAAATCGGATTAAGAATCTTTCACCGACATCACTTTGTTATCATCAAATAGCATAACCCCAATGAGAGCACAAGGTGGGTTAGGGCTCCAAATTTGAAATGCCTTTTTCCCTCTAAAATGAGATGCCCCTCTCCAAGAGATATTAAATTTATTTTATTTTTCATTTTTCTCCTTCATTTTGGCATCCACCTTAGGAAATACAAGTCCACCTTTTTAAAAACAACTTATGTCATCAAACCTAGGCGTGGAGGTACAAGGAAGGATCATTTTTGAACTTTATAACTTAAGTCATGAAAATTACCTTTCCAAAGAATTAAGTGATAGTGGATATAATATGCCAAAAATATCAAAACTCACCAAACTGAAACTGTCAACCATTGCCAAAACTGGAAACCTTGCAATGCATAGCTACCAAGACCAAATGCCCAAAATAGCACTTACTAAAAATAGCAAACTGCTAAAAATAGTGTGTCCAAACTCCAAACTGGCCCAAACTAAGATACACTAAAACTTACTAAAAATAGTAAGTGCTAAAAATAGCAATACTACCCACCAATGATCAGAGAAAACCCAAAAAAAACAGAAAACTCTCTGGCAATATGAAATATACCCCTTAATTTTTGCCTTTAATTTTCAGTCACAACAACGCAAATCATGCACCCGTTAAGAATTAGCTCTAAACCAAAATACAGCTGAAACAACTCTAACCAAGAATGCGCCCTAAAACCATTTGAGGAGGGGCAGGCATATGGTCAGAGGATCCCTAGGATCTAATAACTTGATAACAACTAAAAATAGAGAGCTAAACTCAACACTGTTGGCGTAAGAACTAACACCTCTGGAGTGTGAGTTTGTACGGACAGCTATGCACACTACGTAATGAGTGCTCTTCAAATTAGGAGGGGAAGCTCCCTCGTTGTGCTGGAATGCATAAAATAGAAAACTAAACTAATGTCCTATCTTTTTGTTCTCAGCTGGTAGAGGCACAAGGTTAAGAAAACCTAGAACGTTGCAGCTAAGTATTTTCTGGTTTCGCAGATCATGTAACTACAACTAAGCTAACTTCTTTAATATCTATCCAATTTCCTCAAGAAACAGAGCATGAGGAAATGGAGCAGGAATGTATTGTACGATAAACTCCAGGTGCGGGCTCACAACATGAAGGCAAGGTAGGCGCAACTATTTGCTAATCCGGCAAACAAATGAAAACCTGGTACAGTTCACAACATGAAGGCAAGGTAGGCGCAACTATTTGCTTGGCTGAATGAGTCTACTACACACATCAAACGATAAGCTTTGAGTACAGTTTCGCAACATGAAGGCAAGGTAGGCGCAACTATTTGCTCTTCTGAATAGGCTTATAATCAACAAAACAAAAGGTAAGCAACTGGGACAGTAGATTGTATAGACGCAACACGCATGCAATAACAATCAAACCAGCAACCCCATTTAACTAAGATCGAATAAACACCATAACAATAACATGAAGGCAAGGTAGGCGCAACAATTTATTATAACAGCAATTACTCTTTGAACAGATACAATAATAGCAATACTACAGGCAAGGTAGGCGCAGCATGTATGCTATCAAGCAAAAGTTAAATTACAAATGAGCTTAAAGCTCTTATTTATAGACTTCAAGGTGTAGGCAACCCTAAAATCACCTTGAGTCAACTAAAGTCTTGCAATGCATGCAAGATCTTATTCCTAAACCCTAATTGAATGAAACTATACAGTTAACTGGGAAACTATCATCAGTTAACTGAAACATCTAATCTAAATGGACAAGGTGCAACATGCACGTCCTTATTGAAAGCAAGTCAACTGGAATGCTATCATCAGTCAACTGAAAAATCTAATCTAATCTCCAAGTATATGTAGATATTTCCAAGAAAGACATGGCATGCAATGTGTAACAACCAGTTAACTCGGAAAGAAGCCTCGAGTTTAACTCCTGTGTCTAATGTCTATCTTGGAAAAGGTGGGACGCCTTTAACTGAAGTCTACTGGCCCTGATCTTGAGAAATTAACCCATCTACGAGGTCGTTGACTGCATCTCCATCTGGGGAACTGAAGCTCTGGCGAAGAATCCTATGTCTGTGCAGCATGTCTTCTCCATTAGTCATCTGACACTGGAACTCACCCTTTCTCTTGATTGCCTCATCAAACAATGTTGACATGGCTGTAAGCTGATTCATCTTACAGCCAACGGTCTCACCACTGAAAATACCGTGAATAAGTGCTTGGAGCTCTAACTGGATGTCAGCAAGCTCAACATAGTCACCACCCACACGCTGATATACACATGGTAATTGAGACACAGTCTCTTATATAGCGGAGTGCACTAGTAATATGCTCTCTGCTCTCAGCCACCTCTCTATCATCTTGTTTTGACACTTATCCAGTCCAGCATTGAATGCCTGCTCGCTCTGACTCATGGAAATAACCATCCCATCCGAATGTTGAGGAATATCCAGACTTCGCTGGATATCAAGGGGTTTAAGACTGCATATGACACGTCCATCTATTGACCGTATCTCTCGTGTAGCGGAATTGTAATGCTTGATGCAACATATTACAAGCTCCACGCAATGCACCGAAATAGGTATGGAAGCGGCCTCAAGTAACCCGGATTGCTGAATATTCTTGATAACTGAATCCCTGATTTTGAGTGGATCCAAAACTACCTCCGGCAACACCTTATGTAGATCTGTATCAACCGTTCCGATGAAGTCATGGGTTAAAACCGATTTGGTCTTGAATTCGAGCTGAGTGAACTGCATTCTGAAAAACTTGCCTGTTGACTGTGCACACGGCTATATTCTGACAACTTTTCTGGAAAGCCAAAAATAGCCTGCTGAGGCTAAAAATAGCTTGTCGGATGAGAATTTTTACGAAAAAATCTGAGATATGGGTTTTGTCCAGAAAATGATTCTAAGACAACCCAGAACGTCAGAAATGCAAAAATTTACCCTTTACTCAGCCATGCAAAAGAATTTCGGTTGAGAAAATTAAAGCTTCAAGAACAGATGTTCTGGAACAAATTTTCCTGAAAAATTCTGGCACATGGGTTTTGCTGAGAAAGCTCTTCTGAATCAACCCAGATATTTTGTTTTGCCAAAATCTGCCAACACTTCGAACATGCAAGAGAATTTAAGACGAGAAGATGGAAGAAATATAGAGAAGAAGAAAGATGTTTTTTAATTTTTTATTTATTTATTATCTTCTTCTGTCAAAATCGCCACTCTGCCTTGAATCTGATGCTGAATCTGAACTTGTACCTGCAAAAGAATATTTTATCACCTTCGAACTTGATCCTTTGATGAAAATTCGCCAATCTCTTTGAAGAAATTCGAACTTTCAAAGCTGTGTGAATGATGAAAGGCGCCATGCTTGTTTAAATAAACAATTCGTACCATCATGCATGCATAATGCAACCCTAATTTAGAAAAAAGAAATTCGATTGGCTTCTCTCCAGTTGAACTGCCACTGTCTCTGAGTCTTCAGACTAAAATAATATCTTAATTTTAAAACATGCAAAAAAACTAAAAATGGCGCCAATGTCTGTCTTTGAAGAAATTCGTCACTTTTCAATGCTCTGCATGCAAAAAAAAAAAAATTTCATTTTTGCCAAAAATAGCATCTTGCTGTGTCCAACACACTTCCCTGATTCCAAAAAGTCAAATTTTGATCTTTTAGGCTTCCATTTGCAAGAGTTATGAGATTTTTGAAAATCTCCTATTTTGTAGCTGATTGCAAAGTTACAACTGACCCTGTTCAACTCTGATTTCCGGATGATTGAATGATCCTACGACCGTGCTGAGATATCCACCGCAAAGCTTGTATGACAAGGATGAAATGTTTGCTAGGAGCAACAACTGCTAAAATCATCATTTGATACCTTAGAAAATTAGGCGCCTCTGATTAAATTGATGTTTTGACTCCAGACTTAGCCATTTCTTCATATTGCCTTTTGATGCTTCAAACTGCCGCTGACAGTGAATAATGAACTCCACTGACTGAATAATGGATTCATTGCGTGACTAGAAGTACTCTGCATCCAATGACTGTATGTGAGGGATCTAAAAATTGTATTAAGAACCCCAAAAGAATGAGCGCCCCTATTCTGTGATAGCTCAAACACCATTCTGACAAAAGTGTGATTTTCTTCTGAACACCATACTTTGATCCTTGATACCGGGAACTGGAATGTTCCGATACGCGTGCCGCCTGTCTTGCTGTACAGTTTGGTCAACTTGCAAGAGATGTTCTTGGAGACGACGAAGCCAGAAAATTGCTTTTAAGGCCTCTACAAGAAAATCGCCTTTTTCAAAGAAAATTATATTCTTACACTTAGTCATTTTTTGAACTGCCTTCAATCAGCTCTTCTTCACAGCATTATCATCTTGACCTCACACGTACGAGCACTCGCCAAATCCCGGAGGCTGTCGGCTAGACTCGTTGGATAGCTTGAGTAATTGCACACAAGTCTTGTGAAGACTGTAATTGCAAATAACCCCGTCTGGCAGGCCTAAAGGAGAATCGCCCCTAGCCTACAGCTGTGCAGCTTTGTGTAGCTACGCTTCACCATCCTCTGTTTTACGTGCTCGGTAGGACCTCTGTCACAGTTACTCAGAATATCGGATCATCTTGTGAACGGATACACTGCAAAGCTGGACTGAGCTGGAAGAGATCTCAGGAAGACCTCAATTGCAAATTCATCCATCAAACCAATCATATTCAGGATCGCCCCTGGGCTACAGGGGAGCGGATTTGCATTTCTAGAAACCTCATCTGACATGTATCTTGCTTGCAATTTCCACTTCTACCGCTGATAACCGGATTTCTGTATTGGATACGCTTCCGCTTGATAGCTCGTTGAAAAGCCAAACTAATTCTGCAAAGACTGAAACCATCAAAACACACATGCATCTAGATCTGGGCCTTCAAAAAGAAAATCGCCCTTGGGCTAGAAGGGAGCGGATTTGCATCTCTAGACTGCCTCCTTGATGAAAACACTCTTCGCAACCTCTGCTTCTGTCTTCGTTTGCCGGAGTTTTGTAACTCGGATAATCTTGCTTCATGGCTAATCGAAAAGCTGACTGAAAACTGAACATAATGAATGTATCCTTTATCCAAAACACTCAAATCTTGACCTTCAAATGGAAAGGCGCCCCTAGGCTACAGGGGAGCGGATTTGTTTTGAATTCAATGATTTTCACCATTTTATGCTTTGCAAACATTGTATCCATCCCTGCGGTTGACCATGTCGAAGCGTTGTGACTGCTGAGGTGTGTGGATGACTATACTTCATCATTTTCACATGTACGGACACTATAAAGTTGATTTGCACGTTGATTGCGCAAGTGTCTACTACGTTACATAGTGAAAAGTTCCCAGACTTAGAATATTTTAGCACTTTTTGCCAATCTGAAAATCCCCTCCATCAAAAAGCATTATTTCCAACATCTTTTATCGTAGAGCGTTCCTCTTCGAGTTTCAGGCTTAGATATTGATACCTGGTACTGGCCAACTGCCATTGATGACCCCGAAGATCCTAACTTTTCTCCTGAAAAAGTGAAAACTACCCACCAGCCTTAAATTGACTTTTAACTAAAACTGACTTCACCGCTGTGATTGTGATGTGAAATAAGCCAATCAAAATTAATTTCAGCCGATTCTGACAAGTTCCTATATTTTAGGGTTTCGGGCTAAAAATAGATTTCAGAAACCCTAATTTTCAAATTTTGCCAGTATCTTCCTGGCATGACACTGACTAAAAGCCCATACTTTATTTGCCCAAAAACTGAGTTTTAACCCCACTTTTACAAGGTTTAGACCATTTTAATCAAAATGCCTTAATGAAGCAAAAATTTCGGTTTGGGTACAACAAACACCAAGGATGTGCACGCAAGATCCTTTTGCAAGGCGAGGTGCTAACATATGGTGGAGTGCTAGATAATAAACTGAAATACAACTTCTTCTGCAAATGCAAGCATCCACAAGCGGTGGGAATACTCCACTTATTTCGTGGGTGTGATTATTACAAACATTTAAAGGCAGCAAGCCAGCCAATTAACCTCACTTCCACTTAAACTGTGGAGGGTATACAATCCACACAACCACTTTATTATGTGGGGGGAATTACAAACAAAGTAAATTGCAGCAAGTAAACAAATTGTTGTTAGTACTACTAAACAACTTACAACATTTAATAAACAGTTGCAATGTATCAACCATGAATTCCCAAATTGAGGAATGGTTAGAGTATCACTTCCTCTAACATTTACAATATGAAAAGATGCATAAATGAAGCTCAAAACAGCAAGATAATTAAACTTATCTAGTCTGATCAGAAACAGAGAGTACAGAAAATCAAACAAGCAAGCTATAGATTCACCAATTTTGGACGGAACTCCTCTGAAACAGCTCTGAATGCTTCCCTACCATAGTCGATCAACAGCTAGAAGCTAGGCATCCAAACTCCAATGGAAATTTGAGCCAGAAATAGGAGATAACAGCAGGCACGAATCCCAATGCAATAACCAGATGGTATGACCCCTCAAGGAGGTCGACTTTCTCTTAAAAAACAAAAACTTGATATTAAAATCTACAAATTTGTAGGAAGGGGCGCCCTCCACAGTAGAACAACATGGGCTAACACCCAGAACGAAACCAAAATCTGAATTGAAGCTATGAACAAAAAATAGCTTCAACTAGGCCATATCAGCAACTTGCAAAAACAGGTTTTACATCAGCAACCTGTTCGATTTAAACAATTGAAGCTCCATCTGTATTTCAAAGTGAAATACAGCCATGATGATCCACCTAGGAAGCCATAGTTGCACGCCCGAAGGATGGATTGAATTTGCTAAGCTTCCCCTTAGCCAGGTTCTGGATTCAAACCAGCAACATAACCTTACTATTCAATTTTCCAAGATGAAATACAAAGAGCAAGGCACCAATATATAAGCTTCACATTGGCAAATGAAGCAAACTGTAACTCCCAACAAGAAACTGTTCAATTCCTCCAAGGGACGCCACCTTTTAGCAATTACTTTATTTGAAATATCAAAACATTTCCCTTTTAGGCATCCATTTCAAAAAGCAACAATAAACATTTAAATGTTTATGAAAATCGACCCCCTTATGTCCCCTTCATTAAGACAACTTAAAGTCATCAAGCCTAGGCATGGGGTACAACTTTAGATATGAAAAATCGACTAAGTCTAGGACTCAGTCCAAGGAGGGATAGAAGCCAAAACCCAAAGCCAACATTCAAACTGATTCTGCCAGAAATAGAATGATGACCTGAGCAGAATTGTTGATGGTGCCAATGCCACAAAAAGACTTACTAAAAATAGCTACTGCCAAAAATAGTAAGTTAACTTCAAAACCCTTCAAAAAGCCAGCTGAACAGCCACACTGCCCAAAATGTGAACTACAGATGATTGAACTGCTGCTAGAAAGATACTGCTATAAATAGACTTACTAAAAATAGCAACTGCTATAAATAGTAAGTTTGCAAAACTTCATCTGAGCAATAATCATGACTTACTATAAATAGTAAGTGTCTCCAAACGCCTTCTGAGTACAATCCAGGAAGCCAACATGACTTACTATAAATAGTAAGCGCCTGGAAAAGTTATCAGATGGGGATGCATGATACACCATTCTGAAGCTCTCTGAAAACCCAGAAAACTCCACCAGACATGCATAAAAAACCCCTGCATGCAAGCCCTCAAAACTGCATCTAAAACCTCATAAAAAATAGGAAACCCTAATTTTCAGTTCTGCTTAGCCTATGAGTTTCTAGAAATAGGCTAAAACCTCAAGAAGAGCGTAGGGCTAAAATGGGGACATTACACAATATTTGCATACACCTCTGAAAAGTGTTGACACGAATCCTCCAAGAATCTTGGAATCCCCTAAACTCCTCTGTTTAGCCTACGGGACTCCGTAAATAGGCTAACGGTCACTGATAAGCTTGTTGGCGTTTCAAATCGCACCTCTGGAATGCATTTTGGAAACAAACAGCTATGTGCAGTAAACTGCTCTTCGAATTAGGAGGGGAAGCTCCCTCTTTTGCTGAGTTGCATAAAGAAAGTAAACTAAAACCAATTTTGCCTATCTTTTTGGTTCAGCTACGAGAACACAAGGTTATAGAACTCTAGATGTTGCGGCTGAGGTTTTACCTTTAATGAAACTTAACAACTACAACTAACTTACACTATTGACGTTTCTAGCCTCTCAAGTAAACGCAGAGCAAGAGAGTTAGAAATGAATGAGATTGATTTTCTGACAAAGATACTTAAATAAACTTTCTTCAACATACATCTACTGAATTTCAATGCAAGCTAAAAAAGAGATCATAAAAGCATTACGGAAATATGAGACTTTATATCAAGGCAGCAAAGCACGCTCAAGACTTTATTTCCTCACACTTCTAGGCACAACATAATAAACGGAAATCTGTGATTTTTATATTGGGGCAGCAAAGCACGCTCAGGACTTTATTTACTCAAACTTCTAGCACAAAGTTACAATTCCGGGACAGCAAGTTGTGGCAAAATACACGCAACATGCGATCAAACCAGATCATCACTTGACACAAGACACATGTACTGAACAAGAACTTGCAGCTAAAAGAGGCATGCAAACTTGCCCTTAACACAAAGTGAACTGACACTAATCGATAACAAACATGAAGGCATAGGCTCAGCAATTCTATTATCACAAGCACAGTTAAACTAAAATGAGCAAACATTGCTCTTATTTATACACAAGCAGAGGAGTAGGGAACCCTAAAATCTCTTTGCTTTTACAACTACCACTTGCCAACATGCAAGCTTTATTTCTAATCCTAGAAAAGATAAAATATCTAAAACCTAGAAAGCATCTAAACTAGGAAAATGTCAACTCGTTACAATCGTTTTTTTTCTATCTTCAAAGAATGGATAAGAATCAGGACAAGAATAGAAAGAAAGCTAGGAAGAAGCTTCTAGAAGAAAGCTGATTTAAATCTCGATCACATCCGCTAAAAAGTGAGCAACTTCATCCTTGGTGGGAGTGCCAATACTATTAATAACAAAATGTCACTTTTCCAACATTTCCTCACCATATGGAATAGATCTTAGGAAATCTTCACCCTCATTGGCCACTTTCTCGAACTTTGCTGACATCGTGGAAATCATCTTCATTCTTCCAACACTGCCATCGCTGCCATGCATGATATCTTGAAACTCTGCTTGGACTACGTCAAGCCCAATGTATGAACCATCTTCAAGGCAATACTGACAAGGAATTGCTACAACAAATTCTCTAATGAACCTAAGAGTATCAATAACTCTTTGCTTATACACAACAAACTCCTCAGATATTCTCACATATGTATTAACCTTGAAAAGGTGACCTTCTTTCCACTCCAGGATCTGTCTTTTGTGTTCTCTTGCCATTGTAGAGTCGTAAACCATATCTAAATCTGCAATTATGATTGCATGCATAGGCTTGAACTCGGCTATCAACTGCTCAAAATCCTGGATACCTTGACATAAGTCATGAGGTTTGTATCTTAGTTGAAAGACCTGTGCTAGAATCTATTTTCCTCTGATAATGAACTCTTCAATCCATTCTTGAGTTTGTTTTCCACAAATAACCAACTGCCTCAACTGCTGTTGATCAGCTGGTGTCTCTAAAACTTGGGGCAGCAATTGTGTTGTTTGTGAGGTGTCATGAATGAGTTAAGATATACACAACCGAAGTTGACGATTTTCAGCCTTGAGGGCTGCCTTGTATTCTCCATCCTTTTGCACTCTTTCTTGAATATTTTTAGTTACCATCTTGAACAAACTCATGTCAGCATGTCGATACTTTTACCAAGATTTGCTTTGACTATTATAAAATCATCAACATCCACATCATCCCTGATTCTATCTTCAAGAGGCGTAGCTGTCTCCATAACCATTTCACCATCAGGATTTCTCTCAAAGTGGATTTGTTTCTTTGCCTTCTTCTTGGGTGCTTCCTGATATACGTTGAGATCATCAACATTTACCTGATAAGAAGGCCTTCATCTTGTCCTTCCCAAGGAGCTCTCAAGCCAAGATGTGGTATCTCTACTAACATCCATGGAGGAATAACTGCAACATTGGCCTCTATCTCCTCGTCTTCCAAATCAATGTGAATTGGCGAAGACCTCGGAGATGGCAAAGGGTCTTGTATCAAAGGCACATTTTTTGTTTCCTCTTGAGGTATGGGCTCATGTGGAGGGGCTTCTATTTCAGCTGTAGGCTGCTCCTGGATGACAATCCCTATGTAGTCCAGCCTCTTCTTTGCACTCTTTGTAGACCTACTACCCTTCACAACTTCTTGACCTTTTCCTTTTGTCTTTGACTGAGCTTTAGAAGAAGAAGGAAGCAATGGATGAACCCTTGGCGGCTCTGCTACTGGAATTGACTTCATTCTTTTGAGTGCCAAGAAGGTCTTGTTGTAATCAACAACCTGACGAGTCCTTTCTTCCACTGTGAGGCATTCTTTATTGGCCCAATTGACTTGCGGAAGGGGTTGTTGCTCAATCTGATTTCTAGTATAGACTGGGAGAATTACATCTTCGTCATCATCAGATAACCCTTCAATGTCTTCAGATAAACAATCTTTCATTTGATGAAGGGTGAGTCTACTATTGCTTCACCTTCGCACCTTGAACTCATCTCTGCAATTAGCCCAAAAGTCCTCAAGTGCGGGCACATGAGCATAGTTTTGACCAAGTCGGGCTGCATAAACACCATGGGGATCATAAGATCGTCTCTCGTTGAAAGGCTTGAGACCAAGTTTATCTAACTCATTACCCATTATTTTAGCATTTGCGGATGATCTACAACTGTATATTCCCATTTCAAAAGGGAAGTTGAAGGCTGGTTTCTTTTTGTTTCACAAGCGGGTGTGAACATCTGATACTTGCCTTAGAAACTCCATACACACAACTTCATTTGACGGATACCTTGGTAACATAAGAGGAGCACCTGAATAGCCATAAACCCTTAGGTAAGTGAAAGTAGCAAACTGAATAAACCAATCCGCCCATTCTGACATTGCTGCCCTGGCAATAGATGAAATGCGTACATGTAGCTCATTGTCCAGGTCACGCACTGTATATATTAGGAATGCTTCATTCACTCTTTTGTAGTGATGTGATGCCGCAATGAACTCCAACTGAGTGTAGTATTTATAAACATGTTGTACATTTCCTTTGTGTTTAACCCTCTGAATTTGCCTTGAAAGGCAACCAAGTAGACTAGGTAGGAGATCATATGGAATGCATGTCTATTGAAATATTCAGTTATTTGATGATGAAGGCAATCACTGATAAATGTAGGCCAGTCATAGAACTCTGTCTTCTTCATGATGTGAGGTATCACGTAGAACATCCAAGCTTGAAACTTCATTGCATCCGCTTGACCAGTAATTCGGTTGAGTAAGGTGATTATTATGGCAAATTCATCCTTGAACTCTCCTCTCGTTATGTTCTTTGGCAATGTACTGTGTTTTTCTTTCAGCCACCTATGAGCGATCTTCTTGCTGTACTTTTCTTGGTGCTCTTCCTATATCCTTTCACATTTTTCTATATTGATGGTAACACTTTCAGGCCATGGCGGAATTGAGAAGCATTTCTCGATCATGTCCGAGCTTCTCGATCATGTCCGGCTTTAAGCTGCATATGATTATTCTTCCATCTACTGACTAGATTTCCCTTGTGGCAGGATTATAATGCTTGATACAAGCAATTATGAATTCCAAGCTTTGTACTGAAAAAGGTATGGATGCTGCTGCGAGAAGACCTGAATGGCCAAGATGCCTGATGGTAACATTTCCTGCATCTTCCAAAGTACGCAAATTGAATATTGGATTGATATGGTGTAAATCAGTCTCGGCTATTTCTATGAAATCGTGGTACAGTGTTGATTTGGTCTTAAACTCTGTAGGGATGTACTCCATTCTGCAAAACTCAAAGATTGAATGTGAACACGCCTAGGTTCTGACAAGTTTTCCACAACCTTCTAATTTTAGTTTGCTGATTTTTCTTCGTCAAACGGATGAATTTTTTGGAAATTTTTCTGAGATATGGGTTTTGATTAGAATTCCGTTACAAGCCAACCCAGATCATCCGTTTTTGAAAATTTGGAGTGAAGATTGAAAAAGCGGCAAACCCTAATTTTCTCCAAAAAGAAAAGAAAAACTTGGCATCTAGGTATTGTTCATGAGCATATTTTAGATGAACCCAATTGATTAGATGTTGAAAACCTTGGCTTCTAACTGAAAAAGCAACCACTTTAAGTTTCTTTGAAAAAGCTATGATATGGGTTTTGTCCAAAAGAAGGTTTGAAATAGACCCAGAAGATTAGAAATTGAAAAATTTGAAGTTTTCTCTGACATGCAAAATAAAAAGCAGCTATTGCAACCTTCAGAAAATCTTTCAAAAATTGTTCAGAAGATAGAACAAATATAAACCAGCTCGCTGAAAATTGAAAACAATAGCCTCCTTCAAAAATTTGATGTTCTGGATGAAGAAATATGAAAAAGCAAGCCTTCTTTGAGAGTTGATCTGAAAAATTTATGAAAAACTAGCAGGTTTATGTTCTTGAATCTTGAAAATATAGGTTTGAAGTTGCTGCTCTATCTCTCCTTGAAGCCACCTGCAAGAAAATATGAAAAATAAAACACAAAGATGTCTTTAAATAATTTTTTATCTTGAGAAACAGCTCTCAAACCCTAATTCTTTGAAAACCCTAATTTAAGTTCATGCAATGAACTTAGGCGATTTTTCCTTCTTTCAAAATTTTTGAAATTTTCAAAAATTTCACCAAGGCATTGCAAGTTGGGTGCCCTTCTTGAGGTGAGGTGCCCAGTCTCTCCAGACTTAACCAATTTTCCACCATTTTCAATTTTTCTTCAATTTTCCACCTTAGTTTGATCCCGTCTCCCGGCTTCCAGATTGATCCGACGGACGAGCTGAAAGTTTCATCACAGAGCCTGATCGAATCTGACGACATTGTTCTGGAGACATCTTCTGACAAAAACTCCAGTGTTAGCCATTTTATGATCTTCAAATTTTGCTCGTCTTCTAACCTTCAGATGGATTCATGATTTCGGGCATTGTACTAATCAGATTGACTGGCTGTCAGGTTCATTGGATAGCTAAGAAGATTCTGGAAGGGGTCTCCTAGATGCTTCATCTCTGGAAACTGTCATTTAAAAGCTCTAAACCCTAGGCGCCCTTCTCCTTCAAGGGTGCCCATCTCCTCTAGAGATAGTTTTTATTCTGAGTTTTTCACTATTGCTTCTAACGTTTGTCGTTGCTCTTTCTTTTCTCCTCTGTTCAGTCTTCGATATCTGATAATTGCCAGCTCTGATAGACATGCTGATGATTGCGTTGGACAACTTGATCAAGTCTGACGAAGTCACGTTGGAGGTGCCTTCAGCAAATTCTATCATTTGACCTCTTAAAAACTTGGGCGCCCTTCTTCTCTAGGGGCGCCCATGTTCACCAATGTTAGAAAATTTTCATTGTTTTTACCTTCAGAGTTCTAAACCTCTTTCTGTGACCTCTGTTTGATCTGGATTTGTCGACGGTTGGGTGATCTGACGAGCTGACGGAGACATCCGCTGCAAAGTTAACGAGAAACTAAACAACGTTGCCTAGGGAATCCAACCTCTGACTCCATCATCCGACCTTCCAAAAAGATGTGCGTCCTTCTCCAGGGGCACCCATGCTGAGCAGACTTAACCATTTTTTAGCAATTTTCAACCTCTTCCCTCGTTTGACGTGCCTTCCTTGTCTTGGTTGCCGGAAACAGAAAAAATTTCTAAGGCATTGAAGTTTGGGCACCCAAACTGAGCAGGGGCACCTAACTTCTCCAGCCTTAGACAATTTTTTGTATTTTTCAACTTTTTTCGCTTCCTCTCTCCTTTCTCCGTTTTTTGTGCATGTTCACCGTTGACAGCTTTTGTTTGATGCTTGAACGTCTAATTCTGACACCTGGCAACTGACTGACCTCCATTGATGACATTGGATCTCCTGAAACAACTTCTGAAAAAGCAAAATAGACCCAATAGGGTAAAACTGATCTTTTTGTGATTCTAACTGTACCAGCCTGATGAGGAAGTATTTTGAGTCAATCAAAATCAATCTTAACCCTAGAAGCCAAACTTTCTATTTTTAGAAAATTTTACAAGTATATGTTTCTTAAGAAACCCAGAAAAACCCAGAAAAGTTAATATTTTTAGAAAACTGCTAAAAATAGAAATTTTCCTATAATTTAGGGATAAAAAACTGAAATCTGGGTATTGTAGGTTTGATTGTTCTGAACTGACCTAGATTGTCGGATTTTGAAAATTTCAAGTTTTTGAACCCCATGCAAAACATGCAAATCCCAATTTTGACCTTTTTGACAGATTTAACAATATTTTGACTCATTTCTTCAAAATGTCTAGTGTAGCGAAAATTTTAATTTGGGGTACAACAAAGCTTAGGACTAAGGGGATATTACATCAAAACCATTTTGTAATTCCATCTTCACCCTTATGTTCATGATATGATCACTACTAGTAAGAAGATCATCCACATAGAAAATCAAAATAACAATGTGATTATTCTGAACTAGTATATCCAATGTATCATTTGAATTTCAAAACCATGACTTGTAAACTCAGCGATTCACCAAGTACTTGCAAGTTTTTCCCCACTGCAAGTTATCTCAAGAAAATTCCCAATTTCTTCCACGAGTACTCACCAAAACTTGGCAAGTCCACATGAAAAGCTTGGCACAAGGTAAGCCGCAAATCAAACATGGGTTAGATGCAATTTGACACAAAAAAAATGGTTTTTTCTCTATAAAGCCTCCATTTTCCCTTCCACACCACACAACAACAAGCAAGCATGTGTAATGTCCCCTTCTCAGTAGCCACCCTGGAGATTGTTTAGCCTTTATTTATTCCTGAAGGCTAAAAAGGAGAAATAAGGGAATAATAATTAAATTAATTGTTTATAAAATTATCTCCATAAATTAAAACTAAAATTAAAAGGGTAACTTTATTTATAATTAATTTAATTAAAGTGACTTAAAATAAAATAATAAATTATAAAGACACTTTGGAATAAAATAATAATATTTCTAGAAGCTTCTTGGAAGTCATTGAGAAATCTTTATAAGGAGTTGTGGGCTTGGCATTTGAGGATGTCTTGGATTATACTTTTCATACCAGATTGGTAGAAGCTTGAATGCTTTCTTGTCTGAGGGTTTGAAGACTCTAGGATAGCAAGTTTGGTTGTGAAAGATCAACCCTAGTTAGAGATTGTGTAGGAATCCATCCAAGGTTTCTACAAGTGCTCATTGCAAGAGTTGAATTGGTGCAATAGTTGATGTATTATTGCACTTCTGAAAAAAAAAGATTGAATTGATGCAATAGCTGGTTTGTTATTGCATTGTATTGAAGGGTTACATAATTGCAGCAGTTGATTTATTGTTGCAATCATCACTGCACTTGAGGAGGCAATTTATTCACTGCCGGTTCGATTATTGCCAAAATTTGATGGTCTTTGACCCAAATTTTGGAGAGCATAAAGAAATCGATTTTAGAAGAAGACAATTGCAGATTTTAAGATCATTGGCAGGAGTTTGATTTGTGGAAGAAGCATTGGAAACTCATTTTAGATTGAGCAGATCGAAATTATCAGTCAAGGACGATATAACTGTTGGAAGAAAATCGTACCTCTTGTGGTATTCCAGGCGCAGTAATTTATAAGCCAAGAACAGTTTGATTATTGGTATATTTCACTTGGTTTGCATTGTTGAGGTGAAACGATTTATTGCTGGACAAAGTCGCAGCCATTGGGGCACAAAAGATAATTCGATGTGGCAGGTTTTCAACTTATTTTTCCTTGGGAAATTCGTGGCTGTTCAAGTATGATAGGTGCGACTCTTTGAAGTCAGTTTTGGAGATTTTATTTAGCAAATCTGGGTGCAACGATTCTGCTCTGCATTCAGCTCGATTTTGGAAGATTTTGATTGGTATCATTGGCGCACCTGTTTAGCAGCAAGAGGATTCGACTCTTGGAAGGAATTCGACTGAGTTTGCATTGATATCATTGCTTCCTCAAAACATCTATCCAGGTTCTCATTTCAATATAGAATCTTGTATTTAGCTTTGCACTTGCATTGTCTTTGAGTCGCTGTCACCACAACAGTTTGTTAATTGCACATCATATGGTCAAGATATTTAAATCTGCACTGTATCACTGTCATGAAAATCTGAGTTGGCATTGGCATTCAGTTTGCATTGTTTTTGGTATTTATTGGGAAATCGTCCTGTTTAGAAGCATTGTAATAGTTGCATTTTTGCAGTTCAGAATTTAATGGAATTGGAGATTGGGAAGTTGGCATGATAAGTGTTTGTAGGAGTGTCTTTCACTGTAGCAGCAAATTATAAATGGTCTTGTAGCTGCATTCTCATTCAGTCTTTATAGAATCTTGGAAAACAAAGCACTCTTGCATTTCATATTCATCATAGTCATTAGTAAACTTAGCATTCTTGCATATTTCATCATTATATGTGGAAAAGCAAAACAAGAAAACATTTACCAGCTGAAAGGAAGTTTACAAGACAACTGTTTGACAAAATTCCCAAGCAGCGAAACAAAAAATTAAGATCAGATTTTGCAAGGGTCATTACAGCATGCCATACTATATGGAGTTTGGACGCACCAAAACATCTCGTACAAATGCAATTTTCCTCTAGCTCGGCCTCACCAAAACAGCCTTCAACTATGGCAAGGGGGCTACAGCCAGCCCCCCATGACCCCCTAGAGATTAGGCCCTCAGCACACCCAGCACATGCAATTCACACATAGAATAGGTAGTAATCCATATGTATTCAAGAATCAAATCTAATAAAAAACACTTCTTCTTGGTTTCAGAGACTCAGTTGATGCATTTTGTGATTGAAATTTGCAAAAAAATTGTGATTTTATAGAAATTTAAGTATTTTTTTTTAATTACCAAGTTCTGTCAAGTTTTTGCTGATTTTTTTCCAAGTCCAAGTCTGTGAACAATGATTTGAATCACTACAATTCCTACCCAAAAAAATGCCTAGTCTTGTGGGGAAACATGTTAAGGACTTTGTTGTTTAGATTAAATTTCTTCTCAGATTATAATTTGAATCTTGAACTTGATAAATCTGAAGTTGATGCCAAATTGATGTTGAAGATGTTGATCATGAATTTACGAGTCTGAATTTTCTTTAATGATATTCGATCCACACGAGCAGAACATTTATTGATTTCGATGTCTTCAATTGTGAATCGGATCTATATTAAATATCAAATGGGGAGACACGTCCCATGAATCTATGCTTTTTCGTCCAACTAACCACCCAATCACTAATCGGGGTTAGTTTCCTTAATAAACATAAATGCTTACTAAGTTCGATCTGAGTTTATCATGCACAAATAAATAAATAATATCCAATCTGGAAATGATCACCGATTATGATGCTTTAATCGGGATTCTATGAAAAACATGTAAAGCCAATAATCTGCAAGTAATAACCTCTAAATGCAGAACGATAATATACTTGGGGTCTAGTAGGTTTCGATATGTATATAAATGATGATATAAATATTTATACAATTAATATATATGTGTGTATACATATGTCAGTACATACTGACATATATATACACACACATATGATCATCATTTGTATATCTGACCGAAGCTACCATTTTTGACAGACTTGTTTGGACTTGTGGGAAATATGCGAAGCATTATGGGTCAATTTGCTAATTTTAAAGCCCACGTTGTACAAAAAGAGAATGAGTATGTTGAACTGGAGTAAATTGAACTCAATTGTTTCTACAATTGAATCTGGTCGATTAAGACATCACATTTTGCTTGAAGACTCTGTAATCAATTGCTGCCAGAGTATTGTTAGCCAATCAAGGTCCAAATTGTGAGGTCATCAGGAGATCCTACTAAAGGTACAATCAACAATAGGGGATTTGTTGAGGAAGATCATGAATGGTTTATTTCAGCTAGATAAATGCTCTTGCAGTATACCCAACGGAAATTGATAATTCAAGAGGCATTTGATGCTACCTTAAAGGGCTTCATGACAAGTTTTCAGAAGCCGATCCAATTCATGACTCACAAAGTAAACCTACACATTATGAATCTTACCATAAAAGCATTAACCACAGTGGAAACAATCAAGGTCTTGATGCTACTCGGACAAATCAATCTATTGGATCGAAAGCTGAAAGATTTAAGGATGTGGTTGAATATCGACAGCATGGTTAGTTTGAACAGAATTGCTCATGATCATAGGGCTTGTAGAATTGAATTTGTGGCTAAGTCCAATATTGATTAGGCTCATTGTACTTTATTTTATAATGCTAAACATTGGAAGTTGAACAGTTGTGAAGGGAAACCGGTTATGTAACTGTTGGCTCCAAAAAGCTTTGGGTATTGTTATATTTGACTATTTAAGGGGATGGAAAGATATAAACATGAATATATATGGTTTATTTTCCTTCAATCTGAGTCCGTTAAGGTGAATTTAGTTTTATTAGATTAATATTATATTTGTGATTCTAAAATTTAAGTTAAAATTTGGAGCTTGATCTGTGCACATTCATGGTTTTCATAGTTTTTGGATATCCATCTTGAATCTTGATCAATTACTTAGACATTCACACCATTCATCTTAATGCATTGTGTTTAACTGATCACTATATGGGTGGTTTTGATAGTTGCATGCTCTGTATACATACTCGGCGATTAATCGCCGAGCAGCCGAGTAATCGCATGTTTTTTGGCTGGGCGAGTAATCTTGACTTTTACTCGCAGGAAACCCTAGCCGAGTTTTTTTACTGTTTTTTTCCGAGTACTCGCCGATTAATCTCTGTTTGCTCGCAAAATAATCGGCACAGAAAACGTAACACGTTTTTCAAGTCATTTTTACCTTTTCGCGGGATTTTTTACACATTTTTTCAGCGTTTTGGATGCGTTCATTTCATTTTCCGCGATTTGCAATGTCGGCTGCGTGATTTATTTCCACGATTTGCAGTTTACATTTACCCTTTTCATTTTCCACAATTTGCAGTGTTGGCTGCGTGATTTATTTCCACGATTTGCAGTGGTGGCTGCGCGACTTGGAGTCTGCGCGATTTCCAGGTTAGTTCCTGTTCGCATTGGCTGTGCGGCGCCTGTGCCAGGTCATGGGTATTTACTATTATCATTTTTTCAAACATATGCTAATATTAAATGAACATATGCCTGAATATTAAAATTTAAAACTTCATACTTCATACTTCATAGTATATGTTTGAAAAAATGATAATATTAAATGAACATATGCCTGGAAATGATTTAATATTTTTATTATTTTATATATATGCTTCCAAATGTTTATGTATAAAATAATAAAAATATTAAATTTTTTTATTTTTCTACATCAATTTAATATTTATTATTATTCTAAAATTAAAATTTCAAAATTTCATATATTATTTTATTATAAATTTATAATAATATCATGGGAGTCTTAATTTTTAATATTCATAATGATAAAATATTCACTTTTGTACATCATATTTAATAATTTATTATTATTTTAAAATTAAAATTCCATATATTATTTTATTATAAATTATAATATCATGACAAATAATAATATCTTTTTATATTATTATTTGCCATGATATTATTATAATTTATAATAAAATAATATATGAAATTTTAGTTTTAAAATAACAAATTACAATAAATCATAAATTTGATGTCAAAAATGATATTATTATTTACAATTTTCCCATGGTATTATTAATTTATAATAATAGAATAATATATGAAATTTTACATTTAAAAATTAAAATAATAATAAATATTAAATCTGATATAGACAACACCAACATGTTTACAGTTTTTCTGATGTATGTGGAATCTGGATTGTCATTGTGCAGCTGCATCAGCATATGGATATGAGTAAAACTGTAAAAGTTTAAAGTGAAAAACTCATATCCATATGCTGATGTAGCTGCACAATGACAATCCACACACATACACACAAATTTTGTTCATCTACATAGAATAAGAGATTACTCGCCCATTTGCAAACTATGATTGAAAGTCTCAAACTTCAAAGTACTTTTATAGTGGAATATCTACAATAAATTATTAAGAATGAAGTTTTAAATTTTAATATTAAATCTGATATAGACAACACCAGCATGTTTACAGTTTTTCTGATGTGTGTGGATTGTCATTGTGCAGCTGCATCAGCATATGGATATGAGTAAAACTGTAAAAGTTTAAAGTGAAAATTGAAAAACTCATATCCATATGTTGATGTAGCTGCACAATGACAATCCACACACATACACACAAATTTTGTTCATCTACATAGAATAAGAGATTACTCGCCCATCTGCAAACTATGATCAAAAGTCTCAAAGTACTTTTATAGTGGAATATCTGCAATAAATTATTAAATACAGTATGATAACAGATAACCTGCTGCTCCCACCTGCAAATTTGCAACAACCAACAAGGTTAGGAGTTAGGAGTTAGGACTGCAATGCCAATTTGCATACAAGTAAATTAAATCAATGTGCATCCAACAAAAAATAAAAATATAAGAATAAAAAAACTGAAATTAGAACAGATAGCATACTAAATGAAATGTCTCACTTTGATAGTTTACAACTTTATTGTTTGATAATGACTGAAATTATAAAGTTAAACAATTAGTTGATTGTTCCTTTCACTTTGTATTGGATCTGTTGCATCTTCTAATATATTTATTATTCAACTTCTAATATTGCAGGTTAATATTTAATCACAATGGCATCTGCCTCTGCATCTGGTTCAGACACAGCTGCCTCAAGCCAGGCCATTGAAAGGAGACCCCCTGGTAGCCGTGATCCCGCTTGGAAACATGGCTATTATGGGCCAGTACCAGGGAGTGTTATTTGTACTTGGTGCAAGAAGAAGATTAGTGGAGGCATCAATCGCCTCAAATACCATCTTGCTAGTATTCCTTGCCGTGATGCAAAGGCATGTAAAGAAGCCCCTGAAGAGGTGAAACGAGAGATGGCAGCTCTTCTTGCAGCACTTGATGAAAAAAAATTGGAGAGGGCAAAGACAAAAGCAGCCATACAAGAAGCCATTGCTCCTAATTTGACTGAAGATTCTGAGGTGAATATGCAAGGCATTGTGGGCTCTAGTCGCGGTCCACGTATACGTACCCCATCCACTTCATCCACTTCAAATAAATTCCAGTTTTTTGTCCCTAGAAATGTTCAAGGATCACAACCTTCATTGGAAGGTACTGGGTGGAATAGGGAGGTGCACAAAGAAGCAGACAAGGCTTGTGCAAATTTTTGGTTTTATAATAACCTTCCCTTCAATGTGGCAAGGAGTCCATATTGGGAGTGTTTGGTGACAGCATTGACAGTTGCAGGGAAAGGGTACAAGGCCCCTAGTCCAAGAGATTTAAGTGGCAGGTTACTTGAAGATGCTATTGTAGATGCAAATGGAATTGTGGAAGCTGAAAAGAAGAAATGGCAAAAGTATGGATGCTCAATTCTTTCAGATGGCTGGACAGATGGAAGAAACCGCACTCTTATCAATTTTATAGTGGCTTCAAATGGTGCGTGGTTTTTCTAAAGTCAATTGATGCCTCCAACATAATAAAGAATGCAGAAAATTTGAGTTTGATGTTGGAGCGGGTTGTTTTAGAGGTGGGCATAGAAAATGTTGTCCAAGTTGTTACTGACAATGCGGCGGCATATGTGGCAGCTGGTAGATTGCTTCAAGCAAGGCATCCAACACTTTTTTGGACCCCTTGTGGAGCTCATTGCCTTGACCTTCTTTTGGAGGACATAGGAAAAATTGATTGGGTGAAACCAATTGTAGAACAAGCAAGAGACATAACAAAATATATATATAATCACCCATGGGTTCTTCAATTGATGAGAGATCACACCAAGGGGAAAGAGCTTGTGCGATCGGGTGCTACAAGGTTTGCAACTAATTTTCTAACGTTGCAAAGTATCACTAGTTTATTGACTTCCTTGAAGCAGATGTTTGTGAGTCAACCATGGGTAGACTCAACTTACTCAAAGAAGGCTGATGGAGAAAAGATTGTAGCAATAATCTTTGATGGTCAATTTGCAACTAGAGCATTAGAGATTGTCAAGGTAACTTAAACTCTAATGAATTTTCAGATTTAATCCTTTATTCTTAATTTAAAATTCTATAAGTATTTTGTTTCCTTGTAAGGTGTAATTTAAATTTAGTTCTACTTTGTACTTTATAGGTGACTGAGCCATTGGTGAGGGTTTTGCGCTTGGTGGATGGTGAGAAAAATGTGATGGGATATCTTTATGAAGCAATGGATAGGGCCAAAGAGGCCATCCAACACTATTACATGGGGGATGCAAATAGATTTACCCCTATTTGGGAGATCATTGATCGAAGGTGGAACAATCAACTCCACCAACCCATTCATGCAGCGGGGTACTTTCTCAACCCCAAATTCTACTTCTCTGATGGCTTCACGGATGCTAATGGAGAGGTTATGGAGGGCCTATTCACATGTATTGACAGGATGACACCTTTACCTGAAGTGAAAGACCTCATCCTTATAGAGTTGCAACAATATAAGGCAGCTAGGGGGCCTTTGTTTTCTTCCACATTATGTGAACGAGGAAGAGAGATCCAAACACCAAGTAAGAAAAAGTGAAGCCTTTATCTTGCAAGTTATGAATTACAATTATTATTACTTATTAGTTATTAACTTATTACAATATTGTTTATCAATATTTACAAAAACTTGAATATCTTATTTGTAGGTTCTTGGTGGGATGATTGGGGTGGAAGAACTCCAAATTTGCAAAGGCTAGCCCTCCGAATTTTGTCTCAACCTTGTAGTGCTTCTGGCTGTGAACGAAACTGGAGTTTGTTTGATTCCATTCACACGAAGAAGCGTAACAAGTTGACTCAACAACGCCTCAATGATCTTGTTTTTGTGCAATATAATCTTCGGCTTCGCACAAGAAAGGTGCAGGACTTTTCAGATGAGCTCATTGATTTGGATGACATTGATCCATACAGTGATTGGACCGTACAGGATGATGAGGCCTCCTTGTTTACAGAGGATGAGATTGCTGATTTCGAGAGGCAAGCTATGGAGGATTTGCCTGCAGTAGAAGTAGGGGAGATTGGATTGGATGACATTGATGTGGTGGAGGAGGAGCCACTGCCACCTACCAGCATGGTGGAGCCACTGCCACAATCTTCTACGGCAAGCAGGGAGCCAGAATCGAGTGCAAGGACCATACCCTCTACCTCCCAATTTTTCACTAGGTTGGGGAAGAGGAAATTGTAATTGCCTAGATATGAAATTTATGATGATGATTTTCAAATACAATCATCATAAATTCATTATAGTTATTACCAGTTTCACTATGTGGCTTCGTATAATGATGCCATTTTGTAATCCATATGTATTGAACTATGAAATTTAATATAAAACACTCCCTCATGGTTTTTAGACTCATTTGATGCATTTTGTAATTGAATTTTGCAAAAAAAAGTGTTTTCATGAGAAATTTTGCTACTTTTTAAGTTGCCGAGTATTTGTCGAGTCAAAAATTTTGGGCTTGCCGAGTACTCTCCGAGTCCGAGTATGTAAACTATGGTTGCATGGATTTGGAAATTTTATGCTGACACATCATTCCCAGGCTCATTATTTCTACACTCCCTTCCTCTCTTTTGATTTTGTATATATCGAGACTGGAATTGATATCATTAATTTGCATTTAGATTGATCTTGCTTGCTAAATTATCTTGTGGAAAATGGTTTGTTTCTTCTTACAAATCAAGTAGAATAAAGCTTCTAATCTTTAGCCTTTAAGCATGCTTCTAATCTTTAGCCTTTAAGCATGTCCAGAGGAGGAATCTGTATTCACTTTCTGGAATAGTTACATTTAATTCGAGAAAACTCAAACACATCAACCAAGTATCAAACCTTAAAGGGCATTTTACCCTTTGAAATAGAGTAATTGCACTCCTCAAATTGATGTGTTAAAAACACCATCAACACTTGGAATGAAGTCATATTATCGCATTGTGTACCACTCTCAAAATTGATGCTCCTAGTGCCATTCATTCAAAATCCAACAAAGAAACAAGTCTAAGACAAGTACCATATTATTTCTATCCTCCCTTCCTCTCTTTTGATTTTGTTTATATCGAGATTGGATTTGATATCATTACTTTGCATTTAGATTGATTTCGCTTGCTAAATTATCTTGTAAAAAATGGTTTGTTTCTTCCTTCAAATTAAGTAGAATAAACCTTCTTATCTTTAGCCTTTAAGAATGCCCAAAGGAATCTGAATTCACTTTGTGGAACATCTACATTTGTTTCAAGAAAACTCAAACACATCAACAAAGTATCAAACCTTAAAAGGTATTTTACCCTTTTCAATAGAGTAACTGCACTCCCCACGTTGATGTGTTGAAAACACCATCAACACTTGGAATGAAGTCGCATTATCCTCTCAAAATTGATGCTCCTCGTCCATTGGATCAAAATCCAATGAAGAAACGAGTTTAAAACAAGTACCATATCCTTCAATATTGCATGTTAGTTAGAATAAACAATAATATCTCAAGATGAACGAGAAAAGAATATGGTTGTCTCCTTTATTTGAGCGTCCCTACTAACTATGGCTTTGTTACAATAATGTTTCTCGAGGATGCATCCCCAAGGCAAAACCCTTGTTCCAGGAGCAAGGGTGTCCAAGGAGTAATGGGATGGGGATGAAAAGTCCCCCCATTACCCCACTAGGTGCCACCCCCAAAGGATTCTATCCTCAAGACAACCCTGTAGAGAAAAGGCCATCCTTGGGGACATGCCATTTAGGGGTGCAACGCCCCAAGATGCACTATCACCCCCAAGGCAAACAAGGGACATGCAAACAAATAAACTTGAAACCCTAAAGCTAAAAAGGGGCCATCAAATCTCCTAATCCTTAAAACTTATGAATATGCTAGGCCATGCTCTATTACAATCATGAAGAAAAAGAGGAAGGCCCCTACAAACTTTTAAAAAGTCGTGTAACATTAAAAAAATTGAAAAAAAAAGAAAAAAAAGGTGAATGCATCGGAGGTCCTTGTGGCCTCAATGAATTTAATTTGGGCTTGGTGGCACAAGTTCCATGCCACAGCAAAGAATGCAACCAAAGCGCCACCCCCAAACCCTTTAAGGGCCATTGCCCCTCAACCTCGCTTGAGGTGTTGTCCCTAGACCCCCACTCTAGTTTTAAATGCAAAAAATAAAAGATTATTTTGAGCTATGCCAAATTAAATCCTAGGTGAGTTTCATTTATACTTAAGGTTTGTTGAGTCAATAATGCTACCATGTGAAGCAATCAAGGATAGGGGGGCAAATGAATGGAAAACTTGTCCTTTAGCCAAAACCACAAACACCAAAAAGAGGTTCAACAACCTAATACTAGCACATACAACAACTCAAATACATGCTAACATAGATTTTATCAACAATAAATCTGATTCAATTTAATACACAAGATAGTCTCCTCTAGAGATTACAACAAAACCTACATCTATGGAAACTAAACATTAACAAGATATTACATCTATTTTCCAAATCAAATAACTTTAGCCATTACAAACATGTGCACCATTAGATTTCAGATCTCTATCAAACAAAATGCATTCAAAATTATAGGGAAATTTTAACAATATTCCCTTTTAAACTTTACATTTACAAACTACAAAATAACCTACACATATGCAATGCCACACTAATCCAACACATGCAACAAAACCCACAGGCTGACAACCTTTACTCTCCAAACTTGAGCTTCCTAGCAACCTGCAAACAAAAGAACTCCCATCCCCTTGTTACCTACCCATCCTCTTTCTTAAAGCTAACCTATTCTTCATTTCCAAGAAACATTTACATGTTTCCTTCCCTAATAGGGACACCAAATCAAGAATGCATCCATAATCGAATTGTAACTCCTCTCCAATAAGTTGGAATACCTTTGCCTCCTACAATATGAAATACCATAGATTTGATTGCTTCTCCAATTGAAATGACCCCAAATGCAAGAATCAAAGGTAAGTCAAAGATGTAACTCCCTCTCCAAGAGAGTCTCAACCACTAGCTAACAATAGCTAGGTGGGGTGCCCTCCTCCATATGGACAAGATGCTTTGCCTTAAATGAATTTTTTAAATCCTAGAGCACTTCACTTCCACAAGTCAAAGATGCCATTTGAATGTAACTCTTCACCTATGTTGCATTGTAGATGCTATCCTATGTAACCCCCTTATTAAAGAGGTGCCATGACCTGTCAAGATACAATTTACAAGTAGCAAGAGAGGATCTCTAAAATTCCCAACAAGTGGGACATCCAAAATTACATGGGAAATAACATTTAAAAATACTCAAAAATGAAATCCCATTATTTTTGCATCACAAGTACCTAAGGTCCATATTCACAAACAAAAATAAAAAGATTATTTGTGTGTGATGTCAATTGATCAAACCCAAAGATGTTCCACATCACTATGGTTACAATCAAATGATTTAGAAAGTAAATACTATGATATGAGCGAACATGTTTGGATTTCAAAGATATATGTCAACACGACCATAGTTACCAAACTCGCCTAAACTCATCAAGTACTTGCGAGTCCTGACGCAAGTGAGCCTAGACAAGTCTGATAGACTCGGCAACCGGGTACTCGCCAGACTCGCCAAAACCCGACGAGTCCCAACCCCCAAACTCAGCCATTTTAACTAAATTTTTTTTTTTAAATTACAATCTTTGAATGCTTGTTTGGTTTATGACATGCCCATCTAGGATTTACAAAAAATATGAAAATGGTGTGCACCATGAAGGTTTGTGTGGTTTAGAAGGTCTTCATTTGGGCTTGGTGGTAGGGGCTCCACCCCTCGACCCCGCCCTATATCGCGACAGGGAGCGTGCCCAAGGAGCTGCCTCGGGACCCCACAAGGGGCGATGCCCCTTGACCCTGTTGGGGGTGCTGCCCCTCAACCCCATTGGGGTATTTCCCACAAACCACCATCAAACTATAGGTCTAAGCATGTAATAGGCCAATGATGAATCATGATCATAAAACCTACAAAATATATCCCCTCTTGCAAATCCCTGCATTTTCACAATCAAAGCCATAATCAAGGATTATCTTGTTTCATACATTAGGCAACTTGTTTAGTATGCAAGGACAACCATAGATAAAATTGGTATGCTATAGTCATTGTACTGTTGAATACAAGTTTAAGTCATAGTTGGCAAGAAATGCCATTTTTATAATGCAAGAAAATGTATCAATCATGCCCTATACAGGAAACACATAGAACAATCCCATCTATTAATATGCTAGGTAAAGTCAAACTAGAACATAACCATTTATCTTTTTACTTAACCGTTCCTATTTGTTAATGAGCTTGACAACAAAACATGCAGTCTTGAAGGCTTCAATAAAATTTCTATAAAAAATTCCTCACTTGAATATACACACCAATCATTGAGACACAAGCAAATATCATGGCTACATCATCATCTAGGACCTATCTTAGACACTAGCGCATGATTGTCTTTGATGTTGGCATGAATAATGCAAGCTCCTCTAAGCCATAAACTTATATTTTTAGTTTTGATATTTCGTTTGATGCCATGGATTTCATATTCCATGAGTTTTGTATGCATTTGACAATATTTATATATCTAAATGTGTTATTTCCTTTAGCTAAAATTTCCATTCATACTTATGTGATCGATGTATGTTTGTGTATGGGATCATAGTAATTTATATTTGATGGTGTTATTGTATCTTTAAGGTTTATTTATTAAAGGGTGCATGAAACAAGTTTTAAATCCTTAAAAATCTTTGAATTTCTTGGGTTTTTCTATTTGCCGAGTATGGGCTCCGAGTCCGAGTTCGATCAAAAATCGGCTTGTCGAGTCCGAGGCGAGTCAAAGTCTTGTAACACTAAACACGAAAACTTGTTGTGGGCCTCTTTGCTATGTTATCAAATGTTGGTTCTCTCTTACAACAACGAACTCAATCCTAAGATATTCACCACAAAGTCTAGACCCAAGGATTATGTAGACAAAGGGAGAATGACCTATGCTCAAACCAATGAAGTGAAAAGGTTGTATTAGAGGTTGGCATATAGAATGTGGTTCAAGTGGTGACAAATAATACAACGGCTTATGTGGCTGCAAGGAAACTTCTAGAGGATAGGCTTCCATCACTTTTTTGGGCCCCTTGTGTTGCACATTGCCTTGATCTTCTCTTGGAGAACAAAAGCAACCTTGATTGGGTGAAGTTTGTGGTGTAACATGCTAGGAACATCACCAAATGTATCTACAATAATCCTTGGGTACTGTTGGTGTGTGTTTTGAGTACGCCACCGAACACAGAATAAAAATGCCCAAGGGACACTCCTATCCTCTCTTGAAAAGTGATTGTAAATACCTAGAAGATAATACAATAACTCCAATGTTTCTTTTGGTCAGGTCATGACGTGTGGATAAGACCAGTGGGCGTTGTGATTGCTGGTAATCACAAGGGGACTTACGTGAATTTGTTTGTAGATTGAGGACTTAGACGGTTTTATCTTTGAAGGCTCTTTTTGATGGGTATTTCGGATTTTCAAAAAAAAATGCAAAAAGGCAAGGGTTTAGAAATCTAAACTACGCCTAAGAACTCAAGAGACGGCAGCAACTAGATAAAATAGGGTAACCACACTTTGTTTCACCTCCTTCGGACAACTACGCAAAGTGGGTGCGATCTTCAACGGGAGTGATAATAATTTTCATGTTCGAATTGATAAAAACAAACAGAAGTTAAGCATCCACAAATTACTGGCTCAGGCTAACTTTACACATCAAATGCAAATCATCCATTTGACAAAAGTATGAGCTAAATTTTATCCACCACTGCTATCAAATCTATCATCCACTTAACAACCATATGAATTAAATACTAATCTAATTCTACTCTAAGTGTTGAAGGAGAAATATTAAAACCTTGCACACTACTTGAAAATAAAAGTGGTTCTTAGCAAATCATGCACAAGGGCTTTTATAAACGGAAATAGTTTCGTCGCAACAATCTTATACAACTCACTTCACAAATTGTAAATGAGAGTAAACAAGTTTATATAGAGTTTAGAAAATTGAATAAACGGCTCAGATTAAAAATGAGCTAATGGCCAAGATGGAACAATTAAAACCCTAATTAGGGTTTCCCAAAATATCTTCAGTAAACAGAGAGTTGACAAGGTGATGTGGCGCTTGGGGCTATTTTCAAGGAATTACATCCCGATCCTCCCGCGCTGTCATGTGTTCGATGAATCTGGACACGATCAAGGCAACTTCATCCATGGTGACCTGAGGAAGCATTCCGATCCTGACTTCCAGTCCGTCCACACTCTCGGCGCATCTAGCAAAGGTATCCTCCCACTCTGGCTTGGTCTTCTCAAAAGACTCTCGGATGCTTAAGAAGTTCGCCAATTTGGCCCAGTCCTGCTTCAAGATGGGTCCAGTGATAGCAAAGATGTTCTCCTGGACCTTTCCCTTCAAAACCTCCAACTGCAAATCCCTCTCTCGTAGAGCTCCCTTATCTAGGATATCGGAGATCATGTTGAGAATCTTCGTCTGGACTTCCTTAACCTGATCCTCCAGCTTGAGACCATCAACCTTAACCCTTTCCAAGACTTCACCCCGTGCCGTTAGTGCCCAATACCAAGTGTGGAAGTCATAGGCTGCACCTGCTGCAATGACGCTTCCGTCTATTAATTCTTGCTTCGGAATCCCTTTCAGAATCCTAAGGCAAGGAATGATCCTATCCTGCACATCTGGAAGGCTCTCCCATACTTCCGCCAAAGCGGCTAGTCTAGAAAGCAGTGAAATGGCCTGGCCGTAAACTAAGGTCAACCTCTCCATGAATGTCTCAGCTTCCGTGCCCTTGATTGCTATCCATTCTTTGGCCTCTCGAACTATGACCCTGTTTTCTTCCACCTCCTTGGCTGCCTTCTGCGAAGAGTTTTGGAGAAGAGGAGCTGCCATGTTATCCTGATCAAGTGGCTTGATCAAGTGTTGGATATACTCTTTTAAGCGCTCAATTTCTAACTGGCACTCCTTCCTCTTGGCTACCTCTTTTGCCAACCTTAACTTGATAGTGGACACAAAATTGTCCAAGTCTTCAATTTCCTGGCCCTTCGTTTTTTGGACCCAAGTCAATGGTTGTGATGGCATAATCTTGTGGAGCCATGTCCTCCTGTGGCCCGTCCACTGTAGGCACTGCAATCTGCACTGTTCTGTTGCCGGCCTCATCCCTCTGTATGCTCGAGAATTTCTTTGTTGGCTTCTTGACTGCAATCTATGTAAGTCTGGCCAAGAAGTCTGCAGTGCCATCCTCTTCTAGCTCTTCCACTGGCACCTATACTTTCAGCCTCTCCCTTAGCCAATCCGGGATCGTCGGCTGCTCCATGCCTTCATCTTCCGGCCTATCTTCCCTGTCAGGAACGTCCAGAATTCCCCTAAGAACGGAAATCATTCCTTCCTGGAAATCCTCATTTTGGGTGTCCACATTTTCATCATCGGACTCCAATATTTCTGTGCCCATGGGAGATGGTGGCGCATCTTCGTCTGGCTGAGGCTCCATATTGTTTTCCGGAATCGGGGAAGGATCCCTAATGTCAGCCAATGAAGCATCTACAGTAGCCAGCATCTCTTCAATATTCCTAGATGCGGCCGAGTGTGAAGGCTTTACCTTAGCCTGCTTCTGAACTGGCTCCTTGCCTGCAGCTTTCTCCTTCCTTTTCCTGGAAGTGGTGGCCTCTATCATCTCTACGCCCTGGGATGCATCTGCATTGGAAGAATAGGATTCCGCCTCACTCAACATATCATAAGTCAAGGTTATCCTTTTTCGCCTGAGTTCCTAAATCTGTTGATCAACCCACCACTGTGTATACTTGATGACTGGTCTCATAAAAGTATTCAAATCGGCGTGCTCGGGTTCTGACCACCTGACCACCGGCAAAGGCAAGCTCTCATCAAGGCGCAGCTGTACCTGTTGTCCATCTTCTTCCAACTGATCCGGCACTCGACAAAGTTTCATTGCTCTGATCAAGCTGACAGGTAGTCTAGACCACATCTTTCGCCTAACCTCAAACTCGTCCACAGCATCTACCCAGAAATCTTCCAGTTCAACCCTATGCTTGTACCTCCTTCCATCCACCGTCTTGATGTGATGATGCGGGTCGAAGTGGCTCCTAGATGGATAGGTAGCAAAGGGGTAATGCTGTATCTCGAGCCTGGCACTATCTGCTGCCTACGATGATGGACAAGACTCTAGCATGTTCCCTATAAAGAAGGGAAAGGTTACTGCCGCCTTTTGCTTTGTCCTTTGGAGGCCTTGAAATTCTTCTAGCTGCCTTAGTACTTCCAACAGGACCATCTTGTTAGTCGGGAAAATGGGCAAACGATATGGGCTCCCGATGAATCCCTGGATTCTGATGTAAGTATATCGAGGATACTGGATAAACCAAGATCCATATTTGCCAATCAGCTTCTTGGCCTCAGGAGTCAGCCGTTGATGCATCCCTCCCTGGAGTATCCTGGTGATATACATAAGGAAGGTGTCATGAGCTCGCCTGAAGTGAGCTTTCTCTCTCAACTGCAGTTGTGGATAACAATCATATGCCTTCAACTCGTTGGATCCACTACCAACCGTGCCTTTGCATATCAAGCCTGCGTACTTGTAAGTCCTAGCCAACATATAGATGACATAAGAACTCATATAAAACGTTTTAGTTTTCTCCAAGTTGACAAGCTGCTCGTGGAGGTTGTTGCTTATCATTCGTGACCAGTTAAACATCTTCACGCCCTCTGTGATGTCCTCAATAAAATAGTACATCCACGGCTCGAATGGCGCCCACAAAGGACTGCCTACTATTCTGTTCAGCAAGATAATGATGTCTCCATAGTCCTCCTTGAAGTCTGTACGCATCAACTTCTTGGAAATTTTCTTGACCGACGGCCTAGGCTTGTCCAGCCATGACTTGTTGATGTTAGCGGCACAAAGGTCAGGCTGTTCATCATACAATCTCTGGGCGTCTTCCTTAGTTTTGTAGGTGGTCTTAGGATACGTAGGAATGCCAAAGGCCTCTTGTATGGCCAACTCTCCCAGATGTGCCAATATTCTCCCGTCAGGTGCCACAATTTGTCTCAACTCGGCATTATAATGAAGCGCACACTCCACCATTAATTCAGCACATTCAAGCGCAGGCGGAAATCCGGCAGCTTGAAAGATTCCATTTCTCACCATTCTCCTAGCGGCAGGCGTTGGCAAAGGTCTATTGTGCCCGTATATTCTTTTCTTGAATTCCTCGAGGTCAATGTGGCCAAGGTTGGTGTTTGAGATGTTTTTCCATTTTGATTTTATATTGGTTTCCGGCTGCAATCTCTTGCTTGCGAATTTCATCTGTGCTTGCCTGGACGTCTCTCCTTGATCGACTGTCAACCTGCAAGTACAAAATACTTAACATTAATACAAGACTTTTCAAAATTAATTTATTTCGAGGTGTTTGTTGGATAAAATCGCACTTTCAGCTTGTTTAAATTAAAATTTTTTGTCAAAAAGCAAGCTGAAAGTAAATAAATTCGCCAATCAATGAATGAAACTCGTGCCAGAAAGGAAAGTAGAAGATAGAAACGAGGTATAAACACACTATCGATTAATTTCCAAACCTCAGAGATTGTATTCTGGCTGCAAACGAATTTAAAAATTCTGAAAATCTGCAAGAGGAAGTGCGCCAAAGCTGGGAAGTACGATTTTCAGCAAAGAAATAACTTATTTCTTTCTAAAAATCACGCCTGTCAACAAGAAGTTGCTTCCTTGATTCTCACAGCAACGTTACTTTCATTAACTTATCCTTCGCAAACGATTCCCTGAAGATTCGAGAGAGATAGCTTCTTCTCAATCGAAATTGTGAAGAAATGAGTTGCTGAAACTCATTTTATGGCTGAGAAGTGCGATTTTCCTCAAGGAATTGCTTTCTTTTCTCTAATTTTCTTCCAATTTTAGAAACGTTTTTCTTCTCAGATTGGCAAGTTTCTAATTTCACTTTCAGTCGTTGAGGCAGGTTTCCAATTTTTATCTCTGTGCCACCTCTGTTTGAGATTTTCGAATTTCTTAAAAATTGCCTAAGTGTTGGAGAAAATATCAAAAAATATTAAATTAGTTGTTTAAAATTAATTTTCCAACATACTTTAAATCTTCGAATCATGGCAAATTTAAATTTACCTAAGGCAGAATAATTTGATCTTCCAAATAATCTCCGTGTTTCGAATTTTTAATTAAAATTTCCCAAGTATCGGAAAATAATTTAAAATATTAAAATATTAAATTCCAACCCATTTAAAATTGATACGTGGCTAAGTTTGTTTGTTCGCGGCCAAATATTTTATTTTCCAATTGTCTGCCTAGCCAAAATGTGCTCAATAATTCGTCTGCCAAATTTCAACTCTCCAGGCGGACTTTTGACCCCTCTGGACATTTTTATTTAACCAAACAATTCATTTTCTATCTTTCTGGGTTGGGCGACCTTGGAGATTTCTCTGCCACTTTGTCATTTTTTATTCATGCCTTAGGAATTTTTCCAAGCTAAGAGGGGCGGACTTCACACTTGCTCTGCCAAGCACTCTCCATTTTGTGTCAAAGAATTTCATTCCATTGTGTCAAGGAGTGATTTTCGTGCCAGCCAAACCTCTTCTTCCTCTGGACATTTCTCCTTTTTTCATGCCTTAGAAAAATTTATCTTTCAAAGTTGGACGAATTTCTTATAATTCGTTGCCAATGGCGTATTTTATCCTCCATTTGTCTAAGGCGGACTTCACACTTTTCTTGCCATGGCGAGTTTTATTCTTGCTTTGTCCAATGGCGGACGTCACTTGTAATTGGCCATTTAATTCAATACATAGCGAATTTTTCCTTGTAATTTCACCCCTTTCCAAACATCTTGGAGCGAACCCCTTCATATTTCCACCCTTCTCCAAACTTCTTGGGGCGGACTTCACATGCCTCTTGCCATTTTCCTTTAGGCTGGGCAGACTTGCTAGCCTTCATGCCGTTGACCTCTTTGGGCGGACTTTGACCTTTTTGCGCCATCCACCTTTTCCCTTGGGCGGACTTCATGCTCTTCATGCCAAGGGTGGACTTGGCTTCTTTCTTGCCAAGGGCGGACTTGGCTCTGCTTGTGCCATGGCGGACTTGGAGACCTCCATGCCATGGGCGGACTTCATGCTTGGCTCGCCAGTGTCTATCTTTGGCATGCCAAAGGTAGGGCGGACTTCATGCTCTTCATGCCATTCTTCTCTCATAGGCGCCTCTCTTAGACTTAGCCATTTTCCGAACTTTTGCCATTTTTACCTTGATTCTTTTGACGTCTCGAGGCATGTTGATTTCTTGCTTGATGGGATCCAAAAATAGAAACTTTCCAAAAATAGAAACTTTCTAAAAATAGAAAAAAGCAAAAAGCATCCCTAAAAATAGGAACTCCAGAATGGCCTAAAAATGCCGAAAATCAAAAAAGCAAAAAGCAAAAAAGCAGAATCCCTAAAAAATAGGAAGTGTCAGAATTGACCGAAAGCAATGGCGTTCCTCGTCTACTGGATCTTCTGAGCATTTCCATGGCGTTTAAGCATTCAAACGGGCTCAAAATTACAACTTGGCCGGACTGACTCTCAAAATTTATTCAAATTGAACTCTAAAAGACGTTGCACGGAGAGCGGAACCAAAACTTGGGGGTACCCATTTGCGATGGGGCGATGTGTGAAATAGGTCACAACAAGTACTTAACTCAATGAGAGAGAAAACCAAAGCTAAGGAGCTTGTGCAAGCGGGTACCACAAGGTTCACAACTAACTTCGTCACCTTGCAAAGCATTCATGATTTGATAACAACTTTGAAGCACATGTTTTTGAGCAAAGCATTGATGGGTTTCTCTTATTCGAAAAAGACAAATGGAAAAATCATATATTTTTTGCGATGTCTTTGCAAAGACCACTAACAAGATTGTCAAGGTAACTTCAACCTTCTATTTGAATTAAATGGTATTTTTTAAGTTCATATTTTTTAAATTGTAATTACTAGATATTGTTCGAATTTCTTAAGTTTTACTTTTAATTGCAACTTTAATTTGTTTGTAAGTGTCAAAACTTTTAGTTAGGTTTTTCGAGTGGAAAGGGAGCAAAACCCAATGGGCTACCTATATGAGGCCATCCAAAAGTATTAGAAGGGCAATCTAAGAAAAATGAAATCCATTTGGGACATTATTGATAGGTGGAACAATCAACTACACCAACCCATTCATGCAATGCCATATTATCTAAATTCCAAATTGTTCTTCTCAAAGGACTTTAGGGATGTCAACAAAAAGGTTATGGAGGGCCTCTCAACATGCATTTGAAAAATGTCACTTAGGTTGAAGTCAAGCAACTAATTGTGGAAGAGTTGCAAAGATATAACCGTGCTAAGGGGAGGCTCTTTGCTTTACCACTGCCTACCTAAGGGAGAATCACACAAGCACTAGGTAACAATAAATCTTAGCCTTCACTTCAAATCTTTGATGTCATTGGATTGATTACAAACTTGTGAATATTTTCTTTTGCATTTGTTCGGTGGAAAGATTGGGGTGAAAAAACCTCAAATTTTCAAAGGCTAGCCCTTTAAATTTTGTCTCAAACTTTTAGCATTTCTAAATGTGAGCACAATCAGAGTTTAATTGATTCCATTCACACAAAGAATGACAAGAAGTTGATAGAAAAGTGCCTCAATGACCTTGACTCCATCCAATAAAACCTTTGTCTTCTCTCAAAAAGGTGGGGACTCAATTAGTCATGAGGCAATTGACTTGACTTCAATGAGAACACCATGTTTCATCTTCAAGTCAATCATATCATGACTAATTGAGCCCCCACCTCATGATGACTGATTGGACTCAATGAGAACTCCATGTTTACAGAAGATGAAATTGCTGAATTTGAAAGACAAGCAAAGGAGGGTGCAGAAAAAGAAAAAGTAGGATCCATTGGATTAGAGGTGATCATGTTGAGGATGAGGATGGTCCTAAGGAGGAGCTGTAACTTCGTATTTCGAGCACAAAGTTGTCGTCACACCCAACATGGATGAGTAGGACCCCAACCATCAATAGGATGTATACAAGGGAAAAATGTAAAATGTTGTAACTTCAATGAAAATGTAAATTTTGATAATGAATTTCAATCATGTGATTCATATCATATTATCAGTGGTTCTATTTGCATGCTGATGTGATATTGTACTCCTTTTTTATTCAAATCTAAAAGAAAACACTTCCCCAACATTCAGCAGACTTATTTCATATGTTTTGTAACAGTATTTTGCAGATATTTATGCTTTTTAATGACTTAAAGAATTTCTTTAATTTGCCAAGTTTTGCTGAGTTTCTGCCGATTCTGAGTCAAAATCAGGTCTACCAAGTTTTGCCAAGTCACAAGTTTTGAACTGCAGTTGTGGATTCATTTCTTTTCACATGGTTGCAGTCTTATAAATTGTTGATAACCTGATTCTTTCCATTGAAATTGTATGCACAGACTACTATGGGAAATGCAGTCTTTAAGCATATTCCTTAAAGTAAAGTGGTCAAAATTCTGATTTTCATTCATTAACAACTTAGAATATGTACTAATAAGTTGCATATTAGAATATCCAAGTCGATTACATAACAGATGGAAGGGCCACTTTTTTTGGAACAATAAAGTAATGACAGAGCTTGACTAGGAAATAGAACATGGGACATGATATACAGTTTCTCATCTTTCATGCAATACATTAATTTAGTTCTTTACAGTCTAATGCAAAAAAATGCTTCTATAGGTTATTTGTGGAAATAGAAGGCAATGGCTTTCATTTGTTCTTCTCTGTTCTTCTCAGACCCATTTTGCAACCTATTAAGAGTAGATATTTGTGTTAAGACATAGAACAAGCTGTCCTTATATACTTGATAAACTAGCCATGCAGACAAGTCACTTACGCAGATGTTATTACCATTTTGTACATAACAATGCATAAAGAATTATTAACAAATAAACTTCATAAAAGAAAACAGAAATCCCTTTCTACCTGTATGCCACCAACAAGAATTTCCAATGACGGATTCTTTATGAGATTCTCAATAGTCACTCCATGAGCTGTTCCAACCAGCTGGATTCCACGTTGAGCAATGGTACTAGCTGCCAATGCTTCAAGCTCTGTCCCAATTTCATCAATTACAATGGTCTGGGGCATATGGTTCTCAACTGCTTCAATCATAACCTGCAATTGCAATAATGTTTAGACTACATAAGAGAATGCCCTAACATATGAAATCCATAAACTACCAAGTGACTGGGATACCTAGGTCGTTTTGTTTGTATTTATGTGTATACAATGTACGCATATGCATAATTGGGGAATTCATAGTTAAAACCCAAAGCAGTCAAGCTTCTCTGATAGTACATATTCCGATATAATGACAAACCAGAGGAATTACAACAGAGAGTGATCAATCATCATAACATCCCTCTTGTACTTTCAGCATATTCATTACAAAGGATGATATACAGTACCCTGTATGTTTTGGAACCAAACATTAAACCAATTTTGACTATTAGACTAAAAATTATGTTGTAGCAGGGCATTTTTACTAAATACACTCTGAGTTTCCAGTTGGAATCACACAAGTCCCTTGTTAAGATGAAGTGGTTTTTATGCAATTTAATATTCGTCCTGACCCACATGATTGTTAAAATGTTAATCTTTAAGAAACAGAAAACCTCTATATTACTTTTGTTAACATTGAAAACTAAATACAGCATAAAGATGTAACAGAAAACACATGGAGATCTGGAAATACTTTATGTTGCATATTAACATTTGGGACTTGCATTCTTCGAGCATTTCCAATGCCTGGATGAGGTATATCTCCATCACCAGCTATCTCATTTGATGTGTCAACAATCACAACTCGTTTCTTATAGTCATCCCCCAACATTCTAGATATCTCCCTGCAACAGCATAAAGGATTAGCTGTCAATCATCAAGAAATGAGAAATTGTAAACAACAAACCATTCTAAAAAGATGGCATCTATTTTCATCAATTCTATCTACAAATACAATTTATAACAAGAATAAAATACCTGCAATTATATAAGTAGAAAAAGATAATCTAGTATGAATCTTTTCTCCTGCATGCAAAGGTCTAATGATGCAGTTTTGCTTATCTACTTTTATCAGAAGGAAACATCAGCCAATTCCATGGCCAGCTACTATCTCTGGATAATCTGCATTTTTCACTAAAAAGCTACATTTAAGTGAGATAATCTACCGACCTATAAGTTAGAAACTTGAAAAACACCAAAAATTGTCAGTTTAGATATCCAAAAGCAAGAACTTGTAAATAAATAAGGTTATGAAACAAATTATCAATTAAATCTTTTTAGACCAAAATAATCCAATCATGTTGTTAAATGGTGTATTTTACTATGGCCAACATGTTCATTGAATATGGATTTTGATATGTACTTTAAAAAGCAGGGATATTAGGATATGTAAGGACTTCGTATGAGAAAACTACAGTCAATTAAAGTTGGAGCAGCTATCATCCAACTTCAAGCAGACAAGACTAAAAACGCATGCACAATATCTGTAAGTTGACAATTTGGATTCAGGTTCAGGTATGGATATTACATACATAGGAATGGATTGATTCTGCTTATGAAGTACATCTCATATATATATTAAAAATAAATAAATAATTCTTTATTTTTAATATTTAAATAATAATAATAAATGTATAATATATACGTAAATTTTAAATATATTTATTCCTTAAATTAATCAATACTAAAAATAAAATATTATAAACATGCAACTTCAATAAAATATTAAAAACAAATGAATAGAAATTAAAATCAAAAAACCAAATATATTGAGTTCATGATTATGATAAATAATTATCCTAATCTTATTTTAATTCTCATTAGATTAAATTCTAAAAGAACATAAGGAATAATAAAGGAAACACAATAAAATCCATATAGCAGCAATAGCAAAGGGAGCGCAACAGCAAAGGAAGCAGTGGCAGCAAAGAAGAGAGGCACTTGACATGGCTTAACGAGTTGGAGGAGCACCCTACTATTTCAAACAAAAATCCATTTCACAGTTAGGGTCACCCACCCCCCACGTTGGGAATCAATTCTGTAGTGTCAATTTTTGCTTGACTCCTTTCAAGTTTGTGCGCTTTGACCTTAGTTACCCAACATTAATACTTGATCTAAGAAATTCTAGGTTGATTCCCTTGCCATGGTTGCTTGGTGTTGTGCAAATTTTTGTGTGTTTGTGAAATATACCGAGCAATTTTTTCAATTTTTCACACCTAAATTCACCCGTTAACGTTAATGAAAACTCAATCCAACTGAAGGGAACCCTTTCCTCTGATCAACCCAAATCCCAATGCGGGCAAGGTGAGAGCATACTCGAAAGGGGGTCGTTAGCACAACTGAAACTTGCTGAAAGGAGTAATAGAAAGTAAATGCAATCACTCTACCACTTATTCAACGGGAGGACTGAAATGGAAAGTACATTACTGAAATTAAAGATGCAACTCGACCACTTATTCAACAGGAGCATGTTGACGGCTCAGCCGATCAGCAATATGATGAAGTGATGCATTACATTAAATAAATAGGCGGCAAGCCAACCTCTTCCACTTATTCAATGGGTGATGCAAGAATTGAAACTTGAAACTACAGATTGAAATGAGGCCAGTCTCTTCGACAATCGTGGGAAATGGCAAACAGTTAAGAATGTTGACAGTACTACTGTTCAGCTTACAATATTAGAGAATTGCATGTCACGAGATCAAGATCAAAGTATGTGGTGCTGCAATAAAATGGAGAGACTTTTCCTATACCTATCTTGACTTCTCAAACTCAAAAACCCAAATTTAACAATCTGATTTTGACAGACCTGCACTGAAAGTACATAATTAGCAACACAGAAATTCGCTAAAATGTTGATAACTTATTCAAATCCTAACCAAATCACATGAGATAAGATGCAACAACTTCTAATACTGATGGCGCCCAAGATGAAACCAAGAAACCACCCCAAACGGTTCATATTTATTTTGCACAGAATTCAATGCATTTCCAGAATGGTACGGCCCTCTAGAAGGGGCGATTTTGCTCTAGAAAATCAGAAACATGACAATAAAATCTGAAAGTTGGTGGAAGGGGTCGCCCCAACCTGCCAAACACATCCCTCAACTACCCATAACCAGAATAAAATCACTCTTAAACATATGAGCAAAAACCCAGTTCAGCCACAGTCAATACAACAACTGTAAAAATCAACTGAAATACATAAACTCAAACACAAAATGCAAGACAGCTCTACTGTAACCAATTCTCAGCTAGTTGCTATCTCTCAAGCAAGAAGTTAAGCCAGCTAGGAGGTATACATCCCTCGAAGCAACTCTGACACCATTCCGGCAACATAACAATACTGAAGACATAAGATGATGAAGTGAAGAGAAGAGACCTCCTTAAATAGATTTGGAGTGCATCATCCAGAAGCATCTAGAAGGGCGCCCAAACCAGAGTCAAAGCAATATTCGAAATGAGGTTGACTTCTTATCTCTCCAAAGTGGCGTCCCTTTTCATGAGGCAAGAATTTGACTTTTTAATTTAATATAACCTCCTCTTCAAGTTGGCATCCCATCTCCAAGAATAATGTGACTTTAGAATTATTTAAATCACCCCCTGATGAGGCGTACACCCATGAGGTCCCCCTTTTTAAAATAACTTAAAGTCATGAAGCTAGGCCAAGGGGTTAACATTAAAAGATAACATTATTTTAATTAAATTAACTTATTTCTCCAGAAAAGCATCCAAGAGCCAAATCACATGCTGCCAACTGATCAAAACTGAAGAGGGGAGCCAACTGAACTGCAACTATCAGAACCACTGCCAGAAATAGAATTTACTAAAAATAGTAAATTCAAGAAGTTGCTCAGAACAACATGCCAACTATACCGTTGTGAAGCTCTCAGAAAACCCAGAAGGAATCCACAAACAAAACTCTGGAATTCCATGGGCAACCTCCAGAAAAGCTGAAACAACCTCCACCAGAATAGGAAACCCTAATTTCCACTTCTGAGTAGCCTACGGGTCTCAGAAATAGGCTAACAGCCATCACCAAGATTACTGCTGAAAGGGGGACATTACAGTTTGTGTATGTGAGAGGACCTTATATTTTTCCTCAACTGCAAGCCATCATTTGGAACAAGGACCTATGTATTAGGTCTAGGGTTCTTGGTCCCTCTGAAACCTTGGTCCCTACCCTCTTTTTATCTATCATTGGGATTATGTTGAGCCATAGGTCTCGAGGTGCACCTTGGACATAGTTCAAAGTCCCCTCTGTCACCGAGTCATCATGACTTGTGTGTGACCATCCCCGTAGGGCCCTCTTCCCTGTGTTTCTCCCATTTTTCCCCAAGTACGAACCCCACAATCTTCCCAAACCCGTTGTGTTTCCCCTCCAATTCCATTTTCACTTTGTTCCCTAGGTGGAGACATCCAAGGGGAACTAGAACTTTGAAACCTTAGGTTCCAAGTTCCTTGTTCCTCCCGCCACTCAATCTCTTCTTTACAGTTCCTCCCCTCCAGGACCTCAAGCTTGTGAAGGAACTTAGAGCCTTATCACCCAAGGTTACAAGTTTCAAGCCCCTCCCAACCCCTACAAAATGGTTTTGATTCTTCTTTCCGATTCCTTTTCAAGTCCCAATCCCCACGTTTCCTCTTTATCTCACCCTTGTTCCTAGTTCTAATTCTAGGTCCGAACACAATCCCCAAACTATTGCGACTCCCACTTCCCAATCCACATTCTTCCCCCACCTTGATCACTCCCTCTCAATCCCTTTAGACCTTGGAGATCTACGCGCACCTTTCACTTATTCCACTTGCCCATTTCCTCCTCCCCTTTCACACCCAATTCCCAATTGATGAACACACACACTTATACTGAGAGGGGGGTGAATCAATATAAGATAAAACTTTTACTTATTTAAAAAACAACAACCACAAACATAGCAATCACACAAGATCTACCAACTAAGAGACACAAGAGTTATGTGGAAACCCTTTCGGGAGAAAACCATGAAGAAAGACTACTTGGATCTACTATCCAAATCCAGCCAACAGTAAAATTCTCTTTTAGAAATCTTCGTAGAAACCAACCCACTATAAACACCAATCCCCACCACTAAGAACCAACTTAGCAAGAGACACTAATCTATTCTATTGGGAGGCACCAACCTCCAAATGTACAAAATTTTGTCTTCTTGAATATAGCTTCTTCAAAGCATGATTATCATGTGAATCTATTTCATAAAATCTTCTCAAAAGTTTGCTATAAATCACCTTGAAAGGTCTGCTACAAATTTGTAATGTCCCATTTTTAGCGTGATCTTGTTTTATGATGATTGGCCTATTATTTGGACCCTCGTAGGCTAACAGGTATGGATAGGGGGTCTCAGTGGCAAATAATGGTGGATATTGGCATTTCCACCCCTTCAGTTCAATGTTGGGCTCAGTGCAGGCCTTTGCAGTTCAGTGTTTGCCAGTTTCTGATGGCACGTTAAAACACTGAGAATTGAGGGAGATATTAATATTTCAGTGGTTGGGTATTTTATCGTCTATTGAGATATTATAAAGTTATTATTTGACTTTATAATAATTAAATCCCACTTGAAATATTATAATTTTATGACTTAAATGTTAAAGTGAATATTAAATTCCACTTAAGTCATTTATTTTGGGCCCCCAACTATTGAAAAGATATTAAATACATTTTAAATGTATTTTTATGGCAAAGTGGTGTTACTTCTTGGAAGTCGTGCCTTTTTGGGGTTATAAGGCAAATGAAGCAATTTGACCTCATTATGTTATGATTATTTGACTTTGCTTCAAAAACTTATGTGTGGTTTTTGTCTAAGGACAAGGGTTTCAAGAATTTCTTCATTGGAGAGCGATAATTTTTCATTGATCTATGATTGTGAGACTATGAAATACCAATTGAATGGTTGCTACTATGGGAACTTCATACAGGAGTTCATCCGTGCTTCATCAGAGATTATTTGTGTATTTCAATAACAGGGAAGGGCTTTGTTCTTGGGTCGCCACCTTCACCTTCTAGCTAGCTCCAGTTCATAGCAAAGGTTGAGGCCGTACTTTCCTCTTCACAAGGCATTTTCATCTAGGAAGGGCGTGTGAAGCAAGAGGCTAAAACGCCTCTCTTTTGGCTCATTTCTTGACTACATCATAGGCGTCCAACCTTCTTAGCAGTATTTCTCTAGTTTTTGCATAGGAGAAAGCAGATCCAGAGCCTAGGTGTTGATATTTCTCAGTTTTCAGCATATCTTGCCTGGCATGTACAGATCCACCTTATTTAATTAATCTGAAGGTATTCGGTGAACGTCAGGGGTTGAGTTGGAACCAGTTGGGCTCTTCACAAAATCTGCCATAAATCACCTTGAAAGGTCTGCTACAAATCTGCCATAAATCACCTTGAAAGATCTGCTACAACTCTGCCATAAATAACCTTGAAAGGTCTGATATGAATCTACCATAAATCACCTTGAAAGGTCTGCTACAAGTCTGCTATAAATCACCTTGAAAGGTCTGCTTTAGATCTGCTCATAAGTCTGCTTTAGATCTCCTCATAAGTCTGCTTTGAATAGGAAAGATATTTCATTAATTGCTTGAGTTATTCTTAACCCACACATCTTCTTTTATACCACACAAATGCACCTCTTTACCTAAGAGGGGTGCCCATCAAAAGGGGTCAGCCTCTGTGCATAAAAAATAAATTTATTTAAAAATCTTCCCACATTGGACAACCATGCTAGGGGGGTTGGGGGTCGGCCTCATTTGAAACACAATAAAATTAATTTTTAATTCCTCCAAAAGGGGTGATCTACCATGCTTGGTCGACCAGCCCAAATGGGCCCTCAAAAAAATAATAATTTTATTTTTAATTGCATAGAATGTGAGCACCAAAATCCATGAGGGGCGATTAACAATGTGGGCACATAAATCATGGCAAAAATATCGTCTAGATCCTCCTCTCATCTCACCTTTGACATCAACGACCATAATATTTCCAACACCAACCCCTTCTACACAAGATTCTCAGGTTCCAACTTCAGGAAAGCCTAAGGGCACAAAACGACTACTTTACCTACCTTTGCTAGTGAGATTGTAATAGAGATTGTAACTTGCTAGTGAAATTGTAAATTGGTAATGACAGGTTCTCTGTTGTTTAAGATTTTTCCTTCACCACATTTTCTAGTGAGATTGTAATAGAGATTTAAGTGTCGTAGCACTTCAAATCAATGAAAACTGGTTTTTTGTATTGGTCTTTTTTGTGTTGCATAAGAATGTTTATGAATTTGATGAAGGATCATTAAGTAGATGTTTTTCCATTAGATCATACCTTTGCTACAACTTCTTGTTTGTTGTTTTAATGGCTGTTTATGACTTTGTTACCCAATAAGACACCATTTTTAAAGATTCAGACCTTCCACATACATTTAAAATCATCAAAACTATTCACCAATAGGAAGTAGGAAATAGATATTATATGTTGTTCATGATTTAGTGAGTCAAGATCAATATATTCACACTTTGCCAATGTCTAAGAAGTTATAAATGAAACTATCTCAAGGAATTGTAACATTGTTCTTATCTGTAGATGCATGTGTAAAGTATTTATCAGCTATAAAGAGGTTTATTGCAACTAATTAAGCTTAACCTAGTGACAGTTATAGGGGTTAAGTTTACAATTGGGTATAATTGTTGTGGGTTATATTAGTTGTTCATTTTGTTTTATCTAAATGCCTACTAAGCCATACCTCTAGGAACACCCTCTTGGGTTAAAGTGGGTTGAAGTGAAGCCCGAACTGTAAGAGAGATTCCCACTCTCATTAGAGGCCTTCAACCATCCTCAATCTGTTGATGAACTTTCTTTTTACCTTCTTGAAGAAAACCCCTAGCCTTGAAGGTGAAGAAAAGTTCTAGGATTATGGACCTACAATTTTGGGATCTAACACCCCACATGCACATTGGGCACAAACTGCATTGACCCCTAAAAATCAGTATTTTTAGCTTTTTTTAAGATATTCAACATTTTTTTTAAATATTTTCAACGATTTCTTTTTGTTTTCTCTATGAGGGTGGCCCTAAGTTCACACAAGGTCCAGCCTTAGCACAATAGTTGAACCCAATAACATAGCAACATTTTTCCATTTAGCTTGTCAAAAAAAATGGCTAGTAAGAAACTACAAAAGAGTCAATGGCCTAGGTCAATGCAAATGGCTGTTCAAATTTCAAATACACAACGCAAATAAAGTTAGCTTGCTTTGGTTTATTTAGAATTTGAACCGATTAAACTCAGAAATCAAAGATAGCTTTATGGTTGTTATGCATAGAGCTTCTACTCATGATTGAAATGGTCCATGCATGCTGTTAGGACACTTGAAAATGTCAAAAAAATCCTTTGTTGTTGTGGTTTAGGTTAATTGTCACCTTTTTTTCCATGTTTTAAATCTAGGTTCATTCACCAAATCCTAGGTATCTAAGTTTTTAATGTTTGTTTGGGTGTTATTTTTGTGTGTTAGCAATCGTGAGGTTGTTTTAGTTTTATCGCATTGTTTATTGGGAGCGTTTGGTGTTTGAGGGGTAGTTCTAGTGTACGCCAAAGGTTTGGATAGATTTTTTAACCTGCCAAAACCCCCTATGAGATTTCTTTTTCTTTAAGTATTGCTGATAAAGGGAGCACTTAGTGTATGTTGGTTGTATGTGATGATTCCAAAACCACACACGAGGTCCAAAATTGTTTTTGGTGTCGTTGGAATCGTCGACAAGCAAAGGGAAACATGGTTTTGAGTATTTTGTGGCATCTACGATGGATGCCAAGGCTTTTGGGAGTTCCCAAACTCCTTATTAAGCCCATAGTAGTTTTGAATCCCTCATAAAGTGCCAACAATCTCCAAAGTGCAACAATAGATGTGTTGGCAGCTCTTGCAATCAATAATGAAAATGTATAGGTACACTATCCAACTACCAATTGTGTTGGTAATGTTCCCAAGTGTTTTATTTGTCCAATTCATAGCCCAAGCATCTTTTGACCAAGTGATTGTATTTCATTTTATGGTCAAACTCTTAAATGTCGATGCAACCAAATAAAGGGGCAAACATTTTGTAAAGTTTTCAAATGTTTTGTTTAACGAAGAGCCCAGACATTTTAAATTAGTCAATATTTTATTGTTTCCTTAGCGTTGGATGTCAAGCAATAGAGTTAGAGGTTATGTTTTTTTAATTTTAACCTACCTAGCATTCGCCATGAATGTTGGGCATTTTTTCAACAGCCACAATTACCCAGCTTCATCCCAACCATCTGTTTGAGCCAAGTTTTGAACAGGAAAGCAATTGCAACTATCAATTTTGTGCAATGAATAGTATTGAAACTTAGGCGTTTTCAACCTAGGTCTTTTTGTAATGATTTTTTATTTCAAAGAAAGGATTGGACAATGCAGGATTCAAATGATCACATAGAGGTGTCAAAGCTCTTCCAGGTTGCAAAATTTGTCAAGTGCAATTGTAGGAAGGCAAGGTCATATCTTAAACTGTCAAAAATAATATTGTACTCAATATCTCTTATTGCTTTTCTCCATGATTGTATGCATAATTTCAAGGATGTCATGTCCCCGAAATAGCAATACCATAAAGACCAAGTGTTAAAATACAAATAAATTCATAAATAAAATAAATAGCAATATTAATATTAAATATAAAATAAATGTGTACCATATCAATATAAAAATATTTAAATATGAAATAACAAATATAATAATAATATATAGGCAAATTATTGTTATTACATTCTAGTATTAAATAACTTAATATCAAAAATAACAATAATAAATAAATATTATAATCATTACACATCAAAGATTGTAATACATTAGAATAAAATAATAATAAGATATTAACAAATTGGTTTTATTATTATACTTTAATGTTAAAATATGTTCAATAAAACATCAAAATAAAATAATAAAATAAGTATATAATCTGAAATATCATAATTATTAATAATAATATATTATTTTCAAAAATAGATATTATTGTGATGATAAGCCTTTAAAGGCAGCAATTAAATCTAACAAAGGGATATATTTTATGAAAAGTCACCTCTTTCACCTAATAATACATTCCCCTCATGAGTCACCTACCTTGAATGGTATAAATAGAAGGAAGGAAAATAAGGAAGAGGGAAGAACATTGAGAAATATGATCTGCAATTTAGAACAGCAGCAACAATGATTGTTATGCATTGGAATATACAGCCATTTAATACATATATATTATTTAATAGGCATACAAGTATATATGCATAGACATAAATAAATTTTATAATGAATAATATGCAATAAATAAATAATATATATGAATAAGGAAAGAATAATTATATAAACATATATATATAAATACTAATGGATATAAGTAAAAGAATAATTATATATATATGTATATGAAGTATATATATATATATATACACGATTATGCAATAATGATACTTATAAATAATGATTACTCTTTAATATAAACATAAGTAGATTATGTATATTTATGAATTGTCCTCATCTTATGATCAATTCAATATAAGGTTGAAGGAGGCGAGTAAGGAATCATAAAATGTGGAGAGATACAACTCAGGTGAGACTACTCACTTAGCTTTAATAGTTAATTTCCTCAATCTGACATAATAATGCTACATAAACCCTTGACCCAGGCTCCAATCGATCTGTGTATTATTGAATATAATATCCAGTCTTTATTCATTGAAATATATAAGTGCTTCTGACGTGTTTTGAAACCATCCCTCCTTGATAGATCATAATCTGGAAATAGATTCTTGGCATTAGATTTGGCGGACTATGTAGTCCTTGAACAGATATGGACCATAATTGTTTACCTTTTCAGAAATGGTTCTAATGATGCTTGATCTACATTTATGTTTGATTGAAGTTTGAATTTCGCAAAATTGTAATTCTAACGAACTAATGTTGGAACTATAGGCTATATTGAATTACATCATGGATCAAATGGATATGATGAACATACAGATATGGATATTGCTTAATTTAGTTATGCATTATGTTATATTTACTCATGCACTCTGTTATTTCATCATGTTGCATTGTATACTCTTGTTGAACTCTTCCATGGCATAATAATTGGAAATGTAAATGAATTGTGCATGACTGTATATCTGTAAATTGCATCAACTGTCTGCAAATCTGATTGTGAACCTGCTAGGAGAGGTGAATCATGACCTACAATGTTTGTCTAAAAACCCCATCCAAGTTCCGCCCCATTGGCCTGAAGCAAGGGTTGGGCAATCTGCCCCACTGGCCCGGTGCAAAGGTTGGGTCATGGAGGGATGGGGGTTCCACCTAGACATTCTGCCCCATTGGCCCTAGACAAGGGTTGGGCAATAGGAGGTGGTAGACCGTTGGCCCTTAGGGATTCTCCTCTCCTGATGGGCTAAGTGACTCCTCTTATGTTTGGTTTTGGATATTTATATATTAATGCTAACAAGTATGTTGTTAATGTGATGAATACAAATTCCAATCTAGGGTTATTGTATTAAAAGGACATTCATTTGGAAGGAAGAAACCCTAAACCTAATCAACAAGCAAATTCTAGGGCAGACAAACGGATTTTAGGGCAAGTCCAAGTAAGGGACATTACAAAGGAAATATCATAATATATTTCAGATCTCCTCTCTGCACACTTATTGTAAAGGAAAGTAAACCTAACTTGAAAGTGAGACAGCATTTTTAAACTTATTGCAAGCTTTGTAATAAATTTTATGTTTATGCATGGTCTAGTGCAATTCAATAATGGATTACCAAGTATTTATATTTTGAGATGCTCAAATGGCAATAAGTTCTCATGCTTCAAATCAACTATTTTTTGTTATTTTCTCATGTTTCCCTCCTTGTCAACTATGACTCTGTTGTTGGCATTGGTATTATTTGTCATTGATGTCAAAGGTCATGGAGACAAGGTAGGTTTGGTTCATCATGCAAAGTTAAGGTAGGAACAGATGCCAAGGTTCAGTTTATGTTGCTGAGTGTTGTTGGTGCAAAGACAAGGTTCAGTTTTTGATGTTCATTTAGATTTTTCTTTGATGTTCAATGCTATTTATTGTTATAAGGGTGTTTGATACAAAGGTCTTCATGAGATAGATATTCAAAGGTACTTCTGTTGTTGATCAGTCTTGGTGGTGTTGATAAGGTATTTCATACATCTCTTGGATTACTCATTACAAGGTGTCAATGGAAATCAAAAAGGACTTAATGCTTTTCTAAGGATCCAAACCTTATTGGTTTATACTTCATCAAGGATTATTTTAGTATAAATGAAGGCACTGTATTTTGTGTCAAAGGTAAAGTAATCATCATTGAGGCTACAAAGGCAAAGGTAAAGAAGTGTGGAGAACTTGCAAATATGAAATACTATGGTATTTGTGCACATAAAGAACAGAGGTTTAGAAAAAAAAATTATAATTGAAGTTTTTATATCTTACAATCTAAAACCCTCATCTAGGGTTTAGATTTCTTGTGACCTCTTGAAGATTGAATGTTAGTTTAGTCACAAAAGGAAAAAAAAGATAAGTTTGAATTGTTCAAGTCACAAAGGAAACAAAAGGGATAAGTTTGCATTTAAAGATTAATTTCTCAAACTTCGTTTCAACATTGGCAAAGCTTGAATCAGGTTTTTGTTGGTTGAGAAGCAGTTTTCTAACTGTCTAAAAGTGAACTTTGGAAAATACACAGTGGATGCGTTTGGAAGTTTTCCAAGAGGAATGTAACGTTTTTCTTTGGTGGAGTGCAGTAATATGGATAGCAGTCAGTCTAAGTTAATGAAGAGTTTTTCATAATAGCAGATGGTTTTACAATGAATGGGATTTGAAGATTAAAGGATTTCATGGCTGTTTTCTTGTTAAAGTATAAACTGTCTCAGGTCATGAAACAGCACCTTGGATGGTTAATATCCTTGTGACTGAATCTGCATTTAGTATTGACCATTATGTCTGTGGTAGGGTCATTGTTTACTAAAAGTTGAATATATCAAATTAAGCTTCTTTTGTGTATGCTGATAGAAGTGGAGTCTTGTAGAAAGGATGTCATGCATGCATGTTTTCAAGGTCAAAGCATTGTAAACAAAGTAGAACAGTGTTATGATGAATAAACATTGCTGTGATAAGGGTGAAAAAGGAAGATGGAGTTTGGAGGTCTGGAAATGCAGAGATATTCAAGTTGAAATGACAAGGTGCAGATATAAAGTTTGTGGTTCTTGAGTTTCAAACAAAATGAAACACTCAAGAAATGAAATGTTTCTGATACAAAATGTGCTTACTTGAATTTGTTTAAAAGCTGTGTTGTTAGAGTGATCATTGCAGAGATAAACTACTTGAGCAGTGTGGATTGTAGTCAGTATGAATTGTAGTGAGACAGAGTTACCCTCTGTATTTGTTTCTTCTAAAATCTTCAATAGTGATGTGTGTTTGCCAGTGAGGCTTTACCAGTGAGGCATACTTGTAACCAGTGAGGTTCTTTTGCCAGTGAGGCACAAAAAGTAGCCAATGAGGCTCTGTAATCAGTGGGTTTTTATTAAGCCAGTGAGGCAATTTTTCCTTTCCTGAGTGGTTTTTTATCCCTATTGAGGGTTTTTCCACTCACAAATCATTGTGTTATGGTGTTTAGGTTCATATGGTTTTTATGTCACATATAATTCAGTCTTGCTGGTTAAGTTATGTACTTTGCAACATTTGAACTTTCATGTTATTCATTGAACATCCAATTATAACAAAGAAATAATGTGTTATGGGAAACAATTGAATTGATTTTGGCTATTAAAACACTAATTCACAACCCCCCCTCTTCCACCCTCTCAGTGTTTTCGCACATCTGTAGCCCTTTGATAGGCGTCAATCTGAGTATTTATTGCTCCAAGCAAATCACAAAAATGAAGAAATCATTCAACTAGTAGTTTTAGTTTAATTAGTTTTATTGCAGTTCATGATCTCATTGAACAAACAGGGAATAATTTTATACAAGTTGTATAACTTTATATACTTCATGATTCATGAGCTTTTCCCTAAGTTATTGGTGCTAGTACTACTTCGGGTTCAGATCTCGAGTTTGATCCAAAAAAATAGGGGGATGGAATCATTTTGGGTTCATCCATACAAAAACATATAAAAATCAGAAATATGTACATATTTGCAGCACTAATTAAGTTCAAATTACACCACATAGAATCTTATATAATAAACAAAACCACCATATTAATAGTCAAATATTAGTCAAACTCAAATGTCATGATATATTTTAAAGTTAAAAAATAATAATGTCAAATGTCAACAATCAGCCATCATTGATCAAAAATCATATGGGTATTCAAAAATATCATCACCATCCATATTAGATGATGCGGGTAGTGGTAAATTAGAAGAACCGCAAATAGTGCCAGTGGCACTAGCACTAGCACTCCCATGCTTGCTAGTTGGCTCATAGTCATTGTCAACATCAAGTGCAGCAAAGTGGGAAGTGGAAGCATCCAAGTCAACATGCTCTAGCTCGATTTCCCACTTCCTTTGTAGCCACTTTGTTTGTGCATAAGGAGACGCAAATTTGAATGCACTTACACCAAGTCCTCTACCCTTTTTTAGTGTAATCGAATGCGCTTTACTGAGTGGATGAAGGAGTATGTACTCCAATTCCTCTCAAATGAAAATTAACTAGCAACCCAATAAGACAAAACTAGACAGTTAAGAATTACAGAATTTATAAATTTAAATTATAAAATTAAAATATAAATAAAAACAAAATATAAAATAATTTTCTTATAAAACTTACTTGCCATAAAATTTTGATCACAAGAGGTTGTAGGCATGTGAATGGTTGACCATGGAAGTACCACCAACTATAAGCATTGACCATATACTTGTCTCAAAGATTATCCAGACCACAATCGCTGAAGCATGTAAAATCCATGAACTCAACCCTCACTGCATCTCGTATGTCATGATCCATGAAGAGTCTGGGAGGTGCTGCCTTATACCCTCGACTGACTTCAACATCTCTATATGGGGCAACTCTTGTTTCCATGGAAAGGAGCTCAACACGATAATATTTGGGACTCAATGCAAAGGCAAGAAGATGTAGTGGAATTGTCATTTCGTTCCATCTCTCTTCAATGATTTTATGTAGTTGTTTGAAGAATTGTTCTTCAGGATCTTATTTATTTACATTTATAATGACTTTCATCTTCTCAATCATTGAGTCAATGCCATCATATACCTCACCCAAACAAGGCCTATCATGTCAATATAACGGATCATTCTCAATATAGGCTTAGTGAAACTAAGGAGATACTCAACATGATCCCACCAAATGTCATCTAGGATCATTTGCTTAATCTTTCTTGCCCTTGTGGTGCTAGATTGCCTCAATATAGACCAATTTGGGCTGATGGTGATGTTAGAAAGTGTCTCACGAACCTTCACAAGTCGGCTCAACACAATTGTGTTGGAGGCAAAATGGGTCTCAGCAACTTGTTTGAAAATCAAAATTATAAGAAAAATTACAAAATTAAAATTCAATTAAAAAGTTAAATAAAAAGTAAAATGAAACATATTTATTATTTAACTAAGACCTTCAACAGCTCCAATTTCAAAAATGTTCTAAATATACCTTGTGACATGTGGTGGTTGATGACAAACATCTAGATCTCTTCGGCTTCAGCATACACCTGTTTGATCCAATCAATTTTGGTGCCAATTTTTTGTAGCATAAGGTTGAGGGAGTGGACAGTTCAAGGTGTCCAGAAAATGTGTAAATAATGCTCCTCAATCAATAACCCAGCCGCTCTACAAATTTTGTCATAATTTTTTATAACTTGCACAACATTTCGAGTGCCCACTTCCTCAATGGCTTGACAAATAATGTTAGCAATAAATGCACCACCCTTCACTTCCCCTTCACAATCCACTACTCTCAAAAACATTGCCCCTTTAGGAGACATTGCAATAGCATTAATTAATGGCTAATTTTTTGCATCTTTCCATCCATCAGAAACGATGGACACCCTTGTTTCAACCCACGAATACCTTATGGCTTCAAGGAGTCCTCTACAAATTTCACCTCTTTTTCCAATAAGGTGCTACGCACCTTCTCAAAACTCAAGCCCTTGTACCCTTTTGGAGCTTCATTAATTGCTTTCATCATTTGTTGTCAATATGGTGAGTGAACAACATTGAATACCAATCCATTCACGTAGGCACAACTTGTTATGTGTTGATCGATAATCTCTCAAGACTCATTATAAAATGTCATTTCCAATAGTCCCTTTGATCTCTTACATATAGAGGCCACAAATTGTTCTTTGGTTGTGGACAAAAATGGATGGTTCTCTATAGGTTGAAAATGAGAAGACAGTGGAGGAGCTTCAACCCTCGAGATCCTTTCTTTAACAGAGGATGATTTGATTTATGGCTTGTTGCTTGATCTGCTTTTTCTTTCTCTTCAATATATGCCAAGACTTGTACTTTTGGAATGCCATTACCATCTTTGCCTAGACAAAATTTGATGCCTTGTGCAAGGATCTTGCACAAATGGCCTTTTAGTCAACTGTATGAGCTCAAAAAAGTAACTTTACATTCACCACAAATCCAAATATAATCTCCACCACCTAGAAGTTGTTGTACCATTTCAACATATTTCCAAAGGGGAGAGTTTGGGTCTATTTTGAAGTGGGGTCGGCTCACAAAGCTAAAACCAATTGCCATTGTAATACCTAAACGAATTCAATAAACAACACATTCGAAGAATTGAAACAAATGAAATTTGAAAACAAAAAGATATAAATACAACTTAAAAGTCAATTCATTTTTAAAAATTAAGCATGTGTTATAGATACCTAGAAGAATGAAAACAAACCAAAAACTTCAAAAAACCTAGCTCTTTTGAATTTTATTCCTCTACGATCTTTTTGACAACAAATAACTCTTGCAAATGCATAGGAATAGCGCAACAATCAGCTTGGAGCGTTCAACAATCAATCTTCAACTCTATTCGTAGAATGGCAGGCAAGAAAATAAGTTCAGCAATGGAGGACAATATTTTTGTTTTTCATTCACAACATGAAAAATGAGTTTGCTTTTTCCTTTTAGATGTTTTGTATACCACGTTTTAGGTTTGGGGGGTGAAATACACTTTTTAATGTTAAAAAAATGTCAAAAAAAAATAGAAATGGCGAAATTTGCAATTTTGGCGCGAGTGCCCAACAAATTCGCCTGGGTTCACCCAAGATGGACCTGCAAGCTTTGGGCAAGAACTTGCCTAAACCCATAGGGAACTAGATCCGAACCCCAAACCCAAGCCAAACCGGACCGATAACTTAGGATTTTCCTTCATCTTGCACTTATTGCAATGATGCTTTCCATCAACTATATGAGAGGTTATATTTGCAGCTGGTTAATTTCAACTTAGGGACAGTCTTAAGGGTTGAAGTTACATTGGATATTGCTGCAATAGATCAATTCACTATGTCATCTTTAAGCACCTTCAACCTTGTTTAGGGTTACCTCTACGAACACCCTCCTAGGTCCAAGTTGAGCCCAAAGTGCAAGGGAGTTTATCCACTCTCACCAACTGACCTTAAACCCTCCACAATCTATGGATGAACCATAATTCTACTATCTTGAAGACACCCCTAGCTAGATAGTCAAGTTGAGTTCTAAGATCTTGGAGCAATGGTTTTGGGCATAGATTACATACTCTGTGATTAATCGTCGAGTGGCCGAGTACTCTCCAATTTTTTGCTTGGGCAAGTACTCTTTGCTTTTACTCTCGACTCCGGATGGAAAAAAAAATTGCCATTTTTTTCAAAAAACTCATGGAAAACCCTCAGAGTACTCACGAAAAACCTTGGAACAAATGAAACGCGTTTTTCATGCTCTTGTTTTTTGCACGATTTCAACGCGTTTTTGGCGCGTTTTGGATGTGTGTATGACATGACTTGGAACTTATAAAACCCCCATTTAGTGGGCCTTACAAACACTGCATCCTTTGACACAATTTGGACTAGTTTTTTAGCGCGATTTGGACTACTTTTACTGTTTACACTGCAGTGTTACTGGTAATACATTATCAATATACACAAACCTATCGACTATTTATGATAATGTTTAATATCAAATAAATAGTCGACAAGTTTGTGTATATTGATAATGTGTAAATTTTTAAACATTTAACAATTTAATGAACATTATCATAATGAATAGTTTAAGTTTGTATATAGTTATACTCAGATTTTAATGATATTACCGTATTACTAATATGCATACTTAATAGTTAAATTGTTAAACTTAATACCGATATGCATACATGATTGATGATAATATGATATCATGATACACTAATAAGTGAAACAAGAAACTATGTGATTGTGTGTGTATAGATATGTCTATGTGTGTATATGCATGCAAACTTGGCATCCTATGTATGTGTATAGATATGTATGTGTGAACAATGCAATGTGTGCATAGGTATGTTGTAATTGAATTTTGCAAAATAAAGTGTTTTAATAAGAAATTTTACTACTTTTTAAGTTGTCGAGTTTTTGCCAAGTTTTTGCCAAGTCAAAAATTTTGGGCTTCCCGAATACTCTTTGAGTCTGAGTATGTAAACTATGTTTTTGGGACCCAACGCATGCCATGAATTATGACTCAAAAACAATCATTGTGACCAAGGGCAATCCCCAAATCCACTTCCAATAATGCAAACAATAAAGGTCCATTAATTCCCCTTTGCATGCCTTGAAGAGTTAACTACCCTTAAAAATCAGCCCGTTTTCAAATCAAGTTCTCCTTTTAGATATGATTGCATACAAAGGTGTAGAGTTTTACAATGTATATTGTGGATTCATTAAGCGCTGGATCAGGTCTTAAAAGGATTTCAAGAATGATGTGCCATGACAGCCTTTAAAGAAATAGCTGTGTAAAGGCAAACGTAATGTCTATGCATGATCTTGTCAGATCTTCATTTGCCTCAAACAAGTGAAATGCTTCTCAGAAACTCAGCAAAGCCCAGCAAAAGCACTAAATACTTGAAACACCAGCTATAGAAGGAAACACGAGATATAGAAGCTACCAATTTATTGATGATGCCTTTTCTCCTTTCAACTATCCTGTACACCAAGGCAAGTAAGGTTAAATCAATTTTGGGAACATATCAGATGGCTTTAATACAGCTCATAAAGAAGGACAAGGTTCTCATAATCTTCTTAAACACAAAATTTCCTACCAAAACCAAAATTCTTGAAAATAAGAAAGAAACCTCCCTCAACACTCCCTTTGAACAGTGTTTATGGAATCTCACAACCCACAAAATCCAAAACAGGCTAAGCTGTTAGACCAATCACTGACTCACTCTAGGAAGAACAATGCAACTTATCAAAGTGGTGTTGTAATAAATGGATATCCATCTGATGTCTTTTCAAACGCTACCAAAACCTGTTCAAAGCAGCATTGAAACTGAAAGTATGTAATGGAGGCTTTTATGGAAATATTAGATGAAAATATATTCCCTCTTTGGAGGTTTACCCTTTCAGATGTGAATGGATACATAGCTTGACAAGAATAGGCAAATACATCAAAAAAAGGGAATGGCATCCCTACATTGGGGAATTGCATGGCACCTTAGGGAAGGAAGAAGTATCAGATTTTGGATAGAGTCATGGAATTCACAGTCCCCCATGAAAAATAGAAAGAAATGGGTTAATTCACATGACTGATTATTTCAGTAAGCAACAGGACTATCATACTTGGAATCATGAATTCTTCATGACTTATATAAAAGAGTTCCCACAAACGAATGAAAAGATTATTGTACCCCTACCATATTTTCCTTCTGAATCATTTTTATACATAAATAATGTTCTTTCACCCTTATATCCATCCTTAGAACTTGAAATGAGAGAACGTCATTCAAAAGAAATTGGAACTTAGTTCCACATGTTAATCAAAGAGAATATCGGTGCACCAAATGGTTTTAGCAAGGAAAGATAGATAATTTGATTTGCATTGCGAGATGCTTAAGCATGGGAAAAATGTGTTGATGTTCAACGTCTGGAGAACTACTTCCAGCCTGAATTGAAAACAATTTAAATAATAGCCTGTTGGCTATTTAAATTGTAAAGCAATTGCCTTATGAAGAGACATGTCTTTTATTTATGAGAAATAATTATTATTATTTAAATGAGGCCGACTTTGTGAAAAGTCGTGATTTTCTTTTGAGAAAATATTATTGTCTTGGGCCGACCTCTTGGTGTAAGAGACGCACCCCCTTATTGATACATGTATAAATACAAGTTGTAGATCATGCAATTGATCATCAAGTTCATTCAGCATAATTCGCATTCCTAGAGGAGTTCGCACTTGAGCAGCAGACCTTCAATTTGTAGCAGCAGATCATTTATGTAGTAGCAGATCATCATTTCTATAGTAGCAGATCATCATTCTGTAGCAGCAGGTCGAACTCAAGGAGAAACATATTCATTTGTATCTTGCATCTAAGAGAGGTGCTATCATCTATTGTATGTAGATCATGCAATTGATCATCAAGTTCATTCAGCATAATTCGCATTCCTAGAGGAGTTCGCACTTGAGCAGCAGACCTTCAATTTGTAGCAGCAGATCATTTATGTAGTAGCAGATCATCATTTCTGTAGTAGCAGATCATCATTCTGTAGCAGCAGGTCGAACTCAAGGAGAAACATATTCATTTGTATCTTGCATCTAAGAGAGGTGCTATCATCTATTGTATCAAATCGGCATTGTGTTGTGCCTGAGTTGTTAGCAGATTTCTGCTCTTACTTTATCAATATATAAGAGACATATTGGCTGGGTTTTTCTCCCTCAGGTTGGAGGGTTTTCCCAGGGTATCTTGTGGTGTTCATTGTCTCTTGTGTTGCATTTTTCTGTTTACTTTAAGTTTGAATTATCTGATCATGAAAAACTAACAAAATGGACAGTTTCCCATTGGAAATTGGAAAGATGTGTTAAAGTATAAAAGTTATCAAGATGAGTTATTTATATTACCAAGGGAATTAGAAGTCAAAAATATAACTCAGCTTTGCAGAGATAGTCAGAGGAGGAAAGGACAGGTCACGGAGATGGAATCATCAGTGGACCGATCAATCTTTCATAATAGCTATTTTTAGCAGGCATCTATTATTAGAGAAGATCTTTTCTTTATCTTTATTTAGAATGATTTTTCTTTAGTATTTTGATGCACCTCGAGAATTCTTAGATTTAAAGCAAGCATATTTTGGTATAAAACTTAAAGTTGTGATTTAGCTAACTTGCTTTGTATTTATCTTCAGTAAATTATTCCCATGCACATTGCAAATTATTAAAATAATTGATTGCATGAGCTTGCAGATTTTGTAATACTTATTAAGTTATAAATAAGTGTTATTGATATCTAGATTTCAAATGGTAAATTTTCCTATGCTTGAAACAGAAGTTTATTGTTTAATCCTTGTCTGAATGGCGGAGTTGTTATGCCGTGTACAATTTTATTATATATATCATATGTTTATTGTTCAAATCTTGTATGAATTGTGAAGTTGTTATGCCATGTACAATTTTATTATTCATATGCATGTGATATCAGTCTAGTGTGAGTGATTTTTCAAATTCAATACAGGTTGATAGGAATTACAAGCTTTGAATTGTGATTTTAATTGATTCAGATGTTGATAGCTTTGATTATAAATATTCAGGTATTTAAGTTGTGGAATGAGGAATCTCGTTATGTGTTGTGTTATGAATCTTCTATCCAAATGTTGTTTGCATACAATTTCTAGTATCTGCAAATCTAGCTAGAACTGTGTGCGTGTGTTAGATAAGTTTTCTCAATGGTTGTAAAACATACAAAACTATCTTGTATGTGTGTTATAATAGTCTTGTGCTCTTATCCAAGAAGCAAAACATTTGGCACTTTTCTTTTTACGTCTAATCACAAATTAAAACCTACCAAATTTAACTCTATGCATGTTATGAAAATTATAAATTTGTTCAAAATTTGACTATTTTTAGGTTTTTAGCCTAGTTTTAAAGTTTTAAGGGAGTTTCCGATTCTAATTTGAAGAGAGGTCTACCTCAAAGGCTGTTCCATTTTGAGTTGTCCCAAAATGGCAACGCTAACATAAGTAAAAGAAGAGCTAACCATCACACAAATCCCCTATTTTGCAAGAACAAACAAAGTCATCTGGAAGAAACAGCAATGGCGATTATACCATGTCATCTGCCTATTTGGTACTTGCAAAGGCTAGCCAAACTCAAACACATAAATTGAGGACATTGTAGGATGTCCATAATTGACATAAATCTTAACAATACTACATGGAAAAATCTTAACAACTAAAACCATCCAAAAAAGGGGTAGGTTGGTTGTTCAGTTTGCCCAAAACTGTCTGTAAGCAAAAGAAACCATTGATTATCCCTTCTTAAAATGCCCTTTAGCAAGGAACATTTGGCATGCAATGGCATCCAGTTTCAAAATCAATGTATTTATAGATCAAAAAATTGACAAATAGCTGAAAAAGTGACATAAAAAATTTTGAAATTCAAATTTAAAGCAATTTCAAGGCCTTAGTAGGGCAGTCTAGGATTTGTTTTGTCGCATATTTGGACAGAGTGGAATGGAAGAACCTTTGTAAATGAGAGTTCAACAAATCCTGTCCTTGAGTTACCACAGAATCACATCATGGAAAATGCCAAACTACCCAACAAAACACTTTGCTTGTTTATTCATATCTCCTCTGGGAATTTAAAATCTCCTGCAAGATATTTCTCATTTAAAAGAATTAATGGCCAAATCTAGAAGTGATTTCAAGTTGATGTAGTGGGTAAGGATGGATAAAACAGTTCGACCGGAATTTGTTTCAATCTTCTGTGATTTTCCCTCGCATTTTGCTAGCTGCTGAAAGCATCGGTTATACAACATGCTTTTTGGAACCTATTAGGATTTCCATCAAAAGAAGTTGTTTTATAGGCATTTTATAATAATTATCATCGGCTTACACTTCTATGTGATTGCAAGTTTTGTACTTATATAGGATTTCTAGAAATAAAGTTATAAACTTAACTGGGAATTTGTGCCCCATAACTACATTAATAAATCTTTTGTATAATACAAGGAATCAACACCTCATTACAGAAAACGTCTCAGCTATTTTAAGTTTTCCACTATATTGTTTGCTAAGGAGACTTCCCGCATATTGTGCTAGGAAAGTGCCAGGAAAATAATATAAGCCATTTAACTAAATGCATATGACCTCCATGCAAGGGCAGCGAAGTCCAATGTGAAGCAACATTAGCTTGTCAAAAGATTACAGTTGAGTTCATTCTTAGAAAATAACAGTGAAAATGGAATGCAATTCCATCTGCATCATTAGACCTAGATCCCATCTATTAGATGGTCATAATCAAAAGGTGATAATGCAATGTTTGCAGGAAAAAACACCTAATGACTGTGGTCTTCCCGACTCCAGGAGGCCCTATAAGCAAGAGAGAACCTCCACCCTCAACCAAGTCCCGAATCATATCTGCACTTCCAGATAATGCCCGGCCAACTCGACAAGTTAGACCAATTATATGCCCCCTACGATTTCGAATGGCACTGATACGATGCAAAGAACGATCAATGCCTGCACGATTATCATCTGCAAAGTCCCCTACCTGCAAAGGAGTAAAACTGAGCTCTATAAAAATTGAAATAAAATGACACAAGCCCTTGACAACCTTATCATTTGCACTATGCATTCTTAATACATTTTTTATGTCTAAAGGATAAAATCAAAATGTTTTAAGAATCCCTTAGATATTAAAATAGTTTAATAGAGAGATTTTCTCCATCTTTGAAATACAAGAAAAGGAACATCAAAGATTACAGGGATATATAGCTTGCTTATTCTAAATACAGTGAGCATTTCTCAGCACATATCAACATGGAATAGGTCAGGAAAATAGATACAAATGAATCGATCTGGCTTTATTTCACTTTTATAAAATATGCAGCTAACCCGCTTCTTTTGTTTTTCTTGATAAGCATTGAAAAGCCTAAATAAGCAATAAAAATTATATACAAATAATGTGATACATAAATATATTTGAAGGCACAAACTGCAGTGAGCATTTTTCAGCACATATCAACATGGAAAATGTCAGAAAAATAGAAACAAATGAATCAATTTGACTTTATTTCACTTTTATAAGATATGCAGCTAACCTGCTTCTTTTGTTTTTCTTGATAAGCCTTGTAAAGTCTAAATAAGAAAAAAAAAATAGATACAAATAATGTGATATGTAAATATCAGTCTTCAAAATAAATGCAGTGCAAAACATCGATGAATGACAAACATGGTTAAATTTTCCTTTAATTGATATCTTAGAGGAATGTGCAAAACTAGTACAGTGTCCAAGATGATTTGACTAACATATTACCACATTTCTACTCAAGACTACAGGAATTAATATAGAAAGAAACTGAGAACTCAAGTGGTCATGGTGCTATCTAAAATAATCAGAAAAAATAGTATTTAGGGGGATAAATCATAAAAAGGATAATGCCACTTGTGAGTTTCTGTTAAATACATTAATTAATAGAGATACTATCCTTGATTTGCATTGCTTGAGACATCTGCATTGATTATATGATTTTCCTGTGGCTTGTTGATGATTCACATGCATAGTCATTATGCAATAATTCATATGCATGTTGGTGATGAGTTCTGAAGCACAAACATTGGGACCTGATGGATTTTGTCTACAGTGGTGGTGATTCCCAATTAGTTTTCTATGATCACATCTTTGCTTGGTTTATGATAGGGGCACAAGTTTGAGATTGACCTTGGCTCTTGAGTAGCCACTTCTTATGGATCTTGATGTGCTACTACAACTATCAATCACTTCATACAAGGTATTCAGCTATGGCTCCTTGTAGCAAGTCAGCAACTTTACATCTTGTGGTTGGGCATATTTTCAGTGGTGATTCAGCATTCATTCTACTTGTGGTCATTCAGCTAAGGCTCCTTGTAGTGAGCATGTTTGGCCCTTTGAAGATGGACATCTTTGCTATAAGTATAATTTTTTGCAGGGATGCTTATCATATTTCTTTCCAGATTCTTTGGAAGTTCGTTTCATTTTCTATTTTTAGACTTTTCAGTTCCTTTCAAAAATTAATATAAAATAAATGTCATTCATATGATCAAAATATAGCAATGTGGCTTCACATATCTTCTTATAGATTTCTCCCTTTTTAAAATTATTCTCATTTTCAATAAATCTTTCATTTATATCTTAGTATCATTTGTGTGTATTGGGTTCATTTGCTTTCTTTTGGTTTGCTGCTTTAACAACACATTGATGTTTACATTTAGTGGGTTGTCTACCAGATTGGCAATTAAATCTGGATCACTCTTGGCTACTTGTGTTTGAGCATCATTCATGGATCTTTTATATTGGCACATGTTGATCCTTTTGGGAACAATTATCTGGAAATTTCAAGACCTAAAGTGCTTTATGAATCATGGGCTCTACCTTAGAATACTTTGTCTATCATGACTAATTGGGAAGCATCTTCTTGCAGAAGAGAAGGTCGAGGATGAGATTTTTCACTTGAGATTCTAAAAATTAACATTTGAGTGGGGGCGCAAGAATTGTATCTACCTTGGGCCCCATAAGTCTGGCTTAAGGAGGGTTGTAGGCACAAGTATTGCACATCGGTGTAATCCCGACTCAACAAGTGGCCATGGGATACTTGATTATAGAAATCGTTGGGGTTATGATTTTAGGACTGAATCAATTTCAGTCGATTCGTACATATTAGATTAGTATCAAATCCATAAGAGGATTACACTTGATAGACCAATGAACACAATTTAGTTGAAGCATTCTCTTAGGCTTTTTAATAAGCATTTCCATTTTAGAGCATAAATCTAGACATCCTTTTGTCCTTGGACATATACAACTTTGTGCATTGCAAGACCCAATCACTCTCTTTTCAGGATTCACTAGGGTTGACCATCACTACTCTTTCAAAGTTAAATACTTGTCAAATCATTTTGTGGGCAACCCTAGCCAACACTTTGCTTGTAACTTCATCACATTGGCCTCCATGAGCAAGTGAACACCTAATGCCCTCTTACACTTGCTCAAACTTCTTGCTAGCTCATTGGTAATCTAAATTACAAATGCAATACAGCAGACAAATCACTACCTATGGAACTTAATGGGTTATACAACAGAAATTGAACAAAACTGAAACAAAAATTGACTAGAACTGTAATCATAAACCAAAAGGATTTTATTGCAAAAGAAAGGGTATACAGAGAGGGAATCTTTGTAGGAGAGATGCATGCCTTGACATTTGAACTCTTCAATCAAATATACCTATCTCATAGCTTTACAATGCATAACTGAAAAGATATTCAAATTTGTAATTAAGGGTTCTCCTTGCGAACTAAACAGGGCGGCATGTGCCCTTCTTGGAAGTAGAAACAAACAATCAGATAAGCACAAATAGCTTGGAAACTGTAATGAAATGCTGGTAGTTATTTTGGCGGTGCCACTTGTCAAGGTCATAACTCCTTGCCCATTGCTTGGAATTTGAAACTCAGATATGAATTGGAATCCTCCGTAATAAGCAAGTTTTGGTGCCTCCAAAGTTAGTCTTTGCCATGCTTTGAGAACATCTAGCTAAACTCCCAAAGGAAAACTCCACTTTGAAGGACCCCGAAAATGCAACATAAGAAATGTATAAAATTCCAAAAGAAAATTAGCTCTCAAATATTCTAAAAATTATATCTTGAACTGCCGTTTAAATCACTCATCCCCCTTTAAGAAACAATGGGCCCCATTGCTTCTGGTTTTTGGACCAAAGTTGGGAATTTCCACTAAATTTGATTCCTAGTGAAACATTTCTCCTAATATGTGCATTAACCAACCAATGGAGTGGAATCTATTAATATTTCATTTCATGAACACTCTATCACTAATTTGATTTATAACCACCAATGTTGCTCAGTCAAAGTTCAGCTCTATGCTATGCAACTACTCAGCAAATTCTGATGTATCCAAGAACAGCATAAAGTATAGACAAAACAAGTTTACATTCCACACTGAATACAACTTGAGATAGGGTGGGAAGTTGAATCCAATGCATTTTCACCCATTTGTTTGATGAGGGTGCATGCCCATATCATATATGGTTTGGGCTCCTTGTTTGGACCCTTGAGCCAATCCTTTTGAAAATACCACCACACTCTGTGTAATGTCCCCTTTTTTTCGGGATTTGTATCCTTGCAGTGGTTAGCCTATTATCGGGTTCCCTTAGGCTAACGGGATGTTCAAGGGACCCTTTTGAGGGTGTTCAGTGATTCCTCAGCTGGGTTTTCAGAGGTTTATCTCAGTTTTCTCCTACTTAGTGACTTAGTGATTTGGTGGTGGACCTTCTAGAGGTTGTTCAGGTTGATTTCTCCCACACTTACTATTTATAGTAAGTCACTTGGTCATATCACCTATACTTACTATTTATAGTAAGTCTTATCTGGATCAGTTGCCATTAGGCCTACATCCAGAAAAAATGATTGGATCGCTATTTGAGCTAGTATTGGGTAATTTATTGAGGATTAATGGTTTATTATATTATTAAAGTTATTCGACTTTAATAACATTAATATTTAATGCTGACTAATTAAAAGGTGATATAAGGAGGTTGAATGGAAATTAATAAGTATTATATTAATGATGCTTTATTAATTTATTATTTTAAAAAGGCCAAATGCATCAAAAGCAACTATTTATTTTATTTTATTATTTGGCCAAGTGGGGATTTGGAGTATAAAAGCAAAAAAGCATTTTTTTTTTCATTATCTTGATCATTTAATTAAAACTTGTGCAAATTGGAGAAACTGAGCAAGGGTTTGCTGGTTTTGGGGATTCAAGCTTTTAGAGGACAAAACCCTTAGAGAGAACAATGCAACTTGGAGAAACTGAGCAAGGGTTTGCTAATTTTGGGGATTCAAGCTTTTAGAGGACAAAACCCTTAGAGAGAACAATGTCTACAAGTGTGGAAGATCACCCAAGGGCATTTTGAGAGATAATCTCACACAAAGATTATTAAAGAGCTTCATCGGTTTCCTAGAGATCATCATTCAGGGGTTTACAAAGTTTTAAGGGTTCAGTTTGTTAATCAGTTTGAAGGCACATTTAGGGTGGAATCACACAGGGTTTTGGAGATTGCCGATGTTCATAGTTGCTGATCAAATACTTTCAGATCTGCATATTATGTAATCCGGGTATGATTCTAATGCAACTTCTTAAGCCACAATCAAATCTGAGTAATGTATTGCATGCATTTATTTGAAATTGGTTAATTTGCAAATATCTATGTTTCTGTATTCCTGTTAAAAACCCCAGATCAGGGGGGTTATCACACTCTGTTCCCCAACTAAAACTAATGGGTAAGATGATGTTAATTGTGATAATGCTTGTAATTTTCATTTGTTCTTTATGAAATTTCATGAACTTGTTGCTAAATGTGTTAAATGCATTCAAAAAACTTGGTTGCCTTAACCGATCCTTTCAGAGCATCGTGTAATGCTTTTATGGGGCCTAATGGTCGAAACCTAAGACATGAAGGGCTTAATTGTAGTCATGTTGGACATCTGGAAGACTCTCATTATATATACATGATGAAATGCATGTTATATCTAAAGGCAATGCACAATCATGTGTTTTACCAGCTTTGTTTACCATCTAAGGATGAAATATAATGGATATGATCAGTCTCGTGTCAATCATTAACCATAATGCAGACTAGAACATGCAAAGGAACTTGGCATCCCAGTCAAACGCTATGTTGTGGTAGGTCAAAATGAACCCAAATATTTGCAAAGAAGAGTTTGGCAGCTTCCTCCATAGAGACTGCCTTTTTACAAGGTTTCAAAACAGTTGTCTTTGAGATCCTATCAACCACAACAGAACACAATCAAAACAGGTATGTACAGACCCTGCATTTAATCGGCTAGTTTTATGATTATGTAGGGTGTAGAAGACTTGATGTACATAGTGACATTACGATAATGTTTCAGCTAGTAGAAGTACTTGCACAGAACTGTCACTGTCTTTTCCACCCTACCAGGTGACTATAGTGGGCATGTATCCTCCTAGAAAGTGGACTTCGATTGGTTAAATGTTTTATTACTTGCAATTCATTTTTTCATTTTTTCTTATTTAACAGAAACCCTAAAATTTTACTAATTATAGAAAGATGATGAGGACTACAGGGAAAAACTGTGAATTGAAAATTTAAAAAGCTTACCATGGATATTGCTTGCTCCAAGTCCTGGAAAGTAACGGGGCTTTCAGAAATCCTGAAATCTCCAGACGGAAAGCGAGCGAGAGGCTTTCTTCCCAAGTCCATAACAATTTCAATAAGATGTTCAAGCTCTGGGTGCCCAATAAGCGATTTCTTGATTTTATTAGGTAACAAGGCTAGAAGCCTTTTCAGCTCAAGTTCAAATGACGGTGTGGAAGTAAAGAGAGACTCGTTTAAGGAAGAGGAATATTTGAAATGGATTTGACCGTTTCTGAGGCGGCATAGCTGAAAAGCAGTTGTGTTAAATTTTAATGAAGAATATAATGGGAAATTTCGATGGAGTTTAAGGTGGTTAGGAGAAAAATCTGGATCTACGGAAGCACGATGTGTAGGGATGGAAAATTGTCTAGGGTTAACAAATGTGCTGGAGGTGGGATAATTGATGTTTGGACAGCCAACAGCCATTGAGATGCGAAGTACCCAGCTGGATCAACAGAAAAATGCATCTTATGTTTGGCCTTTATTAATTCAAATAGTTTCAAGCAAAACAGACTACTTTTGGCATCTGTAATTTTAGCCACATAAAATCACGAATTCAAACATTATGAGATATGATTTTCCAAATAAAACAAGTGACGTTTTGACAAGTAGGAGGTATTTTCCACATCTTGTTAAATTATGATATGTTAAGATTCAATTTTAGTGAATTTGACTAGTAAAATTATACAATTCAATCTTGATATTATGATGTATTGTCTCAGTTTTGACGAGATGTGTAAAATGAACATGTCTCGTTAAAAATAATTAGTTTGTTAATATTATGTAATAATAATACATAATAGAATTTTATGAACTCATTTGATGTATTAGAGATGAAATTGTTGAATCTTTTTGAAATTTGTGTTTGCAACATAATGTTAAAAAGTTAAAATGAAATAATCTAATTTCAAAAAAAAATGTTAATCAAAGAAAAACAATGTGAAATGATAATTAAAGCTTTAAATGTGATCCAATTTTATTAGTAAAATTGAATATGCATATATTCTAACTTTAATTTAATGGAAGAGTTTAGAATTTACACAAATATATTATTTTTTGAGTAATCTATGAAACAAATAGATATAAAATAGATTAAGTATTTATTAATTATCTTTGCTTAATTTTTAATTTTTTTAAAACTTCATTCTTATGTCTTTAAAACTAATTGATGTAAATTAGTTCTAATATAATAAGAAAAAAATAATTAAAAAATGGTATTTTATCCTCATCTTTAACATAATTTTTTAATGATATAATTAAAAAATTGGCTCCAATATGATAATAAAAAATAGTATTTTATTCAAATTGAAAATATTACTATAAAAAGGTTAAATAGGACAACAATGAAATAGGACAATAAAGATTACTATAAAAGACTAATGGCTTGCAACCAGAAAAAAGCAAAAGAAGGTTGGTACAATAATTTTTGCACCTCAAAATGGGATAGCAAGAAGATGTTATCGTCTTGCAATCCTTTTTGGAGGAATAATTATTTCAATGCGCTACATCGCACTTTTGGTAAAAATGATAGAAAGGATGTTGGTTGGTCACATTTTCTCCATGCAGATCAACATTGGGCCAATGTAGCATAGAAGGGCAATGAGGGTGGAAGAAGCATGTGACAATATTCAAGAAGTAAGAGATTTTAGTACTGGAGAAGATAAAATCTTGACCAAAGTGCCAATGAAAGAGTATGGAGACTCAAAAGCTTGAAAGTAGCAACTAGAGCGATCAAAACACCCCTGCAATCAAAACATTTGATGAGTTGTATCTCCTTCCTAAATTCAATTAAACTATCTAATTCGGCGATTACCTTCGAGAATGTGCCTTTTTTTATGAAATGGGGAGCAAAATGGCCTACTAGGGCTAAAATATAAAATTGGTGCGAAACTAAGGGGGGTCAAAAATCAAAATTAAGTCTCTACCCAAAGTTTTTTCTTGGTGGAATGTCCATCACAAGAAAGAAAATTGGAAATTCTTAATTAGGAATCTATAATGATGGGTGGTGTAGGGTTTTACACAACTAAGTAGGTCTCAAACTTTAACCTTACCAGACACGAAATGAGAAAAAAATTGATGTAGATTCAACTATACAATTTTATGATAGAATATAGGAATGTTGAAACCATAAAAATGATTGGAGATGAATCAGGTTCCTTCATAAAGTTTGATGAGTGATTGAAAGTGGTGACTTTAGCATGTATGTTAAAATATGTGTTTATCTTGATGTCAAATCCCCTTCAATGATAGAATTGGGAATATTGTTAGAATCTTGGATATGGAGGCAAAAGGTTGAGGTAGAAAGATCCCTAGTCATATGTAAATCTTATCTTTCAAGTGAGAACTCTATAGTAAATTATTATTTTTTAGAAAAGAACCCAAAGGGAAAAGAAAACTTGTTAGAAAATGAAACATATGGATCCTCTCCCCCAAATATATTTTAGATGCCCAAGCCCATAGCACTTCAAATTTATCCACCAATTTGGGGGAGGACCTCACAAGAAAAAGGCCTATTGTCATCACCTTCTTAGATGGGCATGGAGTATGATAAGAATGCAAAGGCCTTTGACATGGCCTACAACCTGTTTGGCATAGCAAATGAAAGGAGAAATATAGATTCTCATAAAAAGGACAAGCTAGGGATTCTTTAATCCAAGTCAGATTTGGATGGGTTGGAAGCAAGGAAGGATGCAAAAAAATTAGAGAATGTTGTTGAGGAAGGGGATATTTTAGCCTTTAAAACTCTTATCCCAAAGGAAGACTCATAGTTTAAAGAAATAAAGGATCTGGAGGTCACATCCTTAGAGAAAAGAGGGGTTTTTTAATTAGGGGTCTCACTAGAGAAATCAAAATGTGGGGAACAGAAAAAGAAAGGTAGAAATCAAATAGATAAAAACTTATTCAAGGAGGGGGATGATGAAGGTCAAATGAAAATAAGTATGATGTTGAGGTATGGGAAGAGAAATACCTTTCCCAAGGAGCAATGAGAATCTCTTTATGGAATGTTGGGGGCCTCAATGCCCCTAAAAGAAATCACTTAGACAAGAGTCATCTAGAAATTCCTAAAGTAGACATTTACATGATCTAAGAAACAAAATTAGGGCCTCAATGCTCCTATCAAAAAGTGCTTAGTAAAGCACCGTTTGGAAATTTCTAAAGCAGGCATTTACATGATCTAACAAACAAAACTAAATTATAAGGAAGCATAAATAATGAAATCAAAACTCAAATTATAAGATGGCTACTTTGTTCACACAAAGGGGGGTTTTAGCAATCTTGCTACTCTTGGCACCCTTCCTTAGTCTCTCTAGAGAAGATCAGTGAAGAAAAATTCTAACTAGCTTGTAAGGTAACATGTCTTTCCTTTAGATACCAATTTAATCTTATTAACATTTACAATCTTGTTGTGTGCTCAAATAAAAAACAAGTTTGGTTGAACCTAGATCTATTTTTCTCCTCATCTCCTAACTCCTTTCTTGGAGGGGATTTTTAAGTCATTCTACTTGATGAAGATAAACTTGGAGGATTCCAAATGAGTAATCAATCTTAGACTAACTCTAAAAAATTTGTAGCCAACAATAGCCTATATGACATTCCCTTATAGAATGGTCGCTTTACTTGGACCAATTGCAGATTAGGTTTTAGCAAACATCTCTAAAAAGTTAGTGGTGCAGGAGCACCCAGGAAACACCTAGGAAACATTAGGCTTTAGGGAGAAGTCTAGGATGCATTTTTGTTTGAATGTTTTGCCAAGAAGGTCATGTTGACCATTGAGTTATAATTAGAGGCTTAATAACATTTCTTGATCAGGAGTGATCAGGAGTGGAAAGGTTTATGAGATCAGAAACTCACTTTTCCTAGTTCGCTAGAAAATTGGTAGAAGTGGCAAAATGGCCCATTTTGCACCTTTGCCATATAGACAAATGTAATGTCCGACCAAAGGGAGGCATAACTACCTTGATTGACCTATTTAAGGCATGCCTCGACCTGTGAGCAAGGTTGGAAGGCATTGGAAGCTTTTGTAATTTTGAAAATCCATGATTGCTAAGTGTGGACAATGAGAAGAATGTGTGAAATTTTGTGTTTGCCTTAAATGTGTGTGATCAGGAGCGATCATGGCTCTGTAGTTTGTTGTAGTTTGTAGTATTTGTTATGTTCTAATCTTGTGTGGTAGTCTTTAGGGTGAGTGTTCAATTTGCAGGTGTTTTTGGTAGTTAATTTGTTGTTGTTCTAGTTGTTGATCTGACTGGCAACCTGTCAAGAATGGGGTTTTAGTTCTCTTTCCCATTGTACCTGGTGTACGGGCTTTTGGGGAATGAGGCTAGACTCCATGGTTGTAATTATAGTAGGTTTAGGAGTAGTTAGGAGTTCACGAGGCATGAAGAAATTCTACTTCTAGGCAAGCTTGACAGTGCCTAGCTAGGAGAGACAGGGAGAAAAAGGCACTTAACGTGCAGGGGTGGCAATCTCCAGGCAAAGCACGGTGTGGAAAGGGCAGGTGAAAGCCTTGCCAAGGCATACTAAGAAGTAGGAAGCCTCATCAACTTGTTTGATGTGAGTAAACTCTTGACAGTCTGCAAAATACAGTGAAAAGACCTAAAAAGGGCCCAAATCCTTGGTCAGTTCCAGTTGGTGGAGTTGTATGGACAGTGGGGACCTAAGGCACCAAAAATCTTTGAGACATGGGAAAAAGTACCAGGAACCTCAAAGAAATATTGATTTCTCTTTGGAGAATTTGAAAATGAAAGCCTCTTTTCTCGGAGTTGGAGGCCTAATTGGGGCTCTTAGGCTAGTAGCCTAAAAACCTCGATTGAGGATTTGGAGGTAGCGAATGACTAATGGAGTATGGTGGATTGTCAAGAACACTAGGGATATGATTAGAAGCCTTTGGAAACATATCAACACCCCTGCAAAGTTAAATTGAGTTATTGGAGGGAATTAGTCTTTAGGGAAGATTGAAGGCTAAAGGAAGAATAGGAGCATTGTACCAAGGGAGACTTGGTAGATAAAGGGTGAGATGATAGTAGGGTTGTCCAGTAGAACTAGGGGTACCTATGCATGAGGTAGGACCTAAAGGTCAAGGTGGAAGAGACACCTAGGAGATCTTGCAAACAAGGATCCAGAGCATGGAGCAGTGAGTGTTCCATCCAACCCTGCCCTATCAGATTGGTATCAGAGCAAGTTAAAGATTTGGGGAAGAAACTTTTATGTCAGACCTTGAATCCAGTGGTTCCACAACCATGGTGAAAAACATTGAGTTGGAAAAGAAAGTTGAAGAGTAGGAGGAAGATAATAGAAGGTTGACAGAAAGACTAGCTCAACTAGAGCAAGCATTGAACAATGTGCAAATCAAGGCCAATGAGGTCAGTGATAGATTGGAGGGCAGGGAACCAAAGATTGAAGAGGTTGTAGAGGAAGACAAGACCCCTGAACCTGACCTCGTTTTGCAAGAGGAGCCTTTCTTAAAGGCATTGAAAGCTTTGAGTGGGAAGGCACTTGAAGGCATACCACTGTTTAGTGGGAAGTTGGAGGCTGACTTAGTCTTAGATTGGATAGAAGGCATGGAGAACCATTTTGAATGTGATGAAGTCACTAAAGCATAGAAGGTGAAGGTGGCCAAGTCTAGATTGAGAGGATCTGCCTTGACATGGTGGAAATTCATTCAGACAGAGAGGGAAAAGGAAGGCAAGAGGCCTATTTCAACTTGGAAAGGTATGGTGGCAAAAGTGAGAGAAGATTACATACCTAATGACTATGAGATTCAGCTACACAAGAAGAGGCAAAGCTTGAGGCAAAGAGACCAAGATGTGAACACTTACACTAAGGAGTTTCAAAAACTTTGTATGAGGTCCAATGTCTCATAAGATGAAAGTCTCAAAGTAGCTAGGTATTTGAACGGTTTGAAGTGGAACATCCAAGAAGAGATGACTTTTCTAAGTCCTAAGATAGTGCATCAATGCTATCAATTAGCTATCAAGATTGAGGAAAGAAGCAAGAGGAAACATGATCAGGCTTCTAAGGGTAGAGGCAAAGGCAGAGATCAAAGAGATCAAATAGGACATAGAGGTGGCTACCAAGGTAGAGGAAATGAACAAAGAAACCAAGGTGAATCTAAACTCACAGAGCATGGAGGTGAAACGCCTTCTAGAGGAGGTTATGGAAGAGGAAGAGGTTCTCAAGGAGGATCCAATAGAGGAAGAGGAGCAGGCAGGAGCAATTCATATTTTTCTACCATGAAATGTTACCATTGTGGTCAAGTAGGCCATCCGGCTTATAAGTGCCCAGAGAAAGCATCATCTTCAAATGTTGAGAAGAGGGTGGAATATGCACAAGAGGACACCATGAGCACTAAGTCACCTGAGATCAGTCATATTGAATCTGAAATGGGAGAGAATCTGATGTTTAGGAGAGTTTTGATCAGACAACCGGTCAAGGAAGAACCAAAACAAAGAAGAGCTCTATTTAGAGTGAGATGCAAGATACTTGGGAAAGTATGCAAGGTCATTGTAGAATTAGGTTCAACAGATAATATTATCTCAGAAGAGGCAGTAAAGAAGCTCAAATTGGAGAAGGTACCCCACACCAACCCCTACAAAGTGACATGGTTAAACAAAGGGCAGAGTGTTCCATTTAATGAGCAAGTAACGGTGGAGTTTTCTATTGGAGGGTACAAAGATAAGCTAATTTGTGATGTATTTCCCATGGATGCATGCCATCTACTATTGGGAAAACCATGGCAGTATGATAGAAGTGCCATGTATGATGGGAAGGAGAATACTATATCTTTCAAAAAGGATGGAAAGACTTTTAAGTTGCAGTCACTGTTAGAAGAGGATGAAGGACAGTCAAAGACACCAAGTGTTCTGCTAAGTAGTGGAAAAGAGTTCCTTAACAACCTACATCAAGGGGGTGAAGGTTATGTAATCATGTTGCAGTCCAAAGATGAAGACAAGACTGAGAAAACAGTCATACCCGAAATAGTCCAGAATTTGCTTGAGAAGTATAAGGACATAGTAAGTGATGGTGCACCTACAACCTTACCTCCTAAAAGGGCCATTAGTCATTAGATTGACTTCATACCTAGAGCATCATTTCCTAACAAAGCAGCTTATAAGCTTACACCATATCAGAATCTAGAGGTAGCTAGACAAGTGCAAGAATTGTTGGACCAAGGCTTGATTAGGAAGAGCATCAGCCCATGTGCAGTACCAGTGGTCTTAGCAACCAAGAAAGGAGGCAAGTGGAGATTATGAACAGACTCTAGAGCAATAAATAGGATTACAATCAGGTATAGGTTCCCTATTCCTAGAATTGAAGACTTGATGGATTGTCTTGGAGGAGCTCAGTACTTCACCAAGTTGGATCTCAAGAGTGGATACCATCAGATCAGAATCGAGGATGGAGATGAGTGGAAAACAAAATTCAAGACAACATATGGGTTGTATGAGTGGAGAGTTATTCCATTTGACCTCTCTAATGCCCCTAGTACATTCATGAGGCTCATGAATGAAGTCCTCAAAGACTTTACAGGGTTATTTGTGGTGGTGTATCTTGATGATATACTCATCTTTAGCAAGACAGCAGAAGAACACCTAAAGCATGTGGAGTTGATTCTTAGAAGATTACAAGAGGAGAAGCTAGCCATCAACCTAGAGAAGTGTGAGTTTTTCAAACAAGAACTTGTATATTTGGGTTTTGTAGTGTCTCAAGGATCACTGAAAATGGATCCAAGCAAGGTGGAAGCTATCCTAAATTGGCCTACACCAACCACAGGGACTGAGGTAAGAATTTTCCATGGATTGGCTCAGTTTTATAGGAAATTCATCAAAAAATTTAGTGGCATATGTGCACCAGTTCTAGAAACAATCAAGGGTGGTTTGAAAACTAAGTTTGTGTGGACTCAAGAGGCTGAGAAATGATTTGAGAAATTGAAACAAGAAGTGGCAACTCAACCTATTCTCTTATTGCCAAGCTTTGACAAATTGTTTATTGTGGAGTGTGATGCTAGTGGAGTTGCAATAGGAGGAGTGCTTAGTCAAGAGGGCAGACCCATAGCTTTCTTCAGTGAAAAGCTCAATGAAGCCAAGAAGAAGTACTCTACCTATGATCTTGAACTTTATGCTTTGGTTCAGTCACTTAGGAAGTGGAGGCATTACCTTCTACCCAAGGAGTTTGTGGTCTTTATAGACAATCAGGCACTTAGTTATATCAACACCCAGGAGAAGTTGAGCAATAAACACTTGAAGTGGATGGAGTACATCCAAGCTTTTACTTTCACCATCAAGCATAAGAAGGGCCAAATGAATAAGGTAGCAGATGCATTGAGTAGAAGATTGTTGACAGTCCAAGAGATACAGATCAAGAGCATTGGCATAGAGAGTTTCAAGGATCTCTATGGGGAGGATGAAGATTTCTCAGAGGCCTACAAGGTATGTTCTAACTTTGAGAATCATTTTCATAGCCAATACTCAGAGTATAATTTGCAAAGTGGATTGTTGTTTAAAGGAAATCAGTTATGTGTTCCAAAAGGGTCAATGAGAGAAAACCTCATTCAGGAAAAGCATAATGGTAGTATTATTGGACATTTTGGCATCAATAAGACATTAGAACTAGTGCAAAGGTTCTACTATTGGCCTAAGTTGGCAAGAGATGTCAGGAGGTATGTGGAGCAATGTGTTGTGTGTATGAAAGCTAAGGGAGGAGCTAGTAATGCTGGCCTATATCAACCCTTACCCATTCCTAACAGGCCATGGGAGTGTGTGAGCATGTATTTTGTGGTAGGACTTCCTAAGACCAAAACTGGCTTTGATAGTGTGTGTGTAGTTGTGGACAGATTCAGCAAAATGAGTCACTTTATTCCTTGCAAAACCACTCATGATGGTAGCTATATAGCTCACCTTTTCTTCAAGGAGATTGTTAGGATCCATGGATTGCCTTTAAGTATTGTTTCAGATAGGGATGTTAAATTCATGAGTCACTTTTGGAAGACTCTATGGAGCAGATTAGGCACCAACCTATCTTTTGGATTAGCTTACCATCATCAGACCGATGGTCAAACAGAGGTGGTTAACAGGGTGCTAGGTAACCTACTAAGGTGTCTAACTAAAGAATATGGACAGACTTGGGATATGGTAATCTCACAGGCTGAGTGTGTCTATAATGATAGTGTCAACCGGACCACAGGGAAGAGTCCATTTGAGATTGTGTATGGAATGCACCTAGGGGGTATATGTGAGCTCAGGGATCTAAGAGCTATGGCGAATAGGAGTGGACATGCTGAAGACTTCACTCAAACCATGAAAGAGATTCAGGAGCAAGTAAAGAGGACAGTCACCGAGGCTACACAAAAACTGAAAGACAAGATAGATATGTCAAGGAAGGATTTGCAATTTGCAGTAGGAGATTTTGTCATGGTTCACCTTAAAAAATCAAGGTTGCAGAAGGGTATGTCAACCAAGTTGTAGATGAAAAGAGTAGGACCATGCAAGATATTAGCCAAGTATGGGAAGAATGCATACAAGGTGGAGTTACCTGCTGATTTGGGAATTTCACCTATTCTCAATGTTGTTGATTTGATCAGATACAAGGGATCAACGACTAACTTGAATCAGACCAGTAAGGAGATCTTCAAAGATGTAAGAAACATAGCCTTACCTACTAAAGTAAAACTACAAGCAGAGAGCATCTTGGAGTCAAGAGTGCAGAAATTTACAAGGAAGAGAGTGTACATGGAGCACCTCATCAAGTGGAAGGACAAGCCAGAATCTGAGGCCACATGGATGGATGAAGCTCAATTCAAGAAGAAGGGCGTAGATGTCTCTCTACTCTCTCCTCATATTCCTTAGAGCTTGTGCAGAGGGGGTGAATGGTGCAGGAGCACCTAGGAAACACTAGGCTTTAGGGAGAAGTCTAGGATGCATTTTTGTTTGAATATTTTGCCAAGAAGGTCATGTTGACCATTGAGTTATAATTAGAGGCTTAATAACATTTCTTGATCAGGAGTGATCAGGAGTGGAAAGGTTTATGAGATCAGAAACTCACTTTTCCTAGTTCGCTAGAAAATTGGCAAAAGTGGAAAAATGGCCCATTTTGCACCTTTGCCATATAGACAAATGTAATCTCTGACCAAAGGGAGGCATAAATACCTTGATTGAACTATTTAGGGGATGCCTTAACCTGTGATCAAGGTTGGAAGGCGTTGGAAGCTTTTGTAATTTTGAAAATTCATGAATGCTAAGTGTGGACAGTGAGAAGAATGTGTGAAATTTTGTGTTTGCCTTAAATGTGTGTGATCAGGAGCAATCATGGCTCTGTAGTTTGTTGTAGTTTGTAGTATTTTTTATTTTCTAAGCTTGTGTGGTAGTCTTTAGGGTGAGTGCTCAATTTGCAGGTGTGTTTGGTAGTTAATTTGCTATTGTTCTAGTTGCTGATCTGATTGGCAACCTGTCAAGAATGGGGTTTTAGTTCTCTTTCCCACTGTACCTGGTGTACGGGATTTTGGGGAATGAGGCTAGACTCCATGGTTGTAATTATAGTAGGTTTAGGAGTAGTTAGGAGTTCAGGAGGCATGAAGAAAGTCTACTTCTAGGTGAGCTTGACAGTGCCCGGCTAGGAGAGACAGGGAGAAAAAGGCACTTAACATGCAGGGGTGGCAATCTCCAGTCAAAGCACGATGTGGAAAGGGCAAGTGAAAGCCTTGCCAAGGCATACTAAAAAGGAGGAAGCCTCATCAACTTGTTTGATGTGAGTACACTCTTGATAGTCTGCAAAATACAGTGAAAAGACCTAAAAAGGGCCCAAATCCTTGGTCAGTTCTAGTTTGTGGAGTTGTATAGATAGTGGGGACCTAAGGCACCAAAAATATTTGAGAGGTGGGAAAAATTACTAGGAACCTCAAAGAAAGATTGATTTCTCTTTGGAGAATTTGGAAATGAAAGCCTCTTTTCTCGGAGTTGGAGGCCTAATTGGGGCTCTTGGGCTAGTAGCCTAAAAACCCTAATTGAGGGTTTGGAGGTAGCGAATGACTAATGGAGTATGGTGGATTGTCAAGAACACTAGGGAGATGATTAGAAGCCTTTGGAAACATATCAACACCCCTGCAAAGTTAAATTGAGTTATTGGAGGGAATTAGTCTTTAGGGAAGAGTGAAGGCTAAAGGAAGAATAGGAGTATTGCACCAAGGGAGACTTGGTAGATAAAGGGTGAGATGATAGTAGGGTTGGCCAGTAGAACTAGGGGTACCTATGCATGAGGTAGGACCTAAAGGTCAAGTTTGAAGAGACACGTAGGAGATCTTGCAAACAAGGATCCAGAGTATGGAGTAGTGAGTGTTCCATCCAACCCTACCCTATCAGTTAGACTACTTTCTTTGGCATGGGGATTGGGGTGCTTTCCTAAAGATATGTAAATGTAATATAGTTGCCTTCTTCGAGTCTAATTGTTACCCTATTCAACTAGATATTCAAGATGAAAAGAAACTTGATAAAAGTCCTTTCAAATTTGAAAATATTGTTGGTATGAATAGGGGTGTTTCCTATCTAGTTTCTCTTTTGAAGTGTGAACAAGGCACATTATCTAACTAGTTCCTAGCTAGGCCTTGTTCTCACATGTTCACATGTTAAGTTTACTTAGTGAGTTATGAATCTTTCTAGAAGTCTTATTTATCATGTGATCTTATCTTATCTTATCCCATAGTTGTTACATGACATAGGATTAAGACACTTGTCATTATCTTCTAGTTTGTCTTATCTCACAACCTTGCCTATATAAGAAAGGTCTCATATTTTTCATTGAATTGTATTCTATTTGTAAGTATTGCATTGATCATATTTGATCTAATAAATTTTACATTCATTATTTAAAATATATTCTCTTGATTTTCTCTCTTATAGAAGGTTATTTTGGTTTTGCAATTGATCCTGGAAGCTTGAGTCCTTGAGTGAATCTAAAAAATATGTGGATGAGATAACCTAACTTTCTCATCAACATTGAAAATTGGTCATAAGAGGATGAATGGAGAGGGTCCAAATTTTTTATCATGTTTTCAAAATTAAAGCACATAAAGAAGAAAATGAAGGCTTGGAACAAAGATCATTTTAAGGATATTTTAAAAGGAAAAAAATTGGTGGAGAGTAAAATAGAAAAATGAATAAAGATGTTCTTATTCATGGTATGGATCATAGAAAATACCTGGTTAGCAAAGTTTTGATGAGAAAATATTCCAAGTTATTTTCTAGGGAAGAAATTTTTGACGTCAAAAATCAAGGGAGGTATGGTTGAAGGATGGTGATATGAACTCTAAATTATACCATAATCCTACCAAGTTGTGTAGGATTTAGAATATAATTGACAATACTAAAAGGGACAATGGTTCTTTTCTAGAGGATGTCAACAATATTAAGGTTGAGGTTATTGAATTTTTCTATAAGCTTCTAAATATTTGGGATGGCTTTGATCTACACTTCAAAGAATATTTTTTCCACAATAATTTATTCTTGGGGGCCTTATCTAAGCAAGAAATAAAAGAGGTAGCTATACAATCATATCCTAATAAAGCCCCTAATTTGGATGGCTTCCTAGTTAGTTTTTATCACAAGTGTTGGAAAATTATTGGCAAGGATGTCTTTGAGGCTATTGAAGAATATTGAAACAAATGTGTGCTCTAAAGGATTTGAATAACACCTTCATTGATCTCATATCAAAAAAAAGAATAAACTTTATCTTTGGATTATCATCGACTTATCTTCCTCTACAACATAGTATACATAATTTTCTCAAAAGAAATTGATAATAGGCTAAACTTGGTGCTTCCTAATATTATTGTTGAGGAAAAAATGGATTTTTTCAAAGAAGATTCATCCTTGATGGCACTATTGTTGCTCAGGAATCCATTCACTCTATTTGGTCAACTCCTATGAGCTATATGATGTTAAAGATATACAATTCCTATGATTTGGTGGATTGGAGAATCATTTACTAGTTTGTTTAGGATTTTGGGATAAAAAATCACTAGTATAATTAGATGTTTAACTTTATTTCCAATCCCCGGTATTTAGTTTTAGTGAATGGCAGTCCACAAGGGTTCTTTAAAGTTTCCTGAGGTCTCTGACAAGGTGATCCCACTCTCATTTCCACTTCATTATTATGGCGGATTCTTCATGGAGAGTGATTAATTCTAGTATTTTTTTAAATGAGCGGGAAGGTTTTTTGATGGAAAGTAACATTCCTCCAATCTCTCATTAGCAATTCATTAATGATATAATTTTGTTTGGGACATTAAAAAAGAGGAAGACTAAAGCGATGAAAAGTATTTTAGAATCTTACTCCTTAACCTCTAGTCAAATGGTGAATGTTTCCAAATCAAAAGTTTGTCCTTCTATACAAAACCTACCAAATAGATAGATATTGTCAAGGTGTTTGAATTCAAGAAAAGAACACTCCCAAGTACTTATCTAGGTATGACCCTTTATTTGGGTCTTTGTATGGAATCCTTTTCTTGAAAAACACACTTAGAAGATTTATTCTTGGAAAGGTCATTGGTTTTCCTAGGTTGGTAGGATTATAATGTTGAAATAAATTATCTCATTCATTCCTATTTTTCTCTTGTTTTGTCTCAAGCTCCCAGTTACGTGAATCAAAAATTGATCCAAAAGATGAGAAACTTGTTTCTATCAAGGCATCTCAAAAGAAAATAAAATCCCTTTAATATCTTGGGACTCCATTTTTAACTCCAAGTTCAAAGGTGGGGTAGGGTTGAGAAATTTGAGGTCACAAAATGAAGTGTTTGGTACAAATCTAGTTTGGAGCATGTTCTCGCAACCTAGTCTCAAGTGGGTAAGAATCCTCCAAAACAAATATTTAGATAACCAAGACCTCTATTGGATCCTTACATCTCTTAATCCTCCTAAAGGATTTGGCCTTTAGAATTTCATGATATGCAAGTCAATCAACCCAACTATAGTAGTTGATCGAGGAAAGGAGATTAAAGTTTCATCATCAAACTCACAAATAGTGCCATTTGATGAGTACGAAGAGGGTGACTATTACACAAAGGTAAAATAGTCAAATAAAAAAAGAGCTCTTTGGTAAGTCCTTTAGTGAGCTCATCCTTCCTCACCCTCCTTTTTTGGGTGAGCTTGCATAAGTAATACATTTTGAATAAGGGTCACACAATAAGAAGCATCATAAAGGTCAAGGTTTGAATAAATCACACAAGATAGAAAATCAAGATCAAGGTCAAGGTGATCCCACAATAGTGATTTACACTTTCTAAGAGATCCTTTTTTTTGTTGAAATCACATATTTTTAGAAAATATAATGATTCAAGCCTTGAAAAGTTCCATTTAAAGGGTTCCAATTGAAGAGGGTTTGATCAAACCCCCTTAGATAGAACCCTACTAATTTTAAACCATACCTATAACAGAGTCTCCTTTACACCTATCAAAATGCTGATAAAAATCAACTTTTGATTCAAATTTTGGGGGATCAAATGAATTCATTTAAAATTTAATTTTTTCAGGTAATTAGTCCTTATTATAAGATTCCAAAAAAGTATGATTTTAAATAAATTTAATTTGATTGTTATATTTATTTTTTATTTCTTGTGAATGTAGGTTTTCACCAAAAATCAAGATCTATATTCTGCACATGTGGAAAAATAGCAGAATATCAAAAAAATTTGAAAAATATCAGTGTGCTAAATGTTGATGTCCCCGATCCAACAAAAAAAAATTGAATTTTGATACATACAAAAAAATGTATGTTCTAGCCAGTAAATCATGTCTAGATTGTAACTGGTTTCACTTTGAAACTTAATTAAGAATAAAATAGTCAATGAAATTCTATGAAACCAATTACATGCACTAGATATCATAGTTACAAATCTAAATTTGAAAAAAATAGAATTTTATCCTTCATAGAAAAAAGGTTATGTGTTATCCAACAACGTCACTCTTTAAAAATGGTGTTTACTGTTAAAAACTAGTTTTCGAAGGAGATGGAAAAAGAAGTACAATCTGATTCCAAAAATTTTGAAAAAAATATATTTAGAATCTATAGAAAAAATTTCACAAATCACTAGTTTGCATCATCTTCAAATTCCTTATGGTTTAGTTGCTATAGGTGCCTGAAAGTGAAGATTTAGTTAAAAAAATCAGTTCAATGTCCAATTTGGCCAAAAATTGTAAACCAGTATTGTGGGATCACCCGTTAATAAAGATCAAGATCAAAATAATCATGGTGAACAATATTAGGCTTTATTTTGGCTAAGAGAATAGGGTTATTCTTCCAATTCATGCATGCATCTTTTGTAACTTGTATCTAGCAAAGAAGTTAAGCTAGTAATAAGGCTTGCTTAATTATTAGATCGTATGCAAGAGTGGGAATGTGAATAGGAGTTTCAAACTCCAATTCTTTCCCCAAGGAGAATTGAAGGTAAGAAACAAATATTGGAGAGAATATTTGTATTACATCTAGAGTTGTGAAGCCCCCTCTCCCCCTACCTGCCTTCGGGGTTGGGTTGGATGCCTATCCCCTCAACTATTGCCTCTTGGGTTGGGTGGGCCCCTATTATTCTATGGTAGTTGTGGGAGGATGAAAGTTATAATGGGCCCTATCCTCTATAGTCAAAGTAAGTTGAGTGCATAAATGAGATGTCGAAACTCCCTTTTCACTTAAAGGGGTGCCCCCTCCCCCCTCTCTACTCTCCCCTCCCCTCACTCTTACTTTACACGAAATTCTATAATTATTGATTAAAGTCATGAGTTGGCCCTTGCATAGGAACTATAATTCCCCCCACTCAGAACTTGATTATGGAACTCCCACCCACACCTTTTATTCTCATTCGAGGAACTATGATTCTTGCCCACCCAGAAAATAGCATAATACCTGACTACCATGGAATTTGAGGGCCATCTCCTACCTACCCAAGGCATACCCCACCACCCTATTTACCTTAGGGTGAGGGGCCTTGGGTGGGAAACTTAATTCCCACTGGATTGGAGTGTCAAATAGGTATATAGGTTGGAGAGGTTGGTTCATGAGAAAGGATCAAACCAACGACCAATCCCTTATATATAGATATGGGCCTCAAACCAACCACAGTGGATGGGCCCTAGAGTCATATTATGTAATAGATTGATTCATGTGAGATGGGTGGATCCCTATAAGTAACATTGGATGGGCCCTAGAGTCATAACCAACCATCATATTAGTCTTGCTTCCCAACACGAGGAGACTAGTGGGTGAGAGCAAATGAATTCATGGAGCCGCAAGGAAATGATTGATCTTCGGATCCATACATAATGGTTTCCGTTGTGTGTGAATACTTTTTCTTTTGATTCCTCAGTCCTTAGGATAATCGATTTTTGTGTGTTTAGTTGCTTTACATAGGCCTTTGGGTAGGTAGATTAGTTGGTTTCTCGGGCCCCTTATGTGGTGTTCCTGATGTATCATCTATCATTGTCAAAAGGTAGAATACTTATACCCAGTTGATTTAAGTTCCTCGGGGTAACCAATGATTCTAATGATGGCTTTCGTAGCTTCAGTGTTTGTCAGTCTAGCATAATGAGATAACCCTCAATACCTTACGTGGGAGATTTAGATAGTAGATCTACTCTTTTCTGGGAAGACTCCTAAAATTGTTACCCCTTTATTGAGAAGTGTGATTCCTTTAAGAATAATAAGAATATTCTATCTAATATTTGAGGCAAACATGTTGATTATATGATCATTAATGTGCCCTCAAGTATATCCAATTTGAAATAGAAGGATCTCAATCCCATATGCATCCTTTTTGATGAGAAGGAAATTTTAGGGTGATTCTCAATGATAGGAGAATTAATATTTGTGTTTGGAGGGATTGTTTAATGTGGAACTACTCTATCTCAGGACAATACAATTCCAAATTTGGTTTTTAGGTGGTTGATGTGGGGGTCGAGAAGACTAACATCCCTATCCACCTTTGTTGGAATAAACAAAGTCTTCTTAAATCAAGAGTTTTTGCATGCACAACACTACAAAGGAAAATCCTTAATGCACAAAAATTCATAAAGCTTAGTTTTCATGATCCTTCTTAGTGTCCATTATGCAAGGCCTGCAAGGAGTCTTCAAATCATTTTCTTCTAGGATGTCAATTCTCACTGGATCATTCCAAATGGTTATGTGGCATATTGGGATGGTTTGGTGCTTTGCCTGATATTTTAAGAGAGGGGGAACAACCACGTCAAGGCCCCAAGTCATGAAGGGCCAATAGCAGCAGGCTTCCCTAACTTACCTCAGTTTAAGGGAGTGTTAGGAAATTCGGGATGAGAATGTTGAGGAGTATAAGGTCCTTTGATCACTCTGTAGACTTGAGATTTGAGAGGGGACTAGGCGAGTCAATTTTTAGGGTCAACTCTGTGTCTCAGATAGCTCTTTGTCAGAGGACAAAAGTGTGGTTCTGGGAAGACAGTGTGGCACATTGGTCTCTCTCAGGTTCGCTGGCATCCATACGGCCAGAGGATAAAAAAGATAAGGTCTAACTACTAGAAAACAAACTAACGACCTAGTTACTAGTTTCTAAGTGAACAAAATATACTATGAAGTAATAAACATATAATCAAATATGATAAAAAAAGTAGATTAATGCTAGGGTGACAAGAATGATCTCACAAATCTTGTTCACCAGCTAGCTCTGAGATATCTCCACCTACACGGAGAAAGAGAGAGAAGGTGTTGGGGGACTGTATAGGGGCCTGCCTCAATCAAAACCCCATTTTGGTGTTTCCACCTCCATGGATAGCCAAGTTTGCAACGATATAGAAATAATATGATAAAGAAGGAAATGCAAGCAAAGAACACTAAAACACTACAAAACAGTAATGTGCTTACTCAACCAAGTAATAGAGGAGAGAAGTAGAAATATTACCACCTCCACCAAGAGCCTCAAGGCTAATGGGGGAGAGAATGAGAGGAATTCAAGCCTCTGCTGCAATGGTGTTGTTCTACACTTTCTCTACTAAGTTGATGGAGTGATGGAATTGTTGCTATGGAGTGCCAAAATGTTGCTTGAATGCTTGAAGTGAATGCTAGAATGCTTAGAGAGATTTTAGATGGATTGTGAAGATATGAAATGGAATGAGAAGGAGTGAATTTGAAGAAGGAATGAAGAAAACTACCATATTCAAGTTGGTCAGCTGAAGGGGGCATTACAATTCAACTTCCAATGAAAAGTGTAATGCCTCTGCAAGCTCCAGCTACGCAAGTGTCCCTGATAGTTATTCCTCTACTGACGCTCAAAACAGGCACCAAGTGGAATGAAGGCAGCAGGCTTATGTGGAATTAAGCCTCCGAATTTGGCTTTCTAAAGTGAGGAAGGGTAAAAGGGGAATTCATGTTAGGGGTGAAAATTCGCTCCTATACATATATATTCTTAAAAATTTCAAATCTTGGGCCATTTTGATGAAGAATGCAACCTTCTCTTTCCTTTGCATTATCAACCCATCAATTCTCTTGTGAGAAATTTGGAAAGAGAAAATAAGAGAATGTTTCAGGACAAGGAACTTCCTCTTCCATCATTTCAAAGTAAGGTGGAAATTGCAATTGTGGAGGTATCAAACAACATATTTAGTTCCAATACCTCTCAAAAGAATAAATTCATAGTCTGGACAACTTGATATCCAAAATATGGTTCAGGCTTAAGGTCCCCCCATTAATGGGGTTGGGGACATTGAGTCCTAGAATAAATGATTGAAAGCCAAATGGCAACCACTTCAAGGGAGATGGTATAAAATTAATTTTGATGGTACTTCTAAAGGGAATACTAGAAATTCTAGGTCTAGTTACATCATTCGATATTGGAAAGGGGAAATAATATGTAAAGCCTCTAAGAGACTCAAAACAAGGACTACTAACAAGGTAGAACTTCGAGATCTTACTTTAGGTGTGGAATTGTGTATTTTCTTCAAGTTGTTTAAGGTTGAGATCAAAGGTGAATCAATCATTATAATCAATGCAAAAATATTACAAGGATGGAAACTACAATCCCTTCTAACATGAAAGAATATCTCACAAATAATGTGTATAGAGAAGCCAATTGTGATGTGGATTATCTTTCCGATTTGGCAATAGATAGGACTAAGAAATTGATTTTAGATTTTTCAACAATTTTGAAGAGTATGGGGACTATGCTTGATGTAAGAAAGGACATAATATTAAATGATTGATTCATCCTAGTGGTGAATTCATCGCTGCTATGGAGTGAAAATTATTTACATTGCATGCATTGAATTTACTCCTTACTTCCTCTACTCATATAGATTTATTGTTGTATCTCATATATCATTTGTGGGTAACAATGCATTTGCATCTTTTTAGTCTAATTCTATGCTCTACATTGGAATTATAGATACCCCCATTTTTTTGGTGTGTCCTCAACATCAAATGGCCTTCTTGGGGTTGGTTTTGGAGAAACATTTGCAAAGTGTATTCAAGACCCACCATGGTCTCATCCTGTTTGTAATTCAATGGGTCTTGGGTGATGAATTTTTAACTATGGAGCATAGATACAAGATTAATTCTTATGTTTCTTTTATGTTTGTGGCTTATCTCATATATTTAGGAGAATGAAAGGATACAATGATGACTATGGTGATATCGTTGATTAAAAAATAGTTCTTGGGAAACCTAAATGAGGTGTTAGTAGTACATTATGGCATTGGTGTCCCTCTCACCATTGATTATCATAGACTCATTGTTCAAGGGGAAGTGGTGGATCGGTTTCCATTTGTGTCTTCTTCCCACCCAACTTTTATTTTGTAGTGGTGTTGCAAGAGTTCCAAAGGGTACTTCCCTAAATAAAATCTTGGGCTTGGAGGCATCAAATGGTGTGGAGTGGTTGGTAGAGTTTTCTCATGAAGATTTGATTGATCAAGTGATGGTTTTGGAATGCTAATACAATGTTGCTAGCAACTATTCTATGATATTATGGATAAAGGTTTAGAAAAATATATTGTTGATAGTCTTTGGCCAAGGGTTTTTTATGATTTGGAAATTGATAAGACAACTTAATTTATTTTTCCCTAATGAAAACTATGTAAATTTTTCAATTTTTTATCAATACAAAGGGAGCAACTCGCATGGTTGCAATTTACCAAGCAAAAAAATGAATCCAATATAAAAAGACAAAAATTGCATTCCATTATGTTGGCCTACAACCCTTTAAGTGCAAAATAATGTCATTATAAAATGAGACAACAAATAGAATCAAAAAGTGATGTGAAAATAATTGGCTCCACTATTAACTATTTTATAGTCAAAATTAATAGAGTTAAAAAGATTGTATCAAGAACACAGTTAATTATGAACCCAATATCTTACATCATATTAATAGTATTGTTCACAACCATTATCAAATAGAATGAAATATAAGGAACTTTTAATATTTATAAACACTTTTTTTATATACACTAGAAAATATCATGAAAATATTTTAAATTTGATCTCTCATTGCTGCATTTGTTACTAACTAATAAAACATAACATATGTATCTACATTCTCTCCTCTTGTAGGAACTAATAAAAGAGACATAAATAGTGGTTATTGTTTATCTTGTGTTTTGGTTTATATTTGTATTATAGTGAGAGTGGTAAATACGCATGCATTGAAATGAGACATTCTAATGTTTAATTATGTAAAGTATTTAATTTACAAACATGAAACATTACCTTGTATTAAATCATCATGGTGGAAAATATCATATATTTGTACTTTTAAGATACAAATATTGTTAATTTACAAACATGAAACATTGCCTTGTATTAAATCATCATGGTGGAAAATATCATATATTTGTACTTAAGATACAAATATTGAGAAACAAAATTGAAATAGTTGAGAGGGCAATCTTTTTTAATGTGATGGAAGTCTTTTCAAGTGACCATATAAATTATTCTAAATTGTTTTTATGCAAAATACCTTGAAGAAGAGTGTATAGGTTGTTAACAAAGAAATTGGAGCATCACTAGTGAACAACATGCATTCCATGTTCCTACAATTATAATGATTGTTGCAAATTCAAGTACATACACTATTAATTTTAGTTTATTGAGTTTTTTATGTTAACACTACAAAAATGAGATGTAATATTGTTAGTTATAAATGTGGAACTACTAGTACTATTCATATATGGAAATGTATATCACAGTCAATTTTGTTGCAACTACTTTTGTTATTGTTTATGGGGTTGGATTAAGTATGATATTTTTTAATTACTTGATGTATTAAACCTAAATTTGTATCAAAATTCATATCAATAGAAATTTTAATGTTAAAAGTCAATTATTTTGTTAATATTGGGATATAAATCTTAGATGATGGTGCATTATTTGATTCTTGCAAGAAATGAACAAGAAATTGGTATTAAACTTGATATTGTAAAGTGGATTGACAACGTTGATCTCAAAAGAAGACTAAAAAATAGACTTGAAGGAGGGTTGAGAACATGAAAATTATTATGGAATATCTAATCCATGAGTAGTTGCATTTTGAAAATAAATTATAGTGTTACAAAATACAGTTGTAGGTGAAGAAAATATTTCAAGATCAAGACTAGAACTAGTTTGTAAGGAAGTTAAGGTAGAAAAACAACTTCCTACACTAATCTTGAAAATGTTAGGCATGATCTTGGGTTGAAACTTTGCAAGAATGGTAATTTTTTTTTATTTTGGAATTTTCGTCGAAATATTTAAAAAAAAAAAATTCATTTGTAAAGGTTTTTTTTGTTTTTTTTCCAAAAAAAATCAAATTGAAAGGGCTTTTTAAAGGCTTGCCTAGGCCTTGTCGCAGTACCCTGCGCAGTGTACCTGCACAATGTACCCTACACAGACCTGCGCAGTGTACCCTCATGGGCTACGGTGGGGGTGGGCCCACGTGCCTCCCCCATGCAATTTTTTTTTTTTTTTTAAATCATTGTAAAGTTTTTTATTTTGTTTTTTTTTTCTATATAAAAAATATTTTTTTTATGTAATAAGCCTAGTTATGCGTTTGCGGTGACAACAGTTTGGCCATCAAATTTAAGCCAGTATTTTTGCTGCGACAACCGTATGACCGTCAAATTTAATCCAGTGCTGGCTTTTTTCATCTTTGGAGCTGTTTTCTTCCAGAGGTCGTAACTTGGGCATCCGATATCATTTTTTGGAAAACGAGATATCGTCGGAAAGCTGGTTTTCTCATCTTTCCAGTGGTGTGGGTTTCATCACTTATTTTTTCTGTTGGTGCATTCTACATTCAGTTTTTTGGCTGTCCTTCATGTATTTCTAGCTTTCTTGTCCTTTTTTTAGGATATTTTGAGCATCATTTGTAAGCAATATTTTATGTAAATGCACTGAGATAAAGTGCCACACTATTGTACATGCATTTTTGGGGATTTTGCACATAATGTTGTGGCATATTTTGTACTCACACTGTTATTATAAAGTGCCATGGGGGGTTGTGTAGTTTGCCTTTGTTTTCCATCACACCTTTGTCCGGTGAGTGTCCCTCCACGACGACTGTGGATCCATATGATTCCAGCCTTATGCATGTGTGCTTTGTTTTGCACACCACTTTTTTAGTTGCAGGTGCTTTCTTGTGCACTTTTAGATGTTGTATCTTCTTCTTCATGCACTACAGGGTGTTACACATCATTTCAGTGGATCTGTCAGGCTCTCCCAGTTCAACATTATGGGGGGGTGTTAATGTTTGTGCTAATTCTTCCTTGGTTTCACCTTGGAAGGAATCTTCCACTCTCAGTTGATCAGTGTTTCAGACTATTGCTTCTTGTGCCATCTGTATCTTTGTTCTAGGTGTTTGCCTTTGTTTGCCATCTGATTCGAGTAGTGTCGTATGGGCCACTCATGCAGATTGTTGTCTTCTTGATCTTGATCATCCTATCTTCAGCGGAGGTTCTTCAGCACCATAGCAGTCATCTTTCGATAGTTGTTTACAACTTCTTCTGCTTCAGTGATGTTCTTCTTGGCTTTCTGCATCTCTTTTTGGAGTAGAGCTTTTTCCCATGAGGTTTTCTCTATTTCTCCTCTTTACAGATATTTGGTTGTATTTGGGTACCTGATCTGGCCTAGTTGTCAGGACCCATGTTTGCCTTCTTGCATTGTAGTTACATTTGCTTTCTTGCATTTGTTTGTAGTTGCACCTTTTCTCATCTTAAGGGGGGGTGTTAGAGTAAAGGTTTTAACTTAATTATGTTGATTAAGTTACCTTTATTCCCTTCTTAAGATTTCATGTTAGTTTGCATAAAGTGACATTTAATAATTATATTAATTATTAAATGTTTTCCTATTAGGGCTTCTTTTAGGGTTTTTCCTATTAGGGTTTGCATGATCTCCTTTTTATAAGGATTGATCCCATTGTATTTCATATCAATTCATTCTCTCTGATATATATTTTCAATTTTCAGAGAACCCTTGCTTGTTTGTCTCCATCTCTTCTTTTGTGACAGGTTATTTGCATGCAGGTAATCTTCGGGGTTTGTGAAGTTGTATTTTCTCAACTCCTACAAAAAAATGGAATATCAACACCATGATTTAATTGCTAGGGTTTGAGAGGCCCATAAACTCTAAACACCATTTAAACGTCTTTGTGCTCATATGCTTGTTAAAGAATATGTAACGTTCATCAAAGTCTCTACCTTAACTAGCTTCACCATTCCATCTTCAACCATATCTTTGAAAAAATAATATTGTACATCAATTTACTTGGTCTTGGTATGAAATTTCAAGTTCTTAGCTAGATATATCACACTCTGACTATCACAATAAATTTTCACCACATATTATTTTATTATGATATCTAAACACGATATCTTAAGCCAAATGGCTTCTTTACAAGTATGAGTAGTTATCATATACTCAAATTTAGTAGTGGACAAAGCAACCACAACCTATCACTTACTCATCCAACTGATTGCACCGCCAAATAAAGTAAACACATAAGCACTAGTACATTGTCTTCTATCAATGTCACCTACCCAATCTGAATAACCTATCAAATTACCATGAAACACAAGGAATACTTTGAGGTACTCAAAAATATATGAAGACTCTTTTAACTGCATCCCAATGAATTCTACTAGGATTAAAATATATCTAGAAATAACTCCCACTGCTTGGGAAATGTCTAGTCTAATGTAGGCCATAACATACATAAAATTCTAATTGCACTTTGGTAGGACACTTTTCTCATGTCTTACATCTTTGATGGGGATGTTGGAAAATTTGAAGTAGATAATTTTGTTTCGAATGTGAGAAGAACACACAATGGTCTACAATCTTGTATGTTAAATCTTTGTAAAATTGAATTGCCGCTTACTCTAGTCAAGCCATAGTTTTTTGTTCACTCTCTCTTCTAATTTGCATCCCAATAATGTGTTTAGATGCACAAAAATATTTCATTTTAAATTTAGTTACAAGTTGAGACTTTAGTTTTAAATTTTTTCCTTTCCCATTACTAATAAATATCATCAAAATATAACACAATAAATAAGAAACTATTGCCATCACATTTATAGTAAACACACTGATCTGAATTAGAATACTCAAATATAAAATTCAACACATATGTATCAAATTTATAGTACCACATCCTAGGACTTTGTTTGAGTCCATACAAATATTCTTCAATTTACAAACCAAATTACTTTTACCTTTCACCACATAGTGATCTAGATGTGTCATATTAATATCCTCCTCCAAATCACCATGAAGGAAATATATTTTCACATCCATTTTCTCAATCATTAGATCATAAGAAGTAGCAATAGAAATCAAGAATATAGTGGATGTCATTTTTGCAGCAAGAGAAAAAATCACAGAAAAATGCTTGAAGATCGTCTATTTAAAGTCATTGTGAATGAGCAGTTTCAACAACTGTAAGTCATCTCAGGTTAGGGTTAGGGTTACCTGAGCTCTTAACCAACACTATTCAGATTGAACAAGAAATGCAATCTTAGGTAACACATTTGTAAAGAAACTGCCAAATTTGCAGAATGCCCAATAATTGAAAACCCTCTAACTGTCGAATGATAGAATATAAAACAGTTTCATTCTTTATTTTTTTCAAAAACAAATAACATAGATATCATTAATCAACTATTTTAGCATGAAACTCTCAAGGCAATTTTCTTTTACCTGTTCACGGTGGGAGAAGATGAAACAAATACCATATAACACTGTTGAAGACCATCAAAACTGTCCAGCTTAAAGGTAAATCAACTTCCACAGTCAACACTCTATCTTCTTCCACTGTCGAGCTCAGAAATCTGCTAAGACATCTTCATGGTGGCGGATAGGGTTTCACATGTTTTCTCATTGGAACAATAACAAATTTTCCCTAAACTTCCTTTCAAAGCTTTCAAAGACTTCAACTAAATAGATAATCATTTGAACTTTCCAGATTCAATAATAGTTGATAAACTTTTGAAATCCACCGCTTTACAACCTTTGACTATGCTGGGAATATTCTGTCAATAATAGAGTGAATATCCACTGCCAAAAATACCGACAACAATAATGCAAATTATCAAAACCAAATGATAGCTGTGGGCCAAACAATAGTATCAATCACCTTATTATTATCATGTGACTTTTCAATAAAGTCATTTCCTTCGACAATAAAAAATTGCCACATTAATCAATCAACCAAGATTCTCACAATCATAACAAATGTCAATTACCATAGCCTTGTCAATAATCACATTATCAAGACAATATGCCAATTTAATCAAGCCAATAATAATGTTGTCGAATACTTTATCACTTTACAAAGTGATTGTTAATAATGCCACGATGAAATGTGAGAATAAACTCCATTAAACAATATCATAGCATTTGAATTTAAATATTTGAATACCCTTGATTGATCATACTGAAAACTCCAAGACATTCAATGCAATGTCACAATGTCGATGTAATCAAAGATGTAAACCTCCTTATAAAATTGGTACCTTATATAAATATCAAGAATGACTTAAAACAATATAGCATGATATCACCTGATCATCAACACCTATAGAAATAATCACCCCATGTGACATATATATCCTCTGCACATGAATCCAACATGATTAGAACCATAAAATAGGACTGAAAGTATCCAAAGCACTATCCACAAAGTACTGTCCTCAAAGCCACAAAGTACTGAATATGCCAAGACTGAAATATATAACCAAAGCATATTAAATGCATAATGCCAAACTGTGAAATGCTAAGGCACCAACCTAGGGTAGTTTTGACATCAAGGACAAATGCCACATAAGGAGCCAACAATGTCAATAAACTATGTGATGAGACAAAATGATCTAATAAAATCTTATTCTAGTTAACAAAAAAAATCACTCCAAAGTTTAAAGAATTTTAAGAATTTAATTAGGGTAGATTTTCAAGCTATTTTAATGGTGATTTGCAAAAATTCCTAGTCTTAATTTTGGCTTTTGAAATGTTGTGAAAATTTGAAGGTTTTAGGTTAATTATCATATTTTTAAATGTTTGGACAAAGGTGTAATTTGTGGATGTTAAATCAAGTCCATTGGATTGATGTTGTAAAATTTTGTCATAAGTGTTAATGTGCATTGTATTCCATTCATTGTGAGATTGGGGAAATGCTTGAGTCTGGATTGGTCATTGACTAACCTAGTTCTATATGATGATATTCTACCTTGTCTCGTACAATAGGTATTTTGGTATTCCATGGGGTGGAATCTTGAGGTCATTTCTATGGGTCTTTTTATTCTCCTTTAGAGTTTGTTGTTGTATGCTATTATCTTACCTAGACTTCATATTATGGAAGAGATTTATTATTGTATTCTTGAATGCTATGTATACTTTGTGTCTTGTGTGAGTGTTAGCCAATCTACCAAGTGTATTGTGTGAGTGTGATTGGGCCATGTTGCATCTCCTAGCATGATGGGAGTGGACCTTTTGGTTTCACATGGTCAAGTGGCATGGAAACCACTATTGGGGTTTGGAGGATTGAGGATCACAAGCAACATTGGTATCTTCTTCTTTCTTTATTATTTTACTTTATAGTTAGTTAAATTCAATATAAATTGATGTTAGAAGGAAATTTGAGTCCTCTCCTTATGTAATTATAATGTAATTGTAAAATAAACTCTCTCCTTGGGAAAAATTGTAACCAATTGTTTGTATTGAATATCATAGAACCGACAATTATACATGGAGATCCATCACATATTTTCCATCAAGAGGACAACCCCCACCCCACAAAAAACCTACATTTTATCCCATTACATACATAGCAACTAGCTATAAACATAATACTATGTCAACAATTACATGAACATATCAACAATTACAAGTACATATCAACATTTACAATGAATTTACAATGCAAAAGTAGCCCAAAGCTAGAGAATACACATAGGATTGACCACCAAGTTCACTTGGGGTGTCAAAAAGGTTCACCGAGCTGCCAAAAATGCCCTTTGAGCTGCCAGAAAGGATGCTAATCAACCTATCTTCCATCTGTGTGGTGCAACATCTTCTAACTAGACAAGGACCAATGTAAACCTGTTGTTGTCTAGGCCAAAAATTAGTGCCAAAAATGAGGAAGAGTTCCACTATCGACCATCCAGACCCCTGCGCCCTGAACTTAGCAGAGAACTTGCAGCTTCAATCTCCTCCCTTGAGAAGTTGTTGATGCTAAGAAGAGGAGGAGCTTCACCACCGTACCCATCGTTTTCCACCTTTTCATTGAACTCTTTCTGAAAAAAATCAAGGGCCCAAAGGAAGACCTCTGTGGTATGCTGCCACCCTTGACCAAAGTTTACCTCCTGAAGGCTTACTGGAATTATACCATATTCTATCAACTTTAGGAGCTTTTATTTTGATACTTTGACCATGAGAGCAACCTGCATAACAATATATGAGAGAGTGAGTCTTTTGCAAGACTCGGTAAGTGCACGCTTGACCCCACAAAATTTATCTTCATTTCTCTTTTTTCAAATAAACCAAAGAATTTCAATTGAAAGAAGAGTCCAAAACAACATTACTCCTTTTCTATCTTTATTAAGAAATAGTAACAAAATTCTATCTAGTCTTAAGTTATTGTTTTTATCCCAAATGCCTTGGTTATTTCAAAATAAGCTTCATACTTCCCTTCCAAATAAATAGTCAAAGAAAATATGGTTCATTGATTCTAGAACTCTGCAGAGGCAAAAGATCTCTATCTCTTCTGATTTGCATTTAATTGGTAATATTTCTTTATTAGAAGCCATCGAAAGCAAGCTTTCTTTGGCTCCAACACATTTGACCAACAATTTTTGAAAAGACATTCCATTCGCTCTTACTCATTTCTATTTTCCAGGCTTGATTTAGGTATGCACAAATGTCATGTTGACTAGTCAGAGTATTGTATATCTTCTTTGCACTAAGCTTTGAGAGTTTAGAGCCATCGGTCCACCTACAGTCCTTATACTCTTTGAATTCTATCATATGATTGGCATTACAAGGTATTTCCTTACAAGCCTCTTTTAGGACAAAGAATGTTCTCCAGTTGGAGGCAGACAAATTGAATTCCCTGCTAAGTTGATTCCAATCTCTTAGGCCCTCTTTATCCATAATATCTACAAGATATTTGACACCTTTATTTTCCTAGGCCTTAGCTGAGCAACCTTGTTTGAGTGCCAAGGGTTTTCCATTATGGTAAAGGTTCCACCAAATTGACTTGTGAGCATAGACTGTGCTATCAGAGACAACCTGGGTGTTTTGGATGTGTTCTTTTATGAATTCCCATGCTTTTCGAAGGCTCTTGAAGACCAAAGACCCCTCGAGCTTTATTGCATGTTTGTTGTAGATGAGATCACACAATGGGAGTCCTTTCCAAGAATTTTCATATTTAGGCACTCTCCTTTCAATGTTATTCTTGATCAGAATTTTCCATGGCTCATCCCCATCCAGGGCTTTTGAGATCCATTTTGAGGCCAAAGCTATGCCTTGCAATTTGAGATCTTTTAGCTCCAAGCCTCCTTCAGTTTTGCTTCAGCAACACCATTCCCACCTTATCAAGTGCTTCTTTTTCTTTCCCTTCCCATCTGACCAAATATTTTTTTTGATTTTCCTCTGTAGTTACTCAACCTGATACCTACTAAATAACCAGACAAAAGCAAAGTAAATGTCGCATGAGGCCAATTTTTTTTGGCATACCCGAATTCTCTTGGCCAAGGAGAGGAACCGCTTGTTCCAATTACCAATCTTCTTATCAATATTTCCATGTATCCAGATCCACATCTCTCTTCGATTTGGGTTCACAGCAAAAGGAATTTCAAGATACCTAACCTGCCTTTAGGGACTACCCCATTGCATGCAAAACTTAGCCAACCAATTTGAGGGTTCTTCCTTCCAACCAAGCATGATTGATTTAGTAAAAAACACTCTTGCCCTAGAGGCCACACAAAATGTGTCTAATTTTTCCGTTAGATTGCTCAAGTTGTCTTCTTCTAACAAAGGAAACAAGGTTGTATCATCTGCAAACTAGATGTTGATAAGGTCTTCATGATTTGGGAGAGAGATACCTTTTACTCTTGGTGTGCCCCTATTAGACCCGAGGATGAAGCATAGGGAGTCTATTGCAATTACAAATAGGGTTGGAGCCAAGGGGCATCCTTGCCTAATGGACCTTTCCAGGGAAACCTCCTTTGTAAGAGACCCATTGATGTCCACCTAAGCCATATCATCCCTGAAGAGGGTGGCCACCATCTTACAAAACATATATGGAAATCCAAAGGCTTCAATCATTAGGCCGATAAACTTCCTCTCTACCCTGTCATATGCCTTCTCAAAGTCTAGCAACATCATATTTGCCTCTTGGTTTGTCACTCTTTCCCACTCCATAGCCTCCCAACTAGTGATTAGGTTCTCAAGGATGTATCTACCTTTGATGAATCCTATTTGAGTGTTGCTTATAAACCTCAAATGGATATTCATTGTTCTTTTGGCCAAGAGTTTAGCAAGGATTTTGTAGGATACATTTAACACGGTTATTGATCTCCAATTCTTAATTAAGGACTTATCACCTTCTTTGGGTAGTAGTCTTATGATGCCTTTATTAATATTTCTCCCCATAGTACCTCTTGCCAAGGCCTCAATGTATATAGAATGCAGGTCATCAAGTATCCAGTTGCTAAAAGTCTTGTAGAATTTGGCTAGGAGACCATTTTCCCCTGGTGTTTTGTCATTTTGTAGTGAGTTGATTGCATTTTTAACTTCATATTTTGAAATGTCTATGCTCAATACTATTGGTTCACCTTTCATTATCTATTTAGGGACTATACCTTTTATCAATTCCCTTGCATTGGAGTAGCCATCCCCTTTGTATTCAAAGGAAAACAAGTTCTGATAGAAGTTGTAGAACTGCCCTTTTATGCCCTCTTGGTCTATGAAGACCTCCCCTTCCGCCTGAATCTGCTTAATCTACTCTTTAATGCTTTTCTCTTTCAGCAATCTAAAAAATTATTTGGACCCCTTGTCCCCACTCTCCAACCGATTGAGTTTGGATCTCACTTTAAGCCCCTATATTCTAAAATTCTAAATTTTCCTCAAGGCATCCTTGGCAATTTTGAGTCTATTTCCAAGATCAATATCTTCGAGGGCCTTCTGCAAGCAAGCCTCCACTTGAATCAACTCTTCTTGAAAAAGGCCTTCTCTCCTTCTTTTGTCTAAGTATTTCTTTTTTCCAATCACTTGGAAGAGAGATTTCCACCCCCTGGTGTTTAGTTCCCATCTTTCTATTGCACTTAGGCTTTTATAGAGTCCCTGGTTGATCTTCCTGAGGGACAACACACCCTCCAAATAGTCACTATTCTAAAGTAGATTTGTGTTGAGGATGAACCCCTGCCCTTTTTTATTTTCCACCTTACACCCCATTTTGAGCAGAAACCTTGCTCTTATGGAGTGATGATTAGACAAAGTGGAAGGGTGGACCTCAACCTTACAACCTTCTTTCAATGTGTTCGCAAGAAAGAAATATTTGTTTAGATAGAATTTGTCAAGATGACAGTATATTATTTTGGGGCCTTTCTATAGGTTAGACCAAGTGAACCAGATACTTGGGAGGTCCTTTTCCAGCCCTTCAATCAGATCCTCCAAGTTCAATTTGGATTTCATTTTTGACCAAAAGAATTTCTCGTTCCCTTTCCATTCCATGTTTATTCCCCCAATTTTTTCCTCTTTGTTCTCGATCATGTTGAAGTGCCCTCCTAAGATCCAGGGGATGTTTTACATATTGCAAAGCTAGTTCCATATATTAATCCTTTCGTTGTGCTCATTTGGAGCATAAATGGAACATACCCCAATCTCTTGGTCTTCTAACTTCAGTTTGATCCACACAACCCTATTACAAGGGGATATACTTGAACTAGTAACAAGGTGATTCCACTTTTTGGAGATAAGAACGGTTGCCCCACCTTTCCTCCTTTCATGTTGGGTGGAAAAGTGAGCAACATCCCGCCAAATGCACCAGAGACTTGTTTCAAGTGAAAAACTAGTTGATTTCAATTCCTGAAGCAGGACCACATCTTTGGTTTTGCATTGTCCAAATGACCCTTCTCACCACATGCTTCCTATCAGGGGACTCTAGTCCCCACACATTCCAAGAGATGATGTTAAGGTCCATCTAGACCAGTCAAGGAGTTGGACTCTTTTTCATGCCTAAAGGCCTCAAAGCATTTGGGGACCTTGGTTTCAGTTTCCATCCTCTTGGGCAGCAGACTTGTACTAACTACACTTAGTTTTTTTTATCTTTGTTTTCTTTAAATTCCCATTCCCAATTGGAATTATGGACCCTTACTCTTTCCTTGGCCTATCGGGCCTCCGCTTACCAAGGGGTTGGAACCATTTTCATTGAGCACCCTAGTAGGAGTCGGTGTGGAAAGGTTGTAACCTTCAGAATTATCTTCCCAAAGGGCCAACCCTGACTTTACCTCTCCTCCATTGTCACCAACATCCCGCATACCCATACCCACCTCAGTAGCATCAGTGGACTAATTATATGAGTCACTAGGGCCAACCACCATTTCCAAACACCCAGGGTTAGACAGGCCTACAACTAGTCCACCGGTGACACTAACTTGTGCATTGGTAGGAAAGATTTTGGTTTCAAAGGAAAAAATAATGTCTTTGACTTTCAAAATGTTTCCTTGATTAGGGATGACCCCCATTTTATCTATTTTCTTTATGTCGCTCATGCGGGGGGCCTCAACAACTCCGCCTTGCTTTTTTAATTTCTCAAATTTAAGTTGTGCATTTTTCCAATCCTTAGTCATAGATAGAGGACCCGAGTCTGAGTTACCCATATGAATCTCGCCATCAGTTTCCATGTTGTCAAAGACTCCTTGCTCAATCTCCTTAGAGAAATGAGAAGATGTTTCAGAGAACACATCTCCCATTAGGGAATCCCCATTAGTAGAATCAAAACAAGTTCAAGTGGTTTCCACAATTTTGTTTGCCTCACCAAAATTTTCATTGCAATTCACTAACATGCTTCTTGCCTTGTTCAATTCTTTAATTAGGGTTTCCATTGCCACTTTGATTTTCCCATTATTTTCTATAGTTTTTTTCTTATTTTCATTCATGTTTGAATTTACTGCCCCTTGAAGTGGGTTTTCTTTTGCCACATCCCCGCAGGGAGTGCCATGAATATCCAAAGATTCTTTGGTGTGAGAGAAGTCATTTCCCCTCATGACCCTGGTGTTGTCATCCTCATCCATTCGAGGCTTGGAAACCACATGTTCTTGCACCTCAACCATGAGTTTTTACTGCATGAATTTATTTTTTATGAGTGGGAATGTTTTCCTTAAATGCCCTTCTTTTTGACATAAATAATAGGAGTTTAGACCCCCGAGCAATTCCAGGGCACAGTCTGTGCTTCCTCCATCGAGTTTTAATCTCAATATTTCTGGTATGTCAACCCCTAGCTCAAGGGAGATTAGTGCTCTCGCATCTGTGTGTGAAAGAGTAGTTTTGACATTATCCACCTTTAAGACCCATCCATAAGGTTTCAACAGTAGTGGGATGAGGTTCCAAATTCTGGAAGGAATGTTTTTTACTACTACCCACCTAGGGCACGACAAGGCCCGTATTTCATCGTTGATGGAATCTAGCGCCCAGGCTAGGGCCCTAAAAATATCTATGCATACACTCTAAAATTGTTTGCTTAAAACCCTATTTTGCATTTCGTGGCTCATGAGGAAAACCACATATAATCATTTTTGAATCATACGATAGTAAGTGAAGTGTATTCCCAAATTTTTCCCCCACACATCCACCAACCAAGCATCCATGTACCTCCTCATTGGGATTTTATTAATATCCACAATGGCCATGAAAACCCCAATACTTTTTAATTTATTGTCTTCATCAAATAAAACTTTGCAAAGTTCTTCATTCAGAGAGAAGGTATCAATTCTAGTAGGGCCAGGGGCACACTTACCTCCTCCGCATCCCCCATCGCTGCCTTCACAACCTGCCTCAATGATAAAAATCTGCACCAGCTGGAAAGGAGACCTTCACACTTGCGAGCACTTCTTTGAAAGACTTGGGTTGAGAAACACCATTTGAACCACTACCATGGTCTAAGTCGGTGCCATTAGGGGGCTTCAAATCCCTAAGAATCACTTGCAAAGGGGAGTTTCTGTGGAGGAGGACCGAGCCTCCTCCACACACATGAATGAAACCCTAGGGAAGCCTTCAAAATGTGAGACCACTTGCAAAGCATTTCAATGGTGGTAGATTTTGAAGGCGTTGTCCAAAATTGTAACTGATTGTAAAGTGGTTTAGCCTTAATTATGTGTCTCAATGTTAGTTTTGAGCACAATCATAAGTGAATGATGTTGGGTTTATGATTTTGAAAGTTAAAAGGAACTTAGGAACATTTATTTTGGGGTTTAAGATTAATTTTAGTGTCATCCTAGGAGTTTGGACGGCCTTGGACTACCTAGTACTACATTTGGATAGCTTGGTGCTACATCTGGGTGGTCTGGTGCTACATCTAGGTGGCATGATCTACCCAAGAGTCATAAAACTCACTCAAATAGTTTTTAAGTGTGTTTGGATAGCCTTATCAGCATTAGTGAATCTTGAAATTGTACCAAGGTGACCTGGTTGACAATGGGGTGGCTTGGTTTTGAGGGCTTATAGGCTCAAAATCGCCTATCTCTTGCTGGGTGTCCTGGTTTTGTGTTGGGGCGACCTTGTTCCCCATACAAAAATTGGAATCTAAATGATCTCTACCATGGCTAGCCAATGGTTTTCCTAGCCTATATCCCTATCAAATAATTTGTATGCCTTATACCTTGCTCGTGATGATCATTTTCATCAACTAGACCTTCAAAAACCTAGTCAAGTTATCTATCTCCTAGGACTTGTTCGTTACTCTAGGTTTCAAGAAATTGCATAGGTAAATCATGTAAATAAATTTTTTTCATCATGGTCTCGAAGGTCTAGTTGTATCCCAAGATTTTCCTTAAGTGTCTTCATTAAGGACTTGTGGTTTCTCCTACATCATTTTGTGTGCACTGTTCCAAAGTTGTTTGGTTATCGAACCTAGGGTTAAGAAGATTGCACACCTAGTCTTGTGAAGATTTTAATGATCATAATTATTCATATGTTTTGGAGTGTTGTGTAGTAGTATACTTTCAATTATGTGATGTCAAGTTATGACGAGATATCTTGGGAAGCACGTGGTTATCTAGAAGTGACTCGTTGTAATTCCAGTTAGTGATTTTTTTTATATCTCCTAGTTAGGAATCCTTAGGTAAAGGTTTTTACTTGTTTATATTTGTTAAGTGAGTTAGGATGTGGATTGGAGGTTGATTATTCTCTCATCCTATCCTGGGGATATGTTGAAAGAGAACACAATCCTAGGTTGTAACAAATCATCATGTAGGTTTTGTTGTCTCTCTTTCATATGTTCTTCATGGTATATATATCCTACAAGTGGTTAGTCTTCAATTTTTTCTACCTTTCTTATGCAATGGTGAGGTTATTTGGTTTTTATTATCATTGTGTCATTATGCTCATGCAACTTTAGTGTGCATATTGTAGTACAAGTGTGATATATTGATGTCATATCATCAATGTTGTATTTGTTGTGTTAAAAAAATGTTTGATCAAGTTTTTCCTTGTGCTTCTGGTGGGGTATTATAGAGTAACCTAAGGGTTAATATAAATTATAAAAATTAACCAAAAATTAGATCTAAAACAAGTGTGAGATGTAACCTTAAAGGCCAAAGAAAATTTGGGTAGTCTTGATTGAGGTTAAGTAATGACAAGAAATAACCTAAAAGAAGTAGATCAACAAGTGAACTTACAAGACCATTAAAAACCTAATATGAAAGGAAAATAATTAGAATAATTATACCTAAAAAACCTAATGAAGGAGAGGAAACTATAAGGGAAAACCTTAGGTCATGCAAGAAAATGTCAAGTTTGCCAAAATGTAAGGAATTTAATTACACTTAAATATCTATACTAATTAAATAAATGAAATCAATTAGAAAAATAAATTCTATATATAAGAAATAAGAAAGATAATTAAAATAAAAGTATGGAAAATAAATAAATAGATAGGTGTACTTAGATTTGAAATTGATGAGAGCAATGTGCTACTTGTTGGAAGTTTGGAGATGTTGGAAGCTTGATTTGTTTGTGAGTTTCTTGGGTGTTTTCATTAATGTCAACCCATTGTATAAAGAGAATGTTGGAATTGTTGGTATTGATGTCAACACATGTCGGTGTTGTCATTGATGTCCAACTTCAGTATAGTTACAGAGGTTGTTGGCCTGACCTGTGTTTGGGGAGATTATTGTAGTTGGAAAGTGTTGCATGTTGCAGATGTTGTAGATGCGTTAGAGATTTTAATAATGTTGTTGATAAAGTTGGTTCACTTGGTTTCCAAGTGCTTTTGAAAAAAATTAAATAAAAGAGAGTTCAGTGTGAAAAAGTGGTGTTCAATTTTTTGCTCTACATTTCTTCATGATTGAAGATATTTTCATGTGGTTTGGACATGATTATCATAGATTTTTAGAGGTGTCATATCCAATTTTTTTAGGCTTTGGATCATACTACAGTGGAAGATGTGTTTGATAGTATGTATGTCTAGTGAAATAGGGTGTTTGGGAGAAATGATATTGCTCCACATTTGTCTGTAGTGAAGGATCTGGTGTTGTGGATCTGGGAATGTGATTATATCATTTTCATCTACCTTCCCTTGAGTTTTTGGGTGCTAAGTTGTTCCATAAATTTGTTTGGTGTTTTGGATGTATGTGCCAATATGTCTAGTTGCACATAATGAAGGTGTTCTTGAGTTTCATGTGGTTGCAATGGTTTGTGGGAAATATTCTAATGATGTGGAATATTTTGAGATGTTGTGGAATGTTGTTATGTGGTTTGTGAGATGTTTCCAGACCTGGAGAGGTGTTTTTGGAGTTGCTTGTTAGTGTTAGTGCAGGTTTGGTTGACCTGGTGTGCTAACACTAATTGGGAGGAATAATTGTTGTTTAAGGAAGTGTTGAGAAGCATGTTGGTGTAGATTTGGGTCCCAATTAAGTAGTGACATGGCTTGGATTTACTTATTTATATTATGGAAGTTTTTGGTGCCAACCTATTTGATGTTGCACGATTGAGGTGCATATGTTTCCTTAAGGTTGTCCTAATCGCGATTTTTTTAGGTCATAGAGGGTATAAATGAAAGGAGAATTTTTGTGTGGATAAAGAGCAAAGTGTGTGATGCAAAATATGTGAATGTGATCAAGTGTGAGCCTTAATGCCTATGACTTCCAAATGTTCTGAACTTAAGGTGTCTACATTTGTCTATTTGATAAGTTGTTTGTGCTTTAGTGGAACTGTACCTTCAACATATGAATGATTAGCAGTTCAAATTGGAAATGAGCACCCCTTATTCTATTCTTCTTTCTTATGGACAATGAGTCCTTTGAAAATGATCCATTGGTAGTGGTCCTTTCTTTATCTTTCTGGGTAGGGATCCCTTAGCAGTGAGCCCTATTATATTCAGTGTTGCAATTCATATATTAGTGAGCTAATCCTCACTATGGTTTCTCGCTTCTTGGGTTTTCCATGTAAATCTAGTGTTCTTATGTGTTTGGATGCATTTGCATTACTGTTTCATATGTTTACATTCTGCTAATGCATGATAAGGGTTTAATGGTTGTTAAGGGTTTACTTGGGCTAATATAGATCTGAATGTTAATGAGGTTTTTTGATGCTTTAATGTATACAACTGATTCATCCCCCTCTCAGTTGTCCTATGCATCTAACACTACTGATATGAAGTAGAATTTATTTTTTATTGTTAGGGAACATGCTACCTTTTTTGATATAATCCTTAGAATATGTACTATCTTGAAAACTAGCACAAATTAATAAGATTCCCTATAGGGTTGATTATAATTATTGTGAACACGATAAAAAAAATGGAATCAATTTGATCCATGTGGAATTGATGTGAGAAAAGAGTGGAGTTGAGGATGTGCTCACTTTCATTTCTTAAATATATTGATTTATTAAGATATTTCCTAGACATTTTTGAGGATATTGGTTCACCTCAATAGGATTTTTTTTTATCCTAGGTCAAAATCCTTGGTAGATTGAATTAATGGTGATGGGAAAGGTCATAAACAACATTTGTAGACATGCATATTCAATTACCTCATCACATTTTATGATTTAAGTGTACTTTATGGTTCTCCTTACCAACTCACCTTGTATTCCTTTGTTTTATTATTTTAATTTTATAATGAGTGCCTCTAAATACAATGATATAAGATCGTGTCACATGAGGCATGTGCTATGTTGACTCACAATAACAAGTAAAAGGGATAGAAATATGAAAATTTAAATTCAATATTTTGAATTTCTAGGGTTGTTTTCATGATCTAAGAGGTTCATCTAGATCAATCTTGCATCTAATGGAGTGAAATAAAGATGAATATGGATCTAGTTATGATCCAAGCCTAACAAAAAAGTATGTCACTTATCGATATATTATTTCATTAAGACATTCTCATCAAGGTGGGGGTAAAACTAAGTGGGACTCTAATTTTACCATTACACCTCTATACATACAAAATGAATATTATAAAAGAGTAATCAAATTTTATCATTATAATAAACTATTATTGATAAGAGATGCATTGCATCTAGCTCCTACCAATGATTTGGTAATAAAAAAATTATTCGGAGAGGAGGATAGTGGTAATTGCAAAGTAGTAGTAATGTAGTGGAGATTTTTGGTGCAAGATTGGAAAGTGCAAGAAATATATTTTTATGAGAATGCAATTATTGGAATTGAATAAAATTTTTATATTAAACATATAAACAAAATATAATAAATCACATGTAATTATGGTCATCATAATAGGCTATATCAACGTAATTATTATATAACATGGTATATTTTTTAACTAAAAAATTTACATTTTCATAATTAATTTTTCTTGCACTCTTTCTTTTTGATATGCATTTGTATATTTTCATTCTCTTTAGATCAACACCACCTATTGATATATCTTTATGGAGCAAGGAAATACTGTTTGTTTAATGTTGATGTTCATTGGTACATTGATAATAGATCCAGTCAAGCCTAGTTGTGGTCCTTTGTGAACTCCAATGGTCAAATCTATGTAAATGCATTTTTTAAAGATATTTCTTTCTTCAAGCTATGATAATATTGCTACAGGGTAAAAACACAAACCTGTGTCACACTTTATAAAGGAATCAGCCAACAACAAAATAATTTCTGAACTTCGGGCACATAAAAGTAGTCTTTATGTTTTGAATTTCAAAATGGTGTAAACTAATGAAATGTAGAACTTTTGATGAAGATTAAACCTGTAATTTTTTAAATTTAAAAAAAAAATCATTTTCATTATTTTTTTTCAATTTAAGGACAAATTTTGGAATGCTGAAAATTTCAAAAAACAGTGACTTCGCGGGCTGTCAAGAAACAAACTGAAAAAAACATTATTTTTCTCTAAATTTTTTTTCCCTAAACAAGTAGCTTCAATATCTACAACATGAATTTTGTTTTTTCAAATTTTGATGTATATTTTACTCGTAATAACGTTTTAAAGTTGAATATGTCAGAATTTGACAGTTTTCACGGGCCGTCAACTATTTTCAATTTTTTTAGTCATTTTCAATAAAAAGATTATACCCTTTTGAAAAAGACTCTCTGCTCTACTGCACCATATAATTTTAAAAAAAATTTAATATGTTTTACTATATTTTTTTAAATTTCTAATCAACCTTTTTTTTCATTTTAACAACCTACTTTCATTATTTTAAAAATAACATATATTAAAACTAATCAAAATATTAAAAAAATTATATATTTGGATTCATCACTTCGATCTCTACAAAAGCGTATTTTTGTTTTCTGCAAAATAATAATTCTAAGAGGAGAAAAACTCTACCAAAGTTGAATGTTTCAGAAAAGGGTGAGTATTTTGCCATGTAGGATGCCACCTAGACATGTTCGGTCGAGTACTGTTCGGTCGAAATGGTTTCGGCTGAAACCATTTCGACCGATATCCTTTCGCTCGAAAATGTTTCGATCTAAAGTGATTCGACTGAAATTGGGCGGTATATAATATATTTGATTTTATTTTAGATTTTTCAACTCAAGTAATTCAATAAAATATATTTGATCTCGACTAAGGAAAGCTTATTGACTCGACCAAAACCCACTCGATCGATATACTATTGTCCGAAAACTTATTTTGACAAAATAATGTTTATATCAACAAGTTAGAAGGTTTATTTCGACGAAAGAAGGTTTATTTCGACAAAAGAAAATGTATTTAAACAATAGGATAGCTATATTTGAAAGTACATTGATCTTGAACTTATTTAATTGATTATGTTTTTTATTTTCATTAATACATTTGAATTTTGTTTTCACTATTTATATTCTTAGATTTCATTATTATTGATCACCAATTAGATATATGTTATTCCATTGTTTTTTTAAGTCTTAGATATTTAAATGCAATATTAATCAAGTACATGTTTCATTGAAAGATCATGTGTGTACAAATTTGTATGCAGGTGAATTCAAATTTGAGTGCAATTTGTGATGGCATGTAAAAGGAATAGATCAAGGAAGTATGAACGAACACAAACAAGACAGAGGAAGAGAAGAGCAGGTGAAGGAACATCTCATGAAGAACAACCCATGGAAAATATCAATGACGAAGGTGACGTACAGGTACAAGAACAAACTGAACCTAATAATAGTTTTTTTTTGGACAATCGTATTGAAAATATGATGGAGATGGATGAGGATTATCTTTTCAATAATTTTTCATTTGAAGATATGTTATCTGAAAGCACATTAAAATTACACTCAAAAAGAATATGGGATGATTTTTTTGAAGAAAAATCTCTAATTGGAAGAGCACAGTTAGCTACAAAGTTATTTAGACGAAAAGAAATGACCCCTGTTTTGGAGTTGTTAGGGGTTGATAATAGGAAAAATTCATTAGATTTAAAACACACAATTGTTGAAAACTTGCAAGAAGCATTAGAATGTATTGAAAAAAAGAGTTGATCTAGTGATTTAAGTGTTGCACGTAGAGCGTTGATGATTGTAATTTCTAGTAAGAAATTATCACATAGAAGACAAGTTCAAGCAATTTCTGAATTACTAAATGTTTCTAGGAGAACTGTTCAAAGGTATATTGAAAAGAGAAATCGAATAGATGAAAAAATTGAGAAAAATTGGGTAAATATTTGTAGGGTTCCCCGAAAAGATAGAATTTCAGAATATGTAAAGAAACGGGTGGTTGAATATTGGACTACTCACTCTCGTGTTTCATCCAATAAAAGGGATACTATACAAATAATAAGTGACGATGGTACAAAAATTTCTCATCCAAAACATTTTATAGATACAACACAAAGTGAACTTTTTGAAGAATTCAAGCAAGATTTTTCAAATGTGAAGATTTGTCAAAGGATGTTTGAGACACTACGACCATCATTTGTAAATATAAATAAAGTATGTGAAACTTGTTGTTGTCAAAATCATGTTGAATTTGATTTAGATCTACAATCATATAGAAAAGCTATGACAACAATTGACCAAAATTTAGCCATCCCTGGAAGTACAACACAATTTGTGAAGTCTCTTGTATGCGAAAAATCAGAAGATTCAGAAGAATTCAATGTTCAGTGTATAAAAAATGTATGTAATGATTGTGGAGATTTGAAGAATCTCTCACATGTTGACAATAATGAAATGCAAGTTGTTTGGAAGAGATATGAATATGAGACATACTTAACGAAGTTAGGAGTTGAGGCCAAAAAAATTGTTCTCAAAGAGAGTGGATTGCCTTACAATGAATTCATGAGTAAATTTCACAATATCATATATCCACATATCCAACATTGTCATGGTGCAAGATGGCAAGCTGAACAATTTTGTGATTCAAAGAATTGTTTTCCACCAGGTTGTATTCTCTCTATTGTAGATTTCTCTGAGAACTATACATTTAGTCCTCAAATTGAGATTCAAAGTCAATATTATCATTCAGAGCAAGTTGCAATCTTTGTGCAAGTTTTCTATAGGCATGCCGAATTAGAGGTCGATGGAATACAAAGTAGCAAAGATGGTCGAATTATCATCAAAGAGGTTCACTTTTATATCAGTGATGATACAAATCATGATAGAAGCTATGCAACTCATTGTTTCAAAATGCTTTTTGAAGACCTGAGACGACGTGGCATAAATCAAGAACAACACTAGATATGGTCTGATGGATGTGCTAGTAAGTTTACATGTCATTTTAAAAAAAAATTATTTATTTATATTTACTTTTAATTTTGAGACTTAAATCAAATCTAATTGCAAGTTATATATATATATATAATTACTTTTTTGACTTGAGCTAATTTGGTTTTAGTGTACAATTATTTGTAACTTCGTGTAGGACAATTTAAGTCTTCAAAAGCTTTTGTTTGGTTAAGCCATCAACATGCTAGACGCAACACCAAATTTTTGTGGAATTTTTATGAGAGTGGACATGGAAAAGGAGAGCACGATGGAGCAGGAGCATGTGTGAAGCGTGCACTTCGTCAACATGAATTTGCTGGTAACTTTCACCATATATATATATGGAACATGTAGATATATTTTTGAAAAGATTATAGATATATATATATTTAAATTAAATTTAAAATTATTATAAGTTCCTTGAAAGTAATAGATGGCAAATTGTGCCAACACATGTGTACTTGCTGGTAATGCCATACGAAATGCAAATGAAATTGTTGAATGGTGTAAAAGTCATTTTTCCGCTCGCAACTCAACATACAACACACATTATTTTTGGGAAGTTACAGGTACATCTAGTCAAAATTTGTTAAAAAATCAAGAATTTCAAAGTTCAAGTGTACATGATTTTTAATTGAATTTTCAAATTTGAATTTACAGATATTGATCGATCAAATCCTTATAATTTTCAAGCAATTCATGGTATTAGAAGTCTACATCAAATCATGACAACGGGAAGTAGTAAGCCTCATGTAATTAATGTGAGAGAAAAATCATGTTTTTGTGATGATTGCATTGAGAACAATGCAAATATTGTTCAATGTGAGAATATTAGAGATGGGTATGTTTCACAATAGGAAATGAAACAATTAATATCAATGCCTCCTTTTGTTGAAGATGACAATGTCGATGTCTACGATCCTCTCTATTCAGTTGATTACGAACGTGTATCTGATTTAGTTGTTACAGGTATGGAAATTGATCTTAATTTAGTTAAATTTGATTTAAATATATTCCATGTTTAAGTAAGTTTTAAGGGCATGTGTTTAATTTAGTTAAAATTGATTAAAAATATATGGTGGGTACAGGAGATATTTTCGTTGTTGTTGCAGATCCTGACAATGCGGAAGGTGTAGATTACTATCTACTAAGATGTACACAACCAAAAAGCAAATTGGTGGAATTGATGATAGATGGTGATGGACAAGAGTATCCCATTGGATCAGTCGTTATTGAAGGCACATATTATCAACAAATAAAGATAGATAAAAATGGTATTTATTTTGTTGATTATATGCCAAGACAAAAGGTTCTACATTACAGTCACCTAGTTATAGCAACAAAAATAAATTTAGAAACTTTACCTAAAAAGGACGTGCCAAACAAAAGTGGAGGTTGCCTATTGAAGATCATGAATTTTTTTTAGAGATAATTAAAGATAGAGAGGATCCAAATTTTATGTACCAGGAGCTTTAAGTTGTTTTTTGGATACCCACGTGTGTACATACTCAAATTTTTTATAGATCGAGCTAGATCTATATATATAATTTATAAATTGATTGGAACATGTGGCATGATTTAGAATGGGTTTTTTCAAAGGCTTGGTCATAAATTTTTGAAAGTTAATATGACCTTACTTGTTCACCTTCAAATTTTCAAGATCATCCATTTTCATATCCTAGTATGCATGTCACATCCTAGAAAATTATTATTTTCATCCTAAGCATCCCCCTTCATCCTAATCATTCATTAAAGATCGCATGTTCTATCTAATAATCACCATTCTAATCCTAATCACATGTGAACTCATGTATAATCATGAACTCATTCTAATCCTAATATGAATAATCACCATTCTAATAGGAAATTATGCAGGCATCTATAGAGAAAAGGTCATGAGTATATATACATAAGAGAGGAGAAAAATAGAACTAATAAAAATAACTCTAACCACCAAAAATAGGTGTTAATTACACTAATGGAAGATGTCATCCACCCTCATAAAGGATCCTATCCTAACAACATAAAAAATCCTAAAAAATATATATATATGAAAAATGCAATAACCCCAATAAAGGAAAATATAAACCTACAAGTTAACAAATGAGATCACAAAAATTCACATAGAAAAGAGTCAGTGACAAAGTAAAGAATGAATTCAATCTGTCTTAAGGTTTACAATTATTTTGATAAAGTAAATTATAAAATTTATATATGATTATCCTTTAAATCCTTTAAGGAGATCAATTCATCCTAAGCTTTGTAGAGATTGAAGTGTAAAGGATATTTAAAGTTACTCTTGTTAATTGGCCCAAATAACATGAACTTCATTAAATTAGGCACACAATCTAAATAAGAATCATAACCCTAGGACAAGTTTTTAATATTTTATCTAGAACCACAATACTTTAAGTTTTTAATACTTTATTTACACCCTTTAAATTTTTATTTAAAAAGAATAATCCAAATTTGTTTTAATAGAAGATTTTAATTATATCATCCAAGAGGTCTTATTGTTGGCACAAAATGGTATTTTAATCCATTTGATAGTTAATCTTATTCATTTAATTTATTTACCTATTTTTTACCCCTCTCTTAAATTACAAGTTCAATGCTTGTGTAGGAAGGATTTGGAGTGCAACATGTCTAGGAATTATTTTATCCTAGAACAACATGGTTTGTAGAAGATCTAGTATTATTTGTGTAAAGGTTACATTGCTATTTTTAGATGAAGTATATTAGTGATCTATATGTCATACATGTATAACTTACAATTTAATTTTTATGATTTATTTTATTTAGTTTTGAATCTCTATAAAATAGTTGCTCATTCCAGACTATTATGATGTAAGCTAGAGAACATTCAAAATCAATAAAAAGTAAATAGTGACCTAGATTCCATTTTTAGCAAAGTGCCTAAAGTTTGTAATATGGTATTTATATAGCTATAAGATCATTTTGATCTAAATATTTTTAATATGATTAGCTAGAGATTGTACCATACAACTGTATATATATTGTGTATGATAATTGAATACAAATTGTGTACATCATAATTATACATGATCTAACTTAGTTTAAAGTTAAAAGTAGTTAACTTGTCAATATAGATGTCTGTAACACTTGTGTGAGCAAACCATAATTTAAATTTAAATTTAAACCTATACAAACTTGCTAAATAAATAAAACCATGGATGTAAGAATTTGCACGATGTAAATATATACATTTAACAAGTGTTTGAAAACCATAATAATGCACAATAACAAATCTATGAACAAACCATAAAACATGTACAAACATGTGTGAATGTGATCTGTAAATCATAACAAGTGTACAAATATATACCATAAAATGTATAAACATGTAATGTACATAAATCATAAAAAGTTTCTGGACAACATAATAATCTGATCTCAAAGAGAGGGAAATCTACTGTGAATAGAATCATCAGATCTATGGTTCGATCTCTCCCTCGATCTCTCCCTCGATCCATGGACTAATCCCTCTCCTGATCCAAGATGTGTGGATCCATGTCTCGATCCAAGCTCTCTGGATGCGTGTCCTGAGCCTCGTCCCAAAACCTACATGTGTTCAAGTATGTGCACATGAAATTATCTAAACTGACATATATATACATGTACATACAAACTTTCAACGTGTTCAAACTTACAAATCGAGTACAATTAAATTTTAAAAATTACATTTAAAATTATTTAAATGTACCTCAAGTATGTGCTGCATGGGACCATGATCATGTGTGGATCCATGTCCCGATCCAAGCTCTCTGGATGCGTGTCCTGAGCCTCGTCCCAAAACCTGCATGTGTTCAAGTACGTGCACATGAAATTATCTAAACTTACATATATATACATGTACATACAAACTTTCAACATGTTCAAACTTACAAATCGAGTACAATTAAATTTTAAAAATGATCTTTTAAATTATTTAAATGTACCTCAGGTATGTGTTGCATGGGACCACGATCATGTGTGGATCCATGTCTCGATCCAAGCTCTCTGGATGCGTGTCCTGAGCCTCGTCCCAAAACCTGCATGTGTTCAAGTACGTGCACATGAAATTATCTAAACTTACATATATATATACATGTGTACAAACTTTCAACGTGTTCAAACTTACAAATCGAGTATAATTAAATTTTAAAAATTATATTTAAAATTATTTAAATGTACCTCAGGTATGTGCTGCATGGGACCACGATCATGTGCGGATCCATGTCCCGATCCAAGCTCTCTGGATGCGTGTCCTGAGCCTTGCATGTGTTCAAGTACGTGCACACATGTATGAACTTTTAAAATTTAATTTAATTTAAGTGTGTGTACATGTACAACTTATATATATATATATATATATATATATATATATATGTTTAAATTTTTTAATATAAATGTACCTCATTTGTGTGTTGTATGGGATCGCCATCATGTGCCAAATTTCCAAACTTTGACAAATCACCATACTGCTTAAAAAATTTCACTTGTACGTGTTAATTTCAATCAATAGTCAAACATGTTAAACATGTATCATATGTATTTTTTTAGAAAACAATTAAATGTATACATATATTGTAAATTATTCAAGTACCTGACATGCCTGATTAAGGGCTCTACCAATGTCACTAAGCTCATTAGAATGCAAGGACATCGCAAGGGGATTTGTAGCATGTACAATATCAATGCCAAAAAGAAGCTGAGTATATGCACCATGGACAACATCAGCTACCGTAGTAACCTGAGCAATGTGATCTGTAACATCCTGATGACCTGGACAAGCTAAAGGATCGATAGGATGCTCTGGAATATCCCCTGGAGTTTCCACCTCGTGGCTCGAATGTGTACTAGGATATTGCTCTCTAATAAATTCTTGTACACGGTTGAGAGAGATCCCATGGTCCTCGCTAATGACCCAATATGCTGCTAGTAAATCTGAAACTAAGACTCTACACACATTACGCAAAGTCGTGTGATTCATATGCTCGATATTTGAAGGAGTAGGTAGATCGGCACAAATAAATGGATCATAGGATGCTGATGTAGCCTCTGTGGGAGGAAGGCTAATCCATAAGCGTAATAAGTATCTACCAACTCGATCAGATGAAATCTGATCAATTTGTGTCGTAATAGAGGCAATGTTATCAATAATTTGGGATCGAGTAGAGCATGCTGCTGACTCCCCTGCTGTTGCCAATTCCACACGTTTTGGTAAAACCAAAAGGTTTGGGCCAACTAATGCCCTCTTATGCATAGGCAGTGGCAAATCTGGATGTCTAAATTGTGGTTTGTCATAAAAACAACCTTTACCTTGGCCAACATGCTCAGGATGAGATGTGTAGTCCACATCTATCTGTAAATGAAATTCTGCATATAACTATTTCACAAAATATCTTGGCAGCTCATCATTGTGAGGCCATCTATGATACGCTGCCAACCATCTAGGGTATATGAATGGCGCAACAAGAGGATCTACACACCTCGTAACCACATATCCTCTAATTCTATTTTGTCCTCTATAATGAGGGAACATGGTTAACACATTTTCAGTTGAAACTAATTTGGCAACTTCTCTATAATTCATTGTGCCAATAACACTCCTAGCAAGAGATAAATAAAATTGCTCAATGCTGATCTCATCATAAGGGTTGAATGAATGAATCGTCCCAATCATTCGATGAATCTCATCTCTAATAGTGACTAATCTATCTCGATTAGCCAAATTGGGGGAGTCGTGAATTGTTTGCTTTAAACATTTTAGAGCATTGTTTAATCTAACAATACTATCCCGATATAAATTTGATCTATTTTGAGCCTCTTCACTAGAATGAGGGGAATGGTGAGATCCCTCATCGGCCATGATATATGTATCTATGTAAATCTAGAGATCTGCATATCATTAAAATAAAATATGTACATGAATAACACATAAAAGATCTAGATAGGGAAAGAAAATTATAAATTTCTACCATCAATTCATTCTAGAGATAAAAAAACATAAAATTAACCATTAATTATATTCAAGAATCTCACAATAGCAATCAAGTAAATGTATATATATATATATATATATACATGTGTGTACATAAACATGTGTGTATGTACATGTTTATGTGTGTATATATACATACATACATGTGCATGTGCATGTATGTATGTGTATGTGTGTATGTATATATACGTACATGTATATGTGCATGTACGCATGTGTATATACATGTGTATATGTGTATGTGTGTATGTATACATATATGCACATATAATTTGCATATATACATGTGTATGTGTGTATGTATGTACATATGCACGTACATACATATATGTATGTACAAGTACATATACATACATATGTATGTACAAGTACATATACATACATATGTATGTACACATGTATATACATACATACACACATACACATATATATATGCAAATTATACACATATATGTATACATACACACATACATATACACATATACACACATGCATACATGCACATATACACATATACATGTACGTATATATACATACACACATACACATACATACATGCACATGTATGTACATGTATATATATATATATATATGTACATGTATATATATATATATATATATGCATACATGTACATGCATACACACATACACATGTACATACACACATATATATATGTATACATATACATGTAATGTGTAGATATATACATACACACACACAATTAAATATACACACACATGTACATATATATGCATGTACATACATGTGTACATACACACATATGTATGCATATGTGCATATATGCATATATGTATACATGCATACACACATATGTATACACATGTACATATAATACAAACATACATATATTGTACATGTGTACAGACACATATACATGTACACACATATGTGAACATGTATGTGCATATATGTACATGTACATGTACACACATACACATATATGTACACACATGTACATACACATGTACGTGCATGGACGGTGAATTTGAAATTTGGGGTTTATAAATAATTTTCAATCCCTTACGTGCATATTCTCTTAGAATGCTCTCATGAATCCAAATTCCTTTTAGTGCAACTATGAAAGTGTTGTAATGCAAATGATATGAAAATAGTTCAAAGGGTGAAAAGATTAATCAATGATTAAAATGAATGCATAGAATGTCTTTAAATACAAAGACATGACAATAAATCACATAAATTTGTGTTTAGTCAATCTTCCGAGAGAATATTTTAACAAAAATAAACTAATTTTGAATTTGAAAGGGTCGAGTTTGGGGTCTAGGGTCAACCCTACAACCACAAACTTGACCCGAGACCAAAAAGTGTATGGACCATAGGTACATGAAAGTATATGCACGGATGGATATAGTAAATACACAAATATGACACATGTGATACTAAAAATGAAGGACTAGGTGTAAGAGAATGTATGTAAAGGATAAGTATATAACAAAAGATAAGACAAGGTACTTGACTTTGTTTAAAATTAAATCATTTGTTTAAGGGTTGGCCTTCTAATAGTTGTTCTTTGTACATGATAGCTCTTCCTCAATTGATTGGTTTGGATCTTGAGAGAACAAATCTGAAAGTTGGGTTTTGAATTGAGGGGTGTGGAACAGTGAGCAAAGGCCATGGCCTCCTTCAAAGTGATAATCTTAAGTCCAGTCATATAATGGTAACGTGAGGAAAGAGAAGACCTATATTTAGGTGGTGTAATGTAGACTTGTTTTGTTAATGGTGTGACCATAGGCAAAAGCTCACCAAAAAGACATGCTAAATTTGAACACAACACACTATTAACCCAAATGATTCTTGTTTGTGGTGTCTAATTTAGCATGATTATATATCTTCTATTTAATAACTCTCAAGATGAGAAACTTACTATCCAAGATAAGTGCCTAATTTTTATATATCAATCATTTTGAGCTGTCTTTCCTCCAAAAGCTTTCACGGATTGAATTCTAGCCAATTTTACAAGTTAACAATATTATGGTCAATGAATCAACAACGTTCCTCACTTAAAAAAATATCCCATAATCTTTGAATGAAATCTACCAACCATAATTTAGACGTGATTGTACCAACAATAACGACATCTGTTAAGGGGGTCTTCAGCTTGCAAATGAGGGTCTCTCTTCTTACTTTCAATAGTGGTTTTGTCTCATACTTCAACTTAGCTTTTCTGAAATTCAGAGAAACCAACCAAAATGAGTGTTTCTAAACTAGGAGAGACCCAAAAAGAAAGTCAGAATCGAGAAGTTCAATTTGTTTTGACTTTTTAGATCAGTGAGTCTCAAGAAGTATACATACTAGCTATGTAATCCCTAATTTAGATAGGAAGTGAAACACAAGAAGTACAATCTTAGAAACAAGTACTATTGGAACCTTTGCCTATGAAAAAATACAAATCACTTTCTTCTCTCCAAATAGTGAAGTGAGATAGCTGAAATGTATGTATTTCTTTTAAGTTTTATGGTGTCAGAAACATAATTTGGTAATATTTACAGAGCATTCATAGATTGTCTTTCATTCGGTACTTGAATTATAGTTAAGGAAAATAGTATTTCATTAAAAAACCTATATTTAGGCCTACAAAGGTCACACATTCTTTCCTGGCCCTCTTTGTTCTTACTAGTTCCTTCAGTTCTAATTATTTCTTAGAAGGTACTTGTACTTATTCCAAACAATTATCTTTGATGAAGAGTAAATAGAGGCTTTGCTAGTATAATTGTTAGATAAATTTGCTGCTATAAGTGGTGCTTTCCTTGGATACAGTCAATAAAATTCGTAACTATATTAGATAGATTATATATGAAAGTAATGCTCTATATGAAATATTTTAGATACTCTAAACTTCTAAAATGCATTTAGAGGTATCCATTATGATAAGTATCTTATTGGAGTAAAATATGGGTACCCTTTGTGCAGTAGATACTCAAATTGTTGAAGTTACATGTCATGTGTAGAAAGCATTTTGAATTATATGTCCAAGAAACATAAATTAACAACAACAAAGGATAGATCAGTCACCTCGTCTGAGGCAGATGCAAAGTTTCAACTAATTCAATGGCCCCACACACAGATGCAAATTACAACAAATATTTTTGCATTCTCCTCCCTTACTTTCATCTCAAAGCATCTTTTTAGGAACCTATCTTGTATTAAGGATTTGACAATCCCTTTACATTGATCAAAAACACCTTTTATTTTAGAAAAATAGAAGTTTCTATTGCCACCACATGAAACATGTACATCACTAACAGCTCATGAGCAGTCCACAAATGCAATATTGATACAGGATAAACATTAGGTGGGAGATACTGACCCCATTGAAACTGTTGGATTGAACATCAAAGTTGCCAAATTCACCAAAGAACAAATTGAACTGTTGGTAAAGGAGAGCAAAATATATGTTTCTGAGAATGAAATTTTAAGGCATGAATTAATTACGTACAAGGAGAAAATGCCATATGAATCTTATCCACAATTGGTGGATCATGAATAAGGTTACTAGTAGGATATGCACAAAATGGTATCCTTGATGAGGCTCTAAGGATTTTTAAAGAAATGACCAGACGAGATGTGGCCGCATGGACTGTAATGATTATGGGATATGCACAAAATGAGCTTGTTGAAAAATCTCTAGAGACTTTTAAGAAAATGAAATTGGTAGGTGTAAAGCCTAACTCCACAACCTTTGTTAGCATCCTCCCATCCTATGCCAAAGTGGGAGCATTAAAACACGATATTTTCCTCCATCAATAGATAGTGGATTTTTGTTAGATGTTGTAGTTGCAAGCTCCTTGATAGACATGTATGCAAAATGTGGAAGCATATAGAAGGCACGTCAACTGTTCAACTGTTTCGGCCGATTTTATTTCACCATTTTTCTTCAAACCCTAACCGAAAACAACATATTACTCATTCCTTTAATTAAAAAAACCTATAACCCCAAATTACAAATTCACTACAATAACAGAACTTGGTAAAATCGAAACCCTTCACTATGCTTTGGAAATCCCCAAATTCAAAACGTTTTCCAAATAACCCTAATTTGAACCCGTTTGGTAAACTAGTTACAGAGGAGAACCTGGGAGCTGAAGTGGGTCACTGTGGGAATCCAACAAAATGGGTCGCTGTCCAAACTTTGTAGTTCCTCCCTCCAACAGGTGCATTCGGCCGACCCTGTTTCAATCGAACAACATTCGACCGAACGTCCAAATGGATGCAGGCCTCTTTTTTTTTTGTTTTTATTTTCCTCGTTCCGGTCGAAAGTCGTTCGGCTGAAAGACTTTCGGCCGAATATGTTTCAGCCGAAACATTTTCAGGTGAAAGGGGGGTGCCACGTACGCACCACATCACCGACACTTTGTTTTGGCCAAAACCTATTCGCCCGAACTGCATTTGACCGAAATCTGTTCGACTAGAATTATTTGCTAGGCCAAAAGTGTGACACACTATTGTGCTTTTACCCTACATTTAAAAAAAAAATTGTATATAAAGTTATATTCTTAGGTAACTTTAACTTATTCAACAATTCTCTTGCATATCCAATAAAACAAGTTTTGATATACCATTAACCACATCACCTCCTTGGATCCATTATTTACATGCTTCTAATCAATGACATAAAATTTTCTTCCCTAAAATATTTATTTTCCTTCCCATAATATCTTTATTCATGCCAAATATTTATAATTTCACCATTCTTGTTATAATATTTAACCACTTCTTCATAATACATGAATGAAGAAAAGTCAAACAAGCTTTAGGAAATTTAATTTAGGTAAAGTATATTTTCACGGTTTTATGGGAGATGTGTCATGATGGATAATGTTGCAACACAAAATAATTTTATATTTGTGTTGCCATACATTATTTAAGTGATGATAATCTAAAATACATTCTTATAGATTTGGACGTGATAATATAATTTAAAACACTCTCTTTTCTATTTGTGAGATTTACATTATTCAAGTAATAGTTAGCTTAGGCATCTAAAATACATGCTTATAGACTTGGATTTGATAATTCATTTTTAAATACTCATTAAGTGTATTGAAGTGGGACATTGGACATGGAAATGAAAATGATAAAAAATTATTCAATTTATTTCTTTAATTTAATAGTCTAGATGTACATTCTATATGAAAAATAATTAAACATATAAAAATTCTTATGTACCATTCATCAAAGCAAGGAGATTCAAAATGATGTTTCTACCCAACACTCTTCAATCCCTAGAGTGGTAGCTTTTTCAAAGGATTTTAAGGTGTCCTTATAACTAGTGACAAAGGATGTTGATCTTAGGGTGTCTAGTAATGTTGTTGTTTTGGATATTGATATTTTAGGCCCCTAAATCATATAATTATTAGGATTATAATACTTTCTACACTTTATATGATTGTTATAGATACATTGGGAAGATCTAGTGTGACTTAGGGCTTGTGTGGGGTATCCCTATAAGGGGTTAATCCATCTGACACAACAAAAAACAATAGTGTATTTGTAGGTACACTTGGAGTTTCCGGATATCAAGGATTTTTTTTGCCTCAACAATTAATGCAAATAATAACCCTATCAAATCAGGACAAGTTTTTAGGCTATAAAAGTGGATGTGAAAAATGGATATAATACCATATTTAGGGCATCATCCACTCATCTCTTTGGAACAAGAAGTTTTATTGGAGGAAAATCGATACACCAAGCATGACTTGTTCTATATGTTTAACTCCTTTTGGCCTAGTTTAGTATATTTTCATACTTGGATTACAAATAATTAGAAAATGCATATTAAGAGATTGATAGAAATTTATCCTAGTGCTTAAGGGCTCTTTTTTAACTATGAAAATATGTGGAAGATCAAGCTTTCATTTTGGGCAAAGGGCCTTGGTTCTAGGATAGCCATGTTCTACTAATAAAGCCATGGTTTTCATTTTTTAATCCTTAAAAAAAAGATTTTTCAGTCATGCAAATTTAGTTACATTTTCCATATCTTTCTTTGTAGTTTTGGGTTGACTCATTTTTTCAAGGTGGTAAAAATCTAATGCAGGAGCATCTGGGTATGTGTGCAATTAGCATCAACCAAAAATATTTTAGTTTGGGTTTATTTGTTTTAGTTTGGTTTTTCATTTCTGAATTATCTTTCAACTTGATTTTGATGGTCGATTGTGGAACACATTGAATGACGTTTTGTTACAGATTGACAAACATCATGTATTGTTATGCATTTGAAAGTTCGTTGTTTGTAAATTCAGGAGTCCCTTGGAGATTGACTATGACAAAGAAATCAAGTATATGTATATTCCGCTTATTGATCGATTTCAATTTGATTTATATAAAATCATGTGGTATGGAAATGTTTAAAATAAAATAAAATGGAGGAGAACTATTATTCAATTTTTATTGAGGGCGTGGAGGAAGGGAATTGCAGTCAGCACCCAAGGGAATACATGAAAAGAAGATGGGAAGACATAGAAGAATGGGCGCAGGTAGAGGAACTCAACATAGCCAATGAAAGGACAAACATTTTGCCAAGTAAAGAGGAGTCGTGGTAAGGGAGGGAATGAAGATGTTATTTCCAGAACAGATCATGTGAAGGAAGAAAATTGTATGGGTTTGGCTGCCTGAGTAAAATTGATTAGTGTAAAACCATGCCATATTTGAATATATTACAAATTTGAATAAAAAGATTATGAGGACAACTTTGAAAGAAATAATGATAAAATTTTAATGTTCAGCGCTGAAATGGAAGGTGAGGAGTCAGCCAGGAGGAAAAGGGAAGAAGTTAAAAAAGAGATAAGAGAAATGTAATGACCAGGCACAGTCCAGAGAAGAAAGAAAAAAGTCCGCCAAGCATCATGGAGAAAGGGCAGATAAGATACAGAGCAAAGTGAGATATGTGTGTGAAGAAATAAAGGAAAGGATAGGGGGGGGGCATGGATAAGAGAAGAGAGGGAGAAGTGAATACAGATAGGCATGAGTCCTCTGGAGTGGTGGATAGGAGGTGAAGAGAAGGGGTGTAGCAGAGTGTAGGCGGAGGTGAATTTGACAAAGTGCAGATTGCACAAATGTCAGACTGCGAATTGGATTAATAATAATAAGATTGAATTGTATTTGTTGTTTTATTGTGATTTTCGAATTTGATTGACAAATGTAATTCTCAATTCAAGTGATTGATTACAAAATTGAAGAATCTTCTAATCTGATTGTAAAATCATAAGATTGGATTGTATTTGTTGTTTCATTGTGATTTTCGAACTTGATTGACAAATGTAATTGTCAATTCAAGTGACTGCTTGACTGCAAAATTGAGGAATCTTCTAATCTGATTGTAAAATCCTGAATTTGTAAATAAAGGAATATCTAGGGGAGAGGACCCAGTATTTGTGCACCCTAACTTCGTGTTTCTAGTTATCCTACGTGAAAATTTCAAATCACTCCCAATTTTTTACAGCAGCTTACTTGGCAAGTCCCCGGCTTATAACTTTCGTTTCAGGGTCACATCATCAAATGTGATGCCACATCAACATGCTTTTTGTCAAGGTGTCCAAAAAGGCCTAAAAAAAAAGTGAGACCAATACTTGTGCATTCACATCATGGGTAGTTGAGCGTTGATGTGGCATCACATGATTGGTTGTTTTTTAGATCAAAGGAATACATTTTATTTAATAATGGGTAGTCAAGTCACAACTATTGGGCATTATATAAACAACTACTATCACAACTATTGGACATTATATAAACAACTACTATCTCAACTATTGAAACATGCTCAACTACTGGGTCCTCTCCCCTATTGGTTGTCATCTTTGGTAGAGTGTTCCCTGTGACAATTGTGAATTTGTGTGTTAAGTAAGTTTGTGTCATTGAAGAAGAGTTTTCTATCTTTCACCATAATCTTACCTATAGACTCAACTACATACAATTCAATTCATTCTAGTACAAGTTGTATTCAAGTTGAGATTGATATTTTGAAAGGTTTTCTTGATGAAGTTTAGGTAAAGGATGAGTGTAGGGTATGGAAACAAGTATTAGATTATGAAAATATTATATTTTTCTATCATAAATGTTTTTATGTGGGTCATATTACTACTAATTATAATGCACCATTTAAAAAAACAACTTGGTGAAAAGGAGCATGCTTAGATAATTTATCTATAAGTTTTTTGGTCTTTGATTATTTTGATGAATTATATTGCTCTTCCCAAATATCCTTCAAAACACCATCAATGCAACAATCTTAATCCCAAAGAACTATTTCAAAAGGGGCAAGTTTTGGGATCCCCTTCTAAGGTTGGTATGAAGGTTATCTTATTAAAAAGGTGCTAGTAGTACCATTATCAAAGGCTAAGTAATTTTTATAAGAAAATTCTAAGTCATGATAAGATGAATGCCATGGATATACATGTGGCCTCTTTTGTTGGCAACACAATGATTGATCTTTTATTGTTCTTAATTCTTAACTTGGCAAAAGTGAATATGCCTTCATCCAAATCTCAAGATGATTTTTTTTTTATGTTCATATTCCCATTCCTCATCTTTTTGTAGTAGAAAAACTTATTGACAATAAAAGTTATCTAATGTTGAAGAATGTGATTTTAGTTTCTTTGTCATCCTTTGAATATGATGAGAAGGAAGATAATATAGGCTAGACTAGATTATAGTCTAAAAAATGGTGCTTAAGAAACAAGTTACAAGACATATGACTCTCAAATCACATAGCAAAATATGATGCTAATCACCTTTGTATCTTATACAAAAATTTAGTTTTCAATTTTAATTTGAATATATTTCTTGTTGAGATGAAATTTTATAATTAATCTTTAAAATTATATAAAAAAATCTCAATAAAAAATATTAATTACTTATAATTAAAAAAAACAATATACATGAAAATTATTTTACATCGTGAAGAATTGCATTAGGGGAGAGGGGCCAGTAGTCGTGCGGGTTAACTTCGTCAACATGTAGCAATTGACTGAAATATCGTAGAACCTTCATTTTTTTTTCGACATGTGGACTAGCCTCTTATCTATCTATAACTAAGGTTTGGAGGTGTGACTCATCATACAACTTGCCACATCAGCACATCTATTGAGAAGTGTCTAAAATTTGATTTTTTAAAGATTTGACCAAAACTTAATCATGGAAACCCCTCTAGTTGAACAAAAAAATACCATTTGTTCCTTGTAAAATACCATATTTTTATTTAAAATATGCTAATATGCAACATAAATGGACCAAATACCTATTGGTAACCATAAATCTTTGATATCTCTAACTTTTATATTCAACATATATGGACCAATAGTTGAACACAAAAAAACTATTTGTTGTTATAAAAACAACACATAATTATTTAAAATACAACTTATACCAAACAAAATGGACCAATAGTTGAACACCAATTTTTTTTTTAAATCCTTCACATTTAATGAAAAAATACATGGTATTTGTTGTACTCACCTTTAATATTTGTGATAGGACAAACTATTAATATAAAATACTCCAATGCTTGTACATTGCTACCCCAATAGTTGTGCACATTAGAACAATATTTTTTCACTATGATAAAAATACTCGTTTAAATGAGTGTCTTATGTTATTAAATGAGTATTTTATTTTTTAAATTACACACTTATAGTGGATAGTTGTGATATTTTATTTGAAACAAAAAAATACTTATTTCACTTCTTCATGAATGTATTTATGTTTTTTTAATATAAAATTTAAAGGTTCTCATGTGTTCAAGTATGGGTCCACTTTTGATCAACATTTGGTTATTTTTTAATTTATATTTAGATTATTTATTTGCAGTATATAGTATAAATATGTGGTAAAATTAAGTATTATAATCACAATTGAGTGCACAACTATTGACCCCTCTCCCTAATCACACAATCGATAATATTTTTGAAAAATTCTAAAAGAGTGGAAAATATCACACTTATGAAGCTAGACAATACCCATATGGCAATTCATGGGTAAATGCAGATCATCAAAATTTAGCTTACTGTTCAATTAGAAGTCACCCTACACATACAACATCTCGGGTTTCGTAGTGTAGTGGTTAGCACTCTGGACTTTGAATCCAGCGACCTGGGTTCGAATCCCGGCGAGACCTCTGGCGCAGTGCACGCAATCCTTTCTTGGTTTCGTAGTGTAGTGGTTAGCACTCTGGACTTTGAATCCAGCGACCTGGGTTCGACTCCCGGCGAGACCTCCTACGTTGTTACATCCCTTATTATCGTGACTTTTTGGTATTTCTTTTTCCTGAAGCTGAAGCTTGCAAAGGAATTTCGAAATTAATTTTGTTTTCTCATATGATCGCTTTTGTTCTGGTTGAACTTGAAAGGAATTTTGAAAATAATTTATTTCAAATTATTTTCAGTAAAATCTGGTTAGAAGTATGAATTCTTACAATTGAAGCATCGCAATTTGAACATGTTGGACTATCCTCTTCATCCCGATTCTTTTTCTAATTATATCATATATCTTATTCAATATTATGTACAAGCCATGTTTGAAAAATACTTATCATATGTCTTTTTCCAATTATATCATATATGATCGCTTTTGTTCTGGCTGAATCTTGAAAATAAATTATTCCAAATTATTTTCAGTAAAATCTGGTTAGAAGTATGAATTCTTACAATTGAAGCATCGCAATTTGAACATGTTGGACTATCCTCTTCATCGTTTAAGTCCTAAAATTGGAGACAAACTGCACAGAGAAGCGATTCTTTTTCTAATTATATCATATATCTGATTCAATATTATGTACAAACCATGTTTGAAAAATACTTATCATATATCTTTTTCCAATTATATTATATATCTTTTTCCAATTATATCATATATCTTTTTCCCTATAAATTAAGTCTATAAGTGAGGAAAAATATAAGCCATTTTTATTTTATTAGTCTCTGCAGGCGAAGACTAATGTTCTCATCTAATATGATGTCTATCCTAATGTCTGCAAAACTTTGATTTTGATTTTTGATTGTTTCTTATTTTTTTTATGATTGGTCCCTCATATTTTTGCTGGGGCTTTCGAGATTTTTTTAATTAAAAATAAAGTAAAAATTATTTCAGCCAATGATCAACGAGCAGGGAGAAATATAAAGCATTGTCTAAGTTTTAGATAGATTTTCTTGGGAGGACGTTGGTGGAATAAGTGGCATTCTTAGACCAATTCACGTGTTTTCTCTCTTCTACCACATTTTGCTTGCATGCATAACAGTGAGCGGGAGAATCTAGTAGCTCTAAAACCCCAATATTTTTTTATCTACTTTTCGTTAATTCTGAATAGAATGAAGTAGCCGTTGTGGAGAGACAGTCATGTTGGTTGGACTTTTGGATAAACCACTGTTGCATAGCGAGAGATGGTGGCTTTGCCAGATAAACTGGCTTTTCTTTATGGTTGTTTATGATGGCTTAGCCAGTGACACTGGCTATGGGTTTGGTTCTCGTAAGTATGGGTCTAGTACATGGTCTTTATCCCGATCATGAGCATCTGAACCACGAGTATTAGGATCTCTATCACGATCATAAGAATCTGGACTTAGAACTGGACACTGAACCAAAACCATGGGTTCTGCCCTAGCTATCTATGCCTTTGAACAAGGACACTGGATTTTTGATCTTGCAGGTGGATATGATGTTCATTTTTTGCTAACCATGAACTAATGTTATGTTGAGATTTTGAAATTTATATTCTGGGTTTGTTCTTTCTTTCTGCAACTTGTTATTAACAATCTCAGTTGTCCTGCACTGAACGCTACACATCTTTTGCTCGGATTTCATGTTGATGGATGTGTGGAAAGGACCATTTTGCAACCTAAATAACATTATAGGTTCAAAGGTTTGAATTCACATTACATATGTTTACCATGTGTAAAATTTGAACTTTCTACATCTGGCTGTAAACTGTGTTATAACCACTTCTTTTATTGTTTCATAGCAGTTGTTTGAGAGTTATTCTCCATGTGTTAGAGACACTTTCGAATGCTACTGCTAATTCAGTTCTTCATGAGTTCGGCTTTCAGGTTTTTGCAAGTCTACACATCTAAGTTGTACAATTAAGGGGGTCTCTGTTTATCCTTCATTTATGCCATACTTATTAGCATTCATTCAGAGAACCTGATTCAATATGTTCTGTCCACAACTCATATACGAAGTTTGTGTGGATGCATAAACTGGTGGTCCAATGATTGAGTTACTTCATAGTGAAAAGTATGAGTTCTTTTTGAAGGTATGGGAGTTTCTTATGCAGTTTTGTTGTCTTCTTTGTTTTTTGTTTGTTGATGAAGGGAAATCATTGCAGGTTTGGGGAATTGTGTTTATAAGGAAGGTACATGTTTTTGTTTTGTTTTATATTTGTTGATGAAGTAAAAACAGTGCAGAATTGATTATGTCTAATTTTAGTAAAGTGGGTATCACCGTTCTTGTCTGATTTGAGCATTTGGATACATTTGTATGTTCACCACTTCCCAAGTGCAATAATAATCAGGTGCTTCGTATTAGAAATCTTCAACAGGTAATATATTCATGGCTTGTTTGCCTTGATATAAAAGTTGTGTATTTGTTGGAAAGCTCTCTAGGTATTTGTGACACATGAATAATCTAGTTCAAAACAAATGTATGCAATAAGTGAAATAGTGGTTGGCTATACAAATGCATAGAATCTAATTGAAGTAAATAATCTTTATCATCACCCTTTCAAATAAATCAGTGTTCATAGTATTTGCTATGATAAAAAAAATTATCTTATTAATGCACAACATTTAGTGTTGTTTATATTTTGGCCCTATTTATGATGTAATTTACTTTAAAAGAAGTCTATAATAATTGTCACAAGTAGAAAAATAAGCATGAGGTGCCTACTATAATTTTGGGTCTGAATAATAGTACATTGTAAGATTGCTCATGTTTTTGTGATTTATAATTATTACAATTCCATCATTTGGAAGATAAAAGGTAGAGCTTACTTTTGTAAACATGATGGACATAGATTTGATTCTTTAGTTTTTGTTTTAAAAGAATGGCAAAGTATGAGCAGGATATAACATTTTTCTTAATCTGCTGGTAATACTTACCATCAATATACATATAAATGTTTATAGCATCTGGCAGGTGGATTATAGTATTACTTGTTAAATGGTTTATACAGCATGTATCCCTTCTTCTTTAATAAATCTAGTTTCATTCTAATGGATACTCTAACCTAGAGCTATATGTCAGTGAGATGGATGTCATTACTCATCATGAAAGTTGCCGCCATTTGATCTCACAATTATTTCTGCAAGAGAGTCTTGACATAGATAAAAATAATGTTGCATTTCAAAACTCTCAGATTCAACAACATATGGCCCATTCATCTTTAATGTCATCCCATGGATTTTATTAGCATTCCCTATAAAAATTAAAGGTTAAAGCTTTTGTACTAGATCATGGTCCTGATTTGGGTGAGAGAAAACTTCCTTGAGGCATTTTGTCGAGCTCATACCTTTCTGGTTTCACTAATTTGGAGGAATTTACAAATCACGTGCTTCTATTTATGGTTCCACATTTTTCATGCATGTCTAACAGGGAAATTGCATGTGTGACATCTGATAAAATCCTTTTTCCATTATGATTTGATGGATGGTCATATCCTCTTCCAAAAGTCCCATTTTAGTAGAGGTAGGGAGGATGCTAGCAAAGGTTGTCAAGTCTAGCTTTACACCTGTCAATTGCATTAGCTTGAAAATTTCTAAAGACCTTTCAACAAATCCATTTTGTAGTAGAAAGGAACAAATTCAGAGACTTTACAAAAGAGATTTCTACTATAAGCCCCAAAATATTGTTGTCTGCCCTCCAGGTATGTTGTCATTTTTTTTATTTTTTTTGTACAAGCTTGAACAATGATAATGGTTACTTGGAACATGATTGTGATTTCCAATGTTTTCATTGACATTTTGATTTGAATTCTGTTGTCATTTACACAGATTTTGAGATGTATCAAGACAAGTTGGTGAAGGCATTAGCAAATCATTTTGATGTCAAATTTCTTATATTTAATTGCAGTGAAAAACTTGCGATAAGCATTGCCATATCAGATTCTAGGCATTATCAAACTTTGCAAACCTTTTTTCCCAAAATTTGATAGTGTTTGAGCTATAATCTAAATTCATATTGTTAGTGATGGTTGATTGAGTCCTTCCTTTTTTTTTCTGGGTGTTTGTGTTTGCTTTTAGGATTTTTTTAAAAAGTTTTTTGTGTTTTTAATGCAGGGGCAAGAATTTAAATTAGGGTTTCCAGGTCTTCAGAAAACCGACAAGCTTGTTTGAAAATTGTGCATGTCAAGCAAATCGAGCTGACAGGTCTCATTTTAGCCTCCTTGGAATCAAAGCCAAGGAACTTTCCGAGTCCTCTTTGTGTACATGAGGTTGAAGCTTACAACTTTTAAAAGGTTTGATTGTCGACCCATGTCCAAATCTCTAGCATATTTTCTCACTATTGGAAAACCTTCATTGTATCTTTCTTTGTGCACATGAAACTCTGTAGAAAAGTTTTGTTTGTTTAAACATCAGTCAAAATTTCCGATATTAGACAACATTTGGTTCAGGACAGGTTTTGCATTTGTACATTTTTTAATAAAAAGAGTAGTTGATTTTGTTCCCAAATATAATAATGTAATATTGATTCATAACTGAAAGCCTAACATTTTTGGGTTTCTCTTGGATCAATTTTGGACTATTGTGTTGTGTCTTTTTCTGTTTATCCAATTATACATTTAACTATGCTTTCCATAGTAATGATTCAAATTGCATAAGATACTAAGATAACATTCATAGCGAATACATGCAGTATGACTATAAGTTACAAGAAAATTGCACAAATTGCTTCAACTTAAAAATTTCTACTCCCACTACATACCCACTTTGTTAACTCGTACCATGTATATCTGATTTATTCCTCTCTTGTGCTTTCTTTCATCCATCATAACTAATGTATTTAGTATTTTTTATTGCAATGATGAGAGAAGTTGGTTAGTTTTGAAGTTTGAAGTTGGTGGTTTGGTATTTTCTCTTCTATTGGCTTGGCTTATTGGGGAGGAGGTCTAAGGAAAATACATCTATTTGCCAGAAAATTTGGTATTAGATAATGTCAAACCATAGGATTTCAGCAGGTTATTCGTCACTTGCTTGGTATCTAAAATTTTCATATCATGTCATTTCTTTTATTGGAGTAGCTGTCTAATTATAAGCTACAATTGGTTTAATTCTTAGAAAAATTGCACACCAAGGATGCTTAGGGGCTATAGATTACAGATGATTTGGTGTCGAAGGAACATAACATATTTTATCTGAATTTTGTGGCTGGCTTCTAGCTGTATTTTCACTCTGCAATTTCTAAATCCACTTTCAATTATGTTTTGATGGATGTCTATACCCTATTCTAGAGCTCCCATTTTAGCACAGGCTGGAAGGATGCTCACAAAGGTTGTGGAGTTGGGATTCACACCTGCCATTTGCATTTTCTTAAAATTTTCCAAGGCCTTTTCACTATATCCATTTTCGGAATATCCCGCAATCATTCCAGTCCATTAGATAACATCTTTTTGAGACATTTTGTCAAACAGTTCACATGCTTTGTGTATGCTTCCACGTTTTGTATGCTTGGTCTATGCTTTATGCCTCCAAAATGCTTTTGCTTGAAAGTTTCCAAGGCAACATAATTTTCAGCATGGGCAACATGATATTCAATGTCATTTAGTTTCTCTCCCTTTGCTTCTACAAGCACACACATGTCCAAAAGAAGTTGATGCAACTCAAGAAATTTTTGCTCAATCTCCTCAACTACATGATACTGTCTTCCCTACACTCAGACTTGATTAAGGAAGGGACTCCAGCTCACATCGAGCCCTTGTTTATACTAGCAATCACATTTTGCTGTGCAATGGGTATGTTGAAGTGGTGTGGAAGGTCAAGTAGTACTTTTTTGTTTTTGTTTTTGCACACATGCATATCATACATGAGGTCAATTGGTAGGCCATTAAGCAAATGATGTTGTGTGTGCAATGAAGGTCAAGATGGACAAGTGACAACCGTGTGTATTAACTTTATATAAATTTAGTCTCCTAAGTGCGACATCCTTGGAATGAACAAAAAAAATCAAATCAAGAGATTATAAATAAAAATACTCCCTCTATTTGCAAATCTCTCACAACCTATCTTTGCCTCTTTCTCTCTCCCTCTCTCCCTCCCTTTGTCCTATCCTTCTCTCTTAAATATAAAGAGTGATTGAGTTTATGTGCCAAGTTATGCCAAATAGATGTACATTCATATTGTGTAAAGATCATTTGATTGCACTTTAAGTAGTTCATGGTTCATATCTTTGCGTCTTCAAAGTGATTGAGTTTATGTGCCAAGTTCTGCCAAATAGATGTACATTCATAATGTGTAAAGATCATTTGATTGCACTTTAAGTAGCTCATGGTTCATATCTTTGTGTCTTCTGACCTAAAAATTGATGAGAAAAGTCCTTAGTATATGACAATCATAGCTTGCAATCATATGAGTATATCCAAGTGGACATATCAATTATTATTTGGTACGTCAAGAAGGATGTTGAATTAGTTGGTAATAGTTATAATGAAATATGGAATTATTTATAATCAACATGTATGTTGTTATGTTGAATTTTTAGAGTCACATATGCACTATCCTTTGGTGCCTTCATCCCCCTATCATTCTCAAGATAAAAGACATAAGAGGGATCAAAACTTAAAATAAAGGGATAAATATTACAAACCTACACTTTTATATTTGTCAAAGCAAAGTTTACATAATGACTTAGAAAGATGGGGTTGAGAATGATACAATGCTCTGATAATCTCACTTTTCTCAATGGTAGGATTAAGTGAAAGTTACTTTTAAATGAGTTTTATTATTTACATAAATTATTAGTATCAATTACAACACCAATTAACATAAATTGAGATCATGTCTTCTTAGTAGTTGTGTGTTTTTTCTATTCAAAATTTTATTACTATTATTATTCTATACCTAGCCTTGTGTTTACTTGTAGTAATTTTTGAATTCTCATTGAGTGTATAAGTTTAAGCGGAGGGAATTTGTGCTTCCATATAAACCATCATTTACTTAAGGCCTAATAATTCACCTTTAAGACCTCTTCAGTGGAGAAAAATACAAATATACAAATAAATAGAGAGATAGAGTGAGACAAAGACATATAGAGATAGGTAGAGAGATAGAGAGATCAAGAGGGAGAGAGAAGGGGGAGATTGATAGAGAGGAATAGAAAATTAGAGATAGAGCAGTAGAGGGATAGATATAAGACACATAAAGGGAAAGAGAGATGAAGAAAAGAGAGATTAAATTTTGATCGATCATTTGTGCCAGTAACCCAAAATTGAGAACAAAGAGAGAGGAGAAAGAGAGAAATATACAAAGGGGGGAGAGAGTTAGAGAGAGGTGAGAGATAAATAGTGAAAGAGAGATAGAAAGACACCCAAAGAGAGAGAGAGGGAGAGTAACAATTAAAGTGTGATGCTTATGGTTCCACATTTTATATACATATATACCAAGGTAGTTGCATCTATAACATCTAACAAAATCCCCTTCCATTATGATGTGATGTATGCCAACCCTATTTTAGATCTTTTATTTTAGCACAAGAAAGGAGAGAGGATGCAAAGGTTGTTGTGAAAAAAATTGTACATGTCAATTGCATTTACTTAAAAGTTTCTAAGATATTTTTAACAAATCAATTTTGTGCACGTTTTGTGATCATAGTAGGCCATGGGACCGCATCTTTGGCCATTCTTCCAAAAAAAATTCTCTCACAAAATTTGATCACTTTGAGTTTAGGCTCCAAGTGTCACTCATTAGATTTAAGTTGACAAAGTGGACCATTTGATTTCCCTCTAAGTAGTGTAGATTTAATGTTATAAAGCTTCATTACTTCTTCCCAACAAATGATGGGTGAAGTACTTTCTAGCATATGCATTGACAAGGACCTAAATTTAGTTTGATATGTAGGTATGGTGGATACTATATAGAATAGGATTATTTTTTCTAAATAATTTTTTTATGTTAAGCTATGTTGCATTGTACATTTGAACTTGATACTGATATGATTTTGTGATGGTAGAAATGGGGCCTTCTTTTGTAATGAGATGAAATGTTCATAGTTTTTAGTAATGCTTGAATGCATTAAAAATAGAGAAAATAAACAATGGGAGTTGACTATCTACACACAATAGTTGATTGTTTGCATGCAATAGTTGATTGAGTGCATGGTGAATAAAGTGGACTAATTAATGAGTGGAAATGAGAGCATGCGTGAGTGAACTAGATGAATTAGATAGTTAACTAAGTGAAGTGGATTTTGATGATTTAATTATTAAGTAATGAATTATAGTTAGATATTAGATGGAAGGGAGGGGAAGTATCACTCAGGAGAAGGATTTTGTTTTGGAAACCCTTAAGAGAGTCTAAACTGATCTTTCACACACTCACTAATAGAATAGTCAAGTCAATAGTATCGAGTGAAGGTATGATACCTTGAATTAATTGTTAGGAAAGGTTTTGTTTATTTATGAAGTCATGCTTGAAATAAGTGTTTGAGTCTCTTTGTGTTTTTGGGTACTTCTTTAAAAGCACAATTGATGAGATAAATACATATGATGTAAAAATACATACATATACACATGTCCACGGTGAACTCATGCACATGAGTAATCACGTACATAAGCATACGTAGATAGACATATCTACACATGCGTATGGGTGAGTTACACATATGCACTGGAACATCAAATGGATAAAGTGACATGTATATATATGTATACATATCAATCGATATTATTGCTTTGTTTTTGAAGGTAAAGTTATATATATATATATTGTAGAGAAGAGGGATTTTCTACTTATGAGTTCTCTTCACTCAGAGAGCCTCAGGGGGTAAATTTCCCTAAACTACCTCAAAGGACAGTGGCGAGAGTTCTAGAACCAAAAAGAGCAGGTCACAAAGATTCTCTGGACAAACTGACAAGCTCTCAACCAAAGGATGACAACACAAAACACAGATGATAGCATGACGCATTGGCGTCCCAGAGGCATGCTGGCGTATCATACGAACCAAAAAGCAAGTGTGTCACAAAAAATGGCAAAGTGAATGCTTCTATTCTAATTGTTGAGAACTTTTGGAATGCGATAAAGTAATAGAATGTGATAAACATAAGGAGAAGAAGGGAAAGGAAACACTTACAATCGTGTGAGTGATGAAGCCTCCAGCTCATGAACGTCTTCAATACTTACACAAGAGAGAGAGAAAGTGTTGGGGCTGTATAGGGGTTTGCCTTAGTCAAACCCTTGTTTTGGTGTTCCTACCTCCACAAATAGCCAAATATATAGAGAGAAATGTGGGAAATGAAGTAAATAGAAAAACACTACAAAATAGTGTTATGCTACTCAACCAAATAATAGAGGAGAGGAGTGAAAGATTACCAACTTCACCCAAAGAACTCAAGGCTAGTGGAGGAGAAAATGAGAGGAACTCAAGCCTTTGTTGCTGTGGTGTTTCATTCCACACTTGCTCTACTGAAGTGATGGAGTGTTGATCTTGTTGCTGTGAAGTGTAAAGTGTTGCTTGAGATTGAAGAGATAGTGAAGAATCTGATTGGAGCTTGTGAAGAGATTGGAGAGATCAAGTGAATGGAGAAGAACCCCAGAGCCCCCCAAAATGGAAGCAAGAATAGTGAATATGAAGAAGGAAGATGAAGAAACGACCATCTTCGAGTGGATCAGCCGAAGAGGGTGTTACAAGCTAACTCCCAATGGTCAATGTAACGCCTCTACATGCTCTAGATGTGGGAATATGTTAGGGATGTAAGTGCGTTGTGCAGACGTCTATGTGCCGCACAGGCGTCCTTGATAGAGATGCCTCCACCAACACTCAAAATGGGCGCCAAGTGTGAGGTGAACAATAGGATTATGTGGAATTAAGCCTCTGCCTTTGGTTTTCTAAAGTGGAAGGGGAAAAAGGGGAATTTGTGTTAGGGGTGAAAATTCATGCCTATACATTTTTCCCCCACTTTAGTGAGCACAAGTACTGAAGAGTGCTTCAGTAAAGTATATTAGAGAATTAACAAAGTTAGAAATGTATACCTAAACCATCGAGGAAGCAGAGCACGATTTGGAAAACCCTAGAGTGCAGGACAAGCGAAGGAAGGAAAAGCATATACTCCGGATGAAGATGTAGATCTTTAATCCGGTATATGTAATTGAGAAGAGAAAGATAGAAATGAATGCAAGAGTGATAAAAACAATCTTTGCTCGAGGAGGAAGACCCATATCACTGAGTAAAAGTGATAAAAGCAATCCTTGCTTGAGGAGGAAGACCCGTATCATTGAGTAAAAGTGATAAAATCAATCCCCTCTCGAGGAGGAAGACCTGTATCATCAAGTAAAAGTGATAAAAGAAATCCCCACTTGAGGAGGAAGACCCGTATCACTGAGTAAAAGTGATAAAGAAATCCTCGCTCGTGGAGGAAGATCCATATCACCGAGTAAAAGTGATAAAAGCAATCCTCACTTGAGGAGGAAGACCCGTATCGCAAAGTAAAAGTGATAAAAGAAATCCCCACTCAAGGAGGAAGACCTATATCATTGAGTAAAAGTGATAAAAGCTATCCCCGCTCAAGGAGGAAGATCCGTATCACCAAGTAAAGATGTAAAGGAGCTCTATAGGTTCTTAGTCTTGTAGAGCAAGAAAACTCAAAGAGGCCTATGGCTACTGCAAACTACATTGCAAGACAGTCACAGAAAATATAGGTCTAGTCAGGTTGCCCCCAAGCTAGATGCAAAGATAGGTCTAGATGGGTTGCCTCCGAGCTAGATGTAAAGATAGGTCTAGACGGGCTGGCCCCAAGCTAGATGCAAAGATAGGTCTAGACGGGTTGACTCCAAGTTAGATTCAAGGATGCGAGAAAGGTCTAGTTGGGCTACCCCAAAGCTAGACGTCATGGAATTTTTTAAAGATAGAAACTTTCGAAGGGGGTCCCTCGAGAACCCTTCAAAAGAAGAGGGTCCACTCAAGGGACGCTTTGTTCGAAAGTCATAGGGAAGAAAAGGAAGGTGTATCAGTGAATAAAGGAGTGATGGCACTTGAGTCATGAAGTTGTTTTATCTTATCCTTCAAGGCCTTACTTTCACTAGTGGAATGACCAGGCACTCGATGGTATGCACAAAAAGATGTTTTTCTATATCATGTTTGTGAAATTTCTTGCGTGTAGGATAAGGAAGAGTAATTAAGTGGGCTTTTAGAAGCCGTAACAAAATATTCTCTTGCTTAGATAAAGGATGAGGAGTAGGAAGCAACCCTTTCTCTTGTGGAGAAAAGCTTGACTTCTCACAAAAATAAGATACAAAGATAGAAGACAAAGGAGGATAGACCAATTCGCGAGAACGAGGTTGAGCGGACTTCGTGTCAACATTCAACCACAATTTTCATTCAGATTGTTCATTTGAGAAACCAAGCCCCAAGTTACGCTCATGAGGCACAAATTTTATAGGGACCTGTATGTCTTGTTTATTACACCCACAACCTTTATTCTCATAGCCATACTTAGAGATGAGCTTAAAGTCGAGGCCATAATGTGTTTGAAAATCACGAGAAGAGGGTGGATCCTCATAAAGAGCATTATTCCAGCAAGGGGGAACATACTCCTCTACGGGATTGTCATCATCCTTCTTGATAGGACTGCCAACATTATACTCCTTAGCAGAAGCGTAATCATCTTCCTTAGAAGGAGGATCAATACCAAGAACATTATAGTTCGTATTCACATTATCCCATGATATAGAAGGACAATCATCTTCGATAGCAGGTGTGAATGAGGTTGTCGAAAGGTCTAAGTGGATCGAGTCAACTTTATATTCCTGAATGAAGGAATCTATAAAGTATGAAGGACCCCAATCATCACCAAGACATGCATTCCTTTGAGAGGAAGTAGAAGGAACAAGCTTAGTATTTCTTGCTTCAAAAGGATATTCTTCAGGGACATCTATCTCAAGAATATCCTTTTTAGTAGGTACTGCTAGAGTAAACATCCACATTGGAAGACACTGAAGGAATAAGATTAGGCACAACCGAAGCCTGACCAACAACTGTCATCTCACATAAGTGCATAACATCAGGGTCAACCTTGATTGTGACTAATTTATTATTGCAAATGAACTTTATAGATTTATGCAAGGTAGACAGGACTACACCCATAGCATGAATCCACGGTCTACCAAGAAGAAGGTTATATGGTAATTTTTATGACATAACATATACTAGAGTAGGTACGATAATAGGTTCAAGCTACAAAGGTAATAATATCGTACCTAGAGCTTGTCGACCAATATTATCGAACCCATGAATGTTAATAGAAGAAACATTAATAGAAGATGAGTCAATATTAATCTTAGGCAATAGATCAATACAACACACATTGAGTGCCGAGATGACATCAATGAGAGTACGTCTAATTCCAATCTTATTATTATTAACTATAATCATTAAAGGGTCTTCTTGCTTCTGTACTTCCAGAGGCGGGAGTTCCTGGGGATAAAACGTAATATTCGGTGAATCTACATGAATATATGCCATCTACGCATCAACATCTATCGACCTAGCGGAAGAAGGCAAGAGAATATTTTGCAAGGATCCCTGAAGCATACCTTGGTAAACTAGAGTAGGTTGAAGCAAGTCTCATAGTGAGATCTTAACTGAGGTAACTTGAAGATTCTTGACAAGATCATAATCACCAGGTGCTTTAGTCATAGGTTTAGGAGCTTGAGGAAGGCTTAGTTGTTTATTCATTCTAGTATCATAGGTACGAGCTATTGCTCTATAAGAGGGAGCCATAGAAGGATCAAGGTAATCACTATCAAATGGAACATCATCAATAGAACAATTCCGTTTAGAAGAAGGACTAGCTGGAGTCACATAAATGACTGGTCTCTTAGGCCTTTGAGGGGTAGTAGAGACATAGATTACATTTACAAAATCATCATAACTAGTAGAATGATTATTCAAAGACATATTCACAACCTTGATCCAAACAAGATCAAATGTGGAAGGAGATTCATCATGCACTAATGAATCATCTCTAGAAGAGTGCATTAGAATAGATAAGAAAATCATCATTCACGAATGCAACGTCCCTAGAAGGGAGTGCATTGGAATGAGTAGGATATTCATCATTCACAAATGCATCATCTCTAGAAGAGAGTGCATTGGAATGAATAGAAGGTAGAGTAATATTAAGAAAGGTATCGATGATTCCATCTTCTTGTAACAAGATATCCTCAAAAGCGAGAGAACTCTCATGAGAAGGATCAAAGATATCAAGTGACATAGGTAAAGGCAAGTCACCATCACATGCATGCAATAGAATATCATTAAAATTTTGAATAAAATTAGATGCATAACTAATAAAATAAGATATTAAATTCATTACAATTTTTTTGGTATTTTCTATGTTCTAGTAAAATACATTTTCGGAGGTCTTTAGAGCAGAATTTGAGGTCAAAACTTGCGTGGGTCCCTAAAATTCAACTACCGAAGGCACTACTATTTCAGGGATTGAACTCGTTCTCTAGAAGAGCTTTCCAATGGTGCAAATAGTTCTGAATTCCGAGCACCGAGTCAAAAGTTATGACCTCGCCAAGTAGGGGTAAATAAATTCCTAGTTTTTTGAAGAACACTGTTCTTCACGTTGGGTTCATCGAAATGTAGAGAAGAAGTATTCACTACTCATGAGTTCTCTTCACTCAGAGAGCCTCACGGGGAAAATTGACCTAAACTACCTCAAAGGACAACAACGAGAGTTCTAGAACCAAAAAGAGGAAGTCACAAAGATTCTCTAGATAAATTGACAAGCTCTCAACCAAAGGACGACAACACAAAACACGTACGAAAACATGACACGCTGACATCTCATATAGACCAAAAAGAAAGTGTGTAACAAAAAATGATAAATGAATGCTTCTATTCTAATTGTTGAGAACTTCTAGATTGCGATAAAGTAATACAATGTGATAAAGATAAGGAGAAGAAGGGAAAGGAAACACTTACAATCGTGCGAGTGATGAAGCCTCCAACTCATGAATGTCTTCAATACCTACACACAAGAGAGAGAGAGAGAGAGAGAGAAAGTGTTGGGGCTGTATAGGGGTTTGCCTCAGTTAAACCCCCATTTTGGTGTTCCCACCTCCATGGACAACCAAATAGATAAATAGAAATGTGGGAAATGAAGTAAACACAAAAGCACTACAAAATAGTGTTATGCTACTCAACCAAATAATAGAGGAGAGGAGTGAAAGTTTACCACCTCCACCCAAAGCGCTCAAGGCTAGTGGGGGAGAAAATGAGAGGAACTCAAGCCTCTGCTGCCATGGCGTTTCGTTCCACACTTGCTCTACTAAAGTGATGGGATGTTGATGTTGCTGCTGTGAAGTGTAAAGTGTTGCTTGAGATTGAAGAGATGGTGAAGAAGCTACTTGGAGCTTGTGAAGAGATTGGAGAGATCAAGTGAATGGAGAAGAACCCCAAAGCCCCCCAAAATGGAAGCAGTAATAGTGAATATGAAGAAGGAAGATGAAGAAACGACCATATTTGGGTCGGTCGGCCAAAGAGGGCGTTACAAGATGACTCCCAATGGGAAATGTAACACCTCTGCAGGCTCCAAACGTGGGAATCTGTCAGGGATGTAAGTGCTCTGTGCGGACCTCTACGTGTTGCACGAGCATCCTCGACATAAACGCCTCCATCGAAACTCAAAATAGGTGCCAAGTGTGATGTGAACAATGAGCTTATGTGGAATTAAGCCTTCGCCTTTGGTTTTCTAAAGTGGAAGGGGAAAAAGGGGAATTTGCGTTAGGGGTGCAAATTCACGCCTATAAATAAATAAATAAATATATATGCATATGGGTATATATATAGTGATATACCTGTATGTATTGATGTAGAGGCAAACATCCATACAAGTACATTCATATATATAAATATACATATGTATATATATATATATATATATATAAATATACATATATATATATATATATATATATATATATATATATATATATACGATAATAGTTTGAATATTAAATAGATATAAGTGAATACATTTGAATGTTGAATTAAGTATATTGATAATCATATGAGTGATATATAAATATATATATATATATACGTATATATAATAACATGTTAAGTTATTAATATATATATGTGAAATAGAGTATATATATATTATTGTTATTTTTAATATGTTTTAAATGATTGATAAAGCACTATTTAAATAAAGCACTGATAGTATTGTAAACCGTGCGCATACTATGTAAACATAGTATACTGTACATTTCAATAGTGAATGGCATAGCCATATAGCACACAAACATGCAACACTAATAACATATATAATGATTTTATCTACTTGCATTTTGAATGCCATATATAATGGAAGGTGCATGGTATATATGAGACTTTTTCAATATATATTATAATGCTGTTTGGAAATGATTTAAAATCTTTGACTCTGTCAAAGTATAATAAAACACAAAATCACGATAAAAGATAAATGTGGCACCAAACTATTAATTTATGCCTTGCAATAGAAGTATTTTAGATGAGCTCTATACAACAATGAAACCATGAGTAAATGGGAGAATAAGTCTTGAGAATGATGGCATGGAATAAGTCGACTTGTTTAACCTGTTACCTTGCATATCTTTGATGCATTCTTGCTATCTTTTAGAGAAGCATTTTGTTGTGTTAATTTGTTGAGTAATGTGTTTTAAGTATGCCACCTTTTGTTTAACAAACTGAGTCAAACCATGCAAATTGAGAAGTGTCGATCCATCCTCCATGTTACTAGCCTTTGGAAGCTTAATTTTGTATATAAATAGAGGCTTTCTTTACCTCAAAGGGATGCATAATTGCACTCTTCTATATATTCTTCTAAGAGCTACTATGTTTTACTGAGTTTTGTGAGAGAATTTGAGAGAGATTTGTTAGAGTTTTTCCATGAGAATTTGTGAGGGTGTTGGGAAAGTATAGAAGGGATGTGTTGCCAAATAGCAAGCTGTTTTGTGGAGGCTAGGATTGGAAACTAGATAGATCAATTGGAGCTTTATTCTTACAGGCATGAGGAATTTTACTCTTTCATATTTGTTCATTTTTTATTTGATTATATTTTTCTTGATTATTTTTAGAAAGTAATAAGATTTAGGGAAAGATTGTTTTCAGCATTTGAGTGTAGAAAATCATTTGTTATTATGAATTATAAATCTCTATTGTTTGTAGTGATTGTATTTAATCCATATTAAGGAGTGATTGTTTTATATAGATATATACATATAGTAGAAAGTACTCAACAGAGTGGGGTCTTTATAGCTTATAGCTAGACTTAAATGGATTGGTTATGGAACACATTTTTAACCTAATACAAGAGTCATAGATTACTTAGAACATACACATTGTTTTTGGGGTTGTAGACTATCATATAAAGGGAATTGTCTATGCATAGAATATAATTGATCTTAACAAATTGAGTTAGAATGGTGGATGAGCGTGTGACATCCATTTTGAAATAGGGGTGATGTATACTTTGTGATAGTCAACTATTTGCATGCAATAGTTGATTGAGTGCATGGTGAATAGACTGGATTGATTAATGAGTGAGAATGAGAGCATGAGTGAGTGAACTAGATAAATTAGGTAGTCAACTAGGTGAAGTGGATTTTGATGATTTAATTATTAAAAAATGTTATAGTTAGATATTAGGTAGAAAATAACACTGATTAATTATTAATAGATAATATGTGAAAAATAAATGGATAATTATTGAATAACTATTAGGTAATTAAGGATAATAATTATATTTAATTATAAATATTAATGGATAGATGAATTAATTAAATATTAATAGAAATTATTTAATTGAATGATCATATGTCAGGTGATAAATGGATACCGATTATAAAAGATGAAATAGTGATGGTAAGTGCAAGATTATTTTAGTGTATACATTTTCCCCTTTGATATGATGTTTGAAGTAACATTATTTCAAAGAAAAAAAAGTAGCTAGAAATAAATGAATTAGAAGATATAAAGGAAAGGATGATATGCCCCAATCATATGGAGAAAATAATGAAATACTAGATGGTGAGATGAAGATGCCCCCTTGAGAGGTGATTTATTTAAAATTTGCATGAGTGAGCTCTCAAAAGAAGAAAGAGAAGAAAAAAATTAAGTGAAAAAATGATGGAAGAAATGTATATATGGATACAAGAAAAGTAAAAATAAAATCAATGGATAAAATGATGACAATGGAGGATGAGACATTGAGAAAGAGATATTGGGATTGCTACATTATGTTGAAATATGGAGAGAAACCTTATTCTAATAAAGAAAGGGATGTTATACACCATGGTATAGAAGACCAAGGTGACAATGCATCTAATGCATGGAATTAATCACAAGCAAACAAAAAATAGTAGGATGCCATAACATTTGAAAAGTGTTTGATGTTTTTGGTCGGTACATGGTGAGACAAATATCAAACACAAAGAGGAGTTCCCATCACATCTCAAGGTGATTGACCTTGGTGGGTTCTATGAGAGAACAACCAAAAAATATGGAGAGGAGTCCCCATCACATCTCATGGTGATTGGCCTTGGTGGTTTCTATGAGAAAACAATCAACAAACATGACAAACATAAATAATAGACCATGCCCCAATATATACAAGTCAAAGCTGTAACATACTAACCCTTCAATGAAGTAAAAATTTCTAAGTTTTCACCTTTCGAGTAAATTAACTAAGTAACAAGTCATTGCAATAAAAAAAATTCTTTTCTTTATTGAGAATTTTAAAACAAGATGCATAACATAATACACCATGGATTCCATTTTATTTCAATAATCTCATAAGTTACAACAATACAAGATTTAAGTATACATTTACATACATAAATCAATGAGCTTTGGAACAAATAGTTGTAAGATGGTCCAAAATCCTTCCTTTCAAATATTAGTTCTTTTGTCGCCTGCTGTGGAGGAGAAGCATCACTCAAGCAATTTTCCACCAACCATGAACTCATAAAGTGATCCCCGCACATCTATCATTCGATAGATGGCCCTTCCCTTCGATGAAGAGATTGGTAGAGTAACTAATAACGACAACCAACTGAGCATAGTGTTGTGTCCTACATAACTAGAACTTGTAATCCCACAATCTCATACTAGCATGTAATACTGGATCACATTGAACTGATAGTGGAGTCTCAACAATCACACTATCTACAGTGGGGTCTCGGACATTCCCACTGCTTTGGCCAAAGTGTTCTCATTCAGTACTTAGAATGAAGGTCATCTATCACATACACCACTCAGGGCCAATTTGACTTAAGCCATCTTAAACTACGCATAGGCATTTCCTTCAATGGATAATCCATCACCCCAGAGATAAACTATCACCATTTTAATCTACTTGAAATAAACCTACTAAACAAGTAAATACACAAGCTAGGTATTTCCTTCAATGGATAGTCTATCATCCCAGAGATAACCTATCACTATTTTACATAATTGGAATAATCCTACTTAACAAGTAAGAACAAAAGCTCCCTCCCATACTAGATTAAATATCCTAGGAGTAAACACAAGTTTTCCTAGTTAAAATCAACTACTTAGCTAAGTGTATCACATGTGCCTCTCATGTTCAATCATACCTAGTATATAATACCTATAATAAACACCCATCTCCTATAATGGAGTACTTAAAAGCACATCATGAAAACAACATAAAGCTTCAATTTCCTTTTCAAAGACACTCTAATTTCTCTAATGCACACACTGGAAAAGACAACTCAAACATACATGGAAGACGCATCATTCATAAGTAAAATAATAAAGAAGAAGATATCCTCATACCTGCTATCGCTTATCCAAATAATTGACAACAATGCAACCCTTTCTAATAGCAGTAAGCTTGATAATCAACTTCTCTAGAATGTCACAAAGAAACTCTATCTCTCAAGTTGATAGCTTCTCTCAACAAAAATTTTCCTCACAAACAAAATATAACTCTCTCCCTTTCTCTCTCACTAAATGAAATTAGAGTATAGCTGGAAATAATGCAATATAAAGACTTGCAAGAAGAATGCAAAAGATGCATCCCTTCAAATGAAATGGCTCTACTATTTATAAAGTAGCTTGGTAACTTTACTGCCTACAATTTAGGAATGACAATGGACAAAAAGCTCCATGAAAAGCAACACTTGAAACACAACATAAAGGTGGTAACTTATCAAGTTCATACTCAACAAATTATCCTACAGGTCAACTTACAATACTGATAGCAATCAAAGAATTATTCAAATCTGCATATTCTCTATTTGAATTATCTCATGAACTAGACATCTACATCAATTGGGTTTTTATAGGTGGCGCCAAATTCATCCACACTCCTCACTGTTGGAATGTTTTCATTGCCATCAGAAATAGTCAACAACCAATTTGTAACACCAAGCACTATCGACTTGCTTTAGAGATCAATCGACTAAGATGTTAAATACAATTGACAAAGTCATTGACAAATGCATATAACATAGCCGATATTTTACCAAGTCAAATTTGATCTTAAACATAGGCATCGACTAAGTCCATGCTTTTATTAACATAAGAAAACAACTCAAAATGCAATATAAGTGTTTCATATCATGTGATAGTATGAGTGAGAATCGACTTCACAAAACAGTCATAGGCTACTTCTATCAGCCTCTAATAACATAGTCATAAATGATTCTAGTTGACCTATATATATCGACCTCTATCATGTTAAGGGATAGTCAATTTCTATTAATATATATAATATGTTAAATATATATTAGATCTATATATATATAATTTATCATCTACATATATATATATATTTAAATACCATCATGCATTTATATATATGTACATTAATATATATTTACATATATATATATATCATAAACCAACAATGTAAGTATACATTCAATATATATATATATATATAAGAGTACACGCAAGATAGTATTTGCATTTAATAAACACAATATATCAAATGCATGCATATATATGTATACAAGTATATGCCTCTATGTACACATATATGTAGGAATATCTATATCGATGCATTCATACGAGCGTGTCCATCCGCCAACGTATGCGTGTATCAATATACATATACATATGGATATGTGTATATACTATACATATACATATACATATACATATATATATATATACATATACATATATATATATATATTCACATTTGATTCACAAATAACCACTCACAATTACCATCATATTGATAAGTATTTACATGTTGTACATCTATACATGTGCATATACATGTCATTAGATCCCATTGACATTTATATGCATATATATACACATACTCCATGTACGTCCTACTTGTCAATATAATCATAATAGTACAAGAAAGATCTCAAAATATCAAATAGATTAACATCACCCAATAATGCATGCAGTAGTAAAAAAGACTCTCCAATGCAAAAATATCAACTAAGGATGAATTACCAACTTCCCACAACTGACTCAACTCAATCATTCTAATGTTGTGTGTGTATGCTCAAATAGTTTACTTTTACCGATTACTCGACCAAGGACTTCTCTTGAGTGATACTTACCCTCCACCTAGAGGAATGGAACATATACCTACATCCACTAACAAACACACATGTCAGTCAATTGTTCACATTATATGTAGTATATATAAATCATCTTCAAAGTTAGATTAATAATTCAATAACCATCCATTCACATATATGCAGTATTTCCCCATGAAATAACATCAACTGAGATAACATCAAATGAGATAGTGATTCGATAAGCTACTAGATTCACTTCCTCTAGAATCTCAAAAGGTCCAACATAATGTAGGTCTAACTTAGAAGACTTTCCAAATTTAATGGAGCTTTTGTGAGGTTTCACTCTCAACAATACTTTGTCACCTAAGGAAAAATTATAGGGCACTCTCTTAGCATCAATGTTGCTTTTTTGTTTGTCGTTAGCTTCATCTAACCTTTTCTTAACAATCTCAACGTGCTCATCCATTTCAACCAAAATCTCTAGCCTAAGACTCACTCGATCCTCAAGTTTATCCCAACTTATAGGAGTCTGACAATTGCGGCCATACAAAGCTTCAAAAGGAGCTATCTTTATCGCAAAATGATAAGAATTATTGTAAGAAAATTCAACTAAGGGAAAGCAGTCTTCCCACCTGTACTGCTGATCCATGCAATACATCCTAAGTAGGTCTTCCAATACTTGATTCACCCTTTTAGTTTTCCCATCCATTTTCAGATGATATGCTGAGCTAATATTCAACTGAGTCCCTAGTGCATAAAGAAAGGTTTGCCAAAACATAGAAGTGACTTGTGCATCCCTATCTAAAATAATCTTATCAGGAATCCCATGCAACCTAAACACTTCTTGCACAAATTTTCTTACTATGACAGGTGCTCCAACAATTAGATTCCAAGTATAAAATGTGCTACTTTGTTAAGCTTATCTACAACCACAAGAATGGAATTATGCTTATTCCTTGACATAGGCAATCCTTGCACAAAGTCCATACTTATGACTTTCCACTTCCGCTCTGGTATATCATGTGGGCATAACAAGCCTGCAGGATGATGATGCTCAACACCCTTTGACACTCAAGACACCTAGCCACAAAATTAGTGACATCTCCTTTCATTCCCTTCTAGAAGTATAATGGTTTTACATTAGCCATCATTTTCGTCACTCTAGGATATCTAGAGTACGATGCTTTGTGTACTTCCTTCCATACCATAATTTCTTAATTCTTCTATGTCAGGTACATACATTCTACCCTGATATCTAAGTAATGCATTAGGTTCAAAGTGAAAACCTTCATACCTAGAATCTTGCGGATTATTAGCGAGTTCTTGCTTGACTTGCAAGTAATACTCATCCTCGTACTTTTGGAGTACTTTCCCCTTAAAATTGGTTTGAATTGTTACTATAGAAGCAATGTGATGTCTTCAACTTAATGCATTGAAAACCCAATTTTCTTTCCCTTTAATATAATTGATATTAAAATCATAGTCAACTATTAACTCTAACCATCTTCTTTGTCTAGCATTCAAATTAGGTTGAGTGAAAAGTTACTTTAACCCATTGTGGTTAATTTTCATCTCAAAGGGTTTTCCTAACAAATAGTACCTCCATATTTGCAATGTGTGAACCACAACTGCTAATTATAAATCATGCAGTGCATAATTTCTCATAAGGTTTCATCTTCCTAGATTCATAAGCAATTACTTGCCCATCTTGGATTAATACTCCTCCTAACCCTTCTCTGCATGCATCAATGATAACTGTAAAGTTACCCTCAGGATCTGGTACTTTTAAGATCAGTGCGATGGTTAATTTCTCTTTGAGTACAGGTCAAAAGACTCTTGACACTTCTTATTCCATTCAAATATCTTTCCTTTCTTTTGTAAATAAGTAATCGGGAAAGCGATCTTAGAGAAGTTCACAACAAAATTTTGATAATACCTTGCTAAACCCATGAAAATTCTTACCTCTGACACATTCTTAGGTACAGGCCACTCAAGTACCACCTTGATCTTAGCTAGATCTACTGTTGGCAAGAGACACTACAAATATCATTTGGTGTTGTCATTGATGGAAAACCTAGTCAGTGATCTGATCCACACATCATCATTTGATCATACCGAAAGTCAGATAGAAGTTTTGTGATTAGCTATCAAGCAAGAACAAAGCATCTGATAAAATGATATCATCGATCACTTATGTATATCCGCAACTAAAGATTTAATCACTACATGTCGGCTCCAACAAAATAGGAAGTTGAAAATTTTGAAAAAGAAACTGAAAATATTCTAAAGGAATTTCTGTTAAGGAACATTATCGATGTTGTTTATGAAGAAGTGCATGATGGAGATGTCTCATCTAGTCTAGTAGCTAAAGAGGGAAAAGAAGATGCATTTGAGGACACTGCTGGATGTTGTGGTTGTGTTGTTGATATGTGGTTGTCATTGATATCATCACTATTAGTATTGATGATTCTGAAGGCTATATATGTCGAGGATATTGAGAAAATTAGAATAAATATGTTGCAGGCAGTCTGTGAAGTGATGTTGATTAGAATGGTGGAAAGTTTTGTAAGTTGGTAATCAGAAGTCATGCATTAAAGGTTTTGTTTCTTAACCTATCTAGTATGTTTTCCGAAAGTTTCAGAGGTGCGCATCAAGATTGGAGTGAGTTATGAGTTCCTACAATTATTCTATTACTGTAGCAGGTGTTTCTAGAAGAAGAGAATGCAATTTTGGTAAATTAATTTGTTGTGTATGCTCCTGTGATGTTTAGTGATGTTTCCAAATCATACTCTATCATTGTGGTACATTCGCGTTTATTGATGTGCTCGTGATCAAATATTTTTCCTTGGTGTGTTCAAGTTCTCATGTTCTTGGCCGACATGATGGTGGTAGCATGTTGTAGATCCTTATGGATTAATTTTTGAATACTTGGCATGTTTGAGGATGTTGATTTAGGTATTCATTATGATGTGACCAACTTAGGTTGGTGTGCATTGGGATTTGTTCATGAATTGGGCCGACAGTTTGTAATTCATTTATTATTTATTTGTGGTCGACAGAGTTGTTGATGTAATTTCATGTAGCAGATATATAAGAGCCGTTGTTTCTTCATTTTGAAGTGTGTGAAGTGTGCTCGGTGAATGTATGTGAAGTGTGTGCAAGATATGTGTGAATAAATATCAGATTATTCAATTTCAGAGCAGAGTGTAAAGAAGATTGAGCGAAGTGTGAAGAAGTGTTTGTGTGCCTAACCAGAACTATCATCAGGATTTTGTAGAAGCTAATTTATCAGTTCAACCTCATCAGATGGATTTAATATGATTTTTTTATGTAAGGTAGTGAGCCTTCCCTTTGAGTAGTGAGCTCTAGGCAGTGTGCCTGAATGCATATGCATTCCTTCTTCATTTTTCATTATACTTCTAGCAGGGTATAATCTTGTGGACTAACATCCACTGTGGTTTTTCCCCTAACAGGGTTTCCACATATAAAATCTTGGTGTTCAAGTGTTTCCGATGTGTTGTTGATTCATGCTTTCACTGCTAATTATTAGATATGAGATTAAATATTGATAAAGGTTAAATAAGTTTAAATTTTGTAACATCTGATTCACCCCCCCCCCTTCTCAGTTGTCTATCCTTGTTTTGCCAACAGACACTCTAAATCCTCTTGACATGCATGATGCTAAAATTACTATGGAGACTGAAGCTCCTAAAGTTGTGTCAGTTGAAAAAGAGATTCCTGAAGACAAGCAAGAATCTGTAATTGAAGAGAAGAAGGATGAAGTGAAGGTGATTCCAATGAAAGAAAGAAGTATTGCTAAGGAAATGAAGGGGTTTTTGGAATAACAATAGGAAGAATTTGATTGTGAACTAGTAAAAGGTCCTATCAACCTGGACACTTTATCCCCTATTTAGAAGTTGAAGGTATCTTCATTCGCTCAGAACAAGGCAAGGGACGAAATTATGAAATCACATATTGAAGATAGTAAGTTGTTGAATCTTGCATCCTATATTCTAGAGAAGATCATGCCTTCTCATGTTAAGGATCCATCCAGTTCTCTCTCCGTTGAGCTAAAGAACCTTATTAATTATGTAAGTACTCATTGTGAGTCCCTTGAGAAGTCAGTTGAGGATAAGGTACAAAAGGAGTTTGATGCTAAAAGGTTTAGTAGGTTCAAAGGGATGATAGCTAATGATAAATCTATGTTAGCTACTTGTATAAAGAATATTCAAAGTGCTTTTTCTAAAGGTGTTAACATTTATAATTCATGTCTATCCTTATCTAAGTTCACTAAGGACTTTGAAAAGAAAATGAAAGAATGAGAGAAACAGTTAACAAATATCTCTCAAGCATTTGATCCTCTAACCGTCTCGATTGGAAAGCAATAAATTCAAGTCATATCCTTGCTTGACAAGATGAAAAGTTTGAAGCTTGAAGAAGGTAAAATGGTTGAAAGGGTTTGTGAGCTTAGAGGACTAATTGGTCCTAAGATGGAAAAAATATTGAGTGCATTGAAGGAAGCACAAGATGATATGGCAGTCAGTGATCCCACCACCCTTGAATCTGCAAAAATGCAATCTTACCTATTCTATGGTCACATGACTATCTTGGAGAGTCTCAAGAAGGGTTGGGACACAATTTTGAGCTTGTTGAAGAATAATTTTTCAGATCTATTAAAGTTTATATAAGTTTTAGAAGCCTGTTTGTACATATGAAATTTATTTATAGAAATTTTGATTGATTTTTGATATGTGGATTCTTGCCTTTTCCGTTGATGCCAAAGGGGGAGAATGGGACATTGAAAAATGCCTTAATCATCTTAGGGGGAGTTATGTTTTTGAATTTTGAAGGGTGGCAGTGTATTCATGTTGGTACCGATTCGACACTTAGTCATTTTTCACTAAGTGTTGCCATCAATGTCAAAGGGGGAGATTGTTGGCAAGAGACATTTAAAATATCATTTGGTGTTGTCATTGATGGAAAAACTAGTTAGTGATCTGATCCACACTTCATCATTTGATCGTACCAGAAGTCAGATCGAAGTTTTGTGATTAACTGTCAAGCAAGAACAAAGCATCTGACAGAATTGTGTTCATCGATTCACATGTAATTTTATGTTATTCTTTTAAGTTGTGGATCTCAGGAAAGGTTTTTTGGTATATGATCTCTATTATTCTTGAATGTTAGAGCCTCTTATCAGAGATAGAAGATCTAGTTGATTAATTTTTTGTTTAACAGTGCATGAAGGCCGACTTGGTGGCTATAGTCGTTGTAGATATTTGAGGAGTAATTGATTAAGTATTTTTGTGTTCGAACATGTTTATCTAAGTCATCATTATGTTGTGGCTAACTTTGGTTGGTGCGCATTGAGAATTCATTATGGATTGGGCCGATGATTTGTAAATATTTTTTCTATTTTGTTGGAAATGACATGTAGCGATTAAATCTTTAGTTACAGATATATATAAGTGATCGATGATATCATTTTGCAATAGACAAAATTTTTGTTGATGTGTGATGCAAATATCAGAAGGATTTTAGAGCGATTATGCATAGTTTCACTTGTGCATACAAAAATTTGTGATGCAAGTCAAAGCAGTCAGAGCAGAAGAGAAAAATCAAACAAAAGGTCAAGAATTCGATTGTTGAGCTTAACTGGAATTGTCATTAGGCATTAGAAGATGCTACTTTCTCAGTTCAATTCTTAAGATGGATTTAACCTAAATGTTTTGTAAGGTAGTGAGCCTTTTTATTTTTGAGCAATGAGCTCTAGGCAATGTGCCTGAATGCAAGTGCATTCCCATTTTGTAAACACTTATTTCTGAGTATACTCATATTGTGGATTGGCCTTCCACCGTGGTTTTTACCCTAACAGGGTTTCCAGGTAAAAATCCTTGTGTTATGGTGTTATGGTTGTTTGTCTTATGTTCATGCATATTTCTTTTGGTTGAATGTTATAAGTGCTTTAACGACCAGATTCATAAAGTGAAAAAGTGCAGAACACTGATTCACCTCCCTCTTAGTGTTCCTTGATTCCAACATCTACAACAATTCCATCTGCCAATATCACATGACCCAAATAATGTACCGTTTTTTGGAAGAATGTACACTTAGAAAGTTTACCATAAAACCTATGTTCTCTTAGATGTTTTAGGACCATTTCTAAATGCTTGCAATGTTCTTTTGCAATTCTAGAATAATCAGAATATCATCTAGAAAAACTAATACAATTTTTTCAAGGTAATCCCTAAATACACTATTCATCAAGTTCATAAATGTTGCATGTGCATTTTTTAAACCAAAAGGTAAAACTGTGAACTCATAGTGTCCACATTTGGTTCTGAATGTAGTTTTAAAGATATCTTCATCCTTAATCATCAATTGATGATATCTAGATCTCAGATCTATTTTAGAGAATACGTCGGCTCCCCTCATTTGATAAAAAAGGTCATCGATACATGAAAACAAATACTTGTTCTTAACTGTTTCTTTGTTAAGCATACAATAGTCGATGCACAAACACAAGGTACCATCCTTCTTTTTAACAAAGATGACTAGCACTCCCCAATGTGATACACTTGGTCTTATCAATCCTTTAGACATCGATTTGTCCAATTGTGTCTTAAGTTCCATAAGTTTAGTGGTTGTCATCCTATAGGGTACCTTGGAAATAGGTTTTGAACTTGGAATTATATCTACAGAGAAGTCAAATATTCTTTTCGAAGGCAATCCTGGTAGCTCATCTGGAAACACATCCAAATTTTTCTCAATAATGGATACTTCTCCATTTTTTATTTTCCAGTTTCATCTATTTCTCCATCTTCTAGCTCCTAAAAACTCTGGAACTCCAAATCATCACTATCCTTTCCAAGTTGTTGAATTTTTACAAAAAAGAGTTTACAGATTTTCTTCTTAACTCTTATAAGTTGCATTGTCATAATTTTTCAAATCCTAACCTCTCTAGGTATCCCTTGGAATTTTACTTGATTTCCAAAATCATCTAGGCATTCTACAGTATTTGCATGGAAATATACCTTAGCCCTATGTTTCCACAAACAATTCATACCTAGGATAACAACATATGATCCTAGAGGTGTGACATAAAGGTTTAATTTTGTAGAAAAACTAGGTAGTTCTATCCTAGCATCGAATAGGCATTGATCCACCTTTGCTCTTGTCTGGTTTGCATACTCTACATCCCAAGACATTACCATGTGTCCCACCTTCCTAGATAATTGTTTATCTATTTTAGGTGAAATGAAATTCTCAGTTGCACGAGTATCAATAAGAAAAAAAATAGGTAAGCCAAATAAAATACCTAGCATTTCAACTGGAGTTACTTGGTACTCTGCTTGATGATCATTCACTATTGCATGTATCTAATGCTAAAACATCGCTTTCTTCTTCGGTAATGGATTACCATATGGTCGTGATATATAAGTTTTATTGAGACACTCGCTAGCATAGTGGTCCCCTCTGCATATAAAACATCTTGTAGCTATCCCTCTTTTCCTTATGGTTTATCTAGACTTGTTGATATTTTCATTAGCCTTGTCGGTATTACCCATGCTAGAGTCATTACTTTTAAAATCTCTTCTTGACTCCTTTTCATTGTTGCAGAACCTTTTTCCCCTTTCTCTTAGAATATTTTTCACTAATTCCACCTTCTTTGGAACTATCTTGTCAGGAACTTCCACATCCTTCTTTTGCTCCCTTCTTTCTTGATGAGTGGAGTTAGCCCTAAGGTTTTTCTCCTGCTTAATTGCTTTCTCATATACAAGATCCATTATTGTTGGACCATGCATATCCACTTCCCCTCCAATCTGGTTATTAAGTCCCATTATAAATTTTCTAATTCATAAGTGCTCATCCTTGTGATATATGGGGACATAGCACAAAAGTCAGGTAAACTTCTCCCAATATTCGTTGAGCATCATGTTACCTTGTCTCAAACCTTGGAAATCTGAGAGTTTTTGGTCATAGTAGAGTTGTGGCAACCATATCTTATGGAAAATATCCATGAATTCTCCACACGTTAGCTTCCATGAGTTGATATTGAGCTCCAATTTCTTGTTCATCCACCAGTTAGAGGCTTCTCCTGCTAACTGATATGCACCCCATGTAGCTTTAGTAACCTCATCATAGTTTTGTATTTCAAAATACTTTTCCATTTGGACAAACCACACCTCAACTTCATCTCTTCCATCAGTTCCATCAAACTTGGGTGGGATTATCTTCTTCATGTCCTTGGAAAGTTTCAAAGCCACAAGCTTCTTATTCCTTTCTACAGATGGCGTAGATGATTTTTCCTTCTCGTGTTCATGGGTTTCTTCACATCCATGGGAAGAGTTTTCTCCCTCATGTTCATTAATGGGAACATCCTTTTCTACCCTATCCTTTGTTGGAGTTGAGAAGATACAACTTCATAGGAGCCCAGTGACCTTTGCAAGCAAATAATACCTATTACAAGGAGAAGCAAAGAGAAGCAACAAAAAGAATGCTCAAGAATGTGGAGAAATGTATTCACCCAAAATGTAAAATGAATAATGATACAAAAGATAGTTTTCAACCACATATAGGTGAAAACCCTAAAAAGGAAAACCCTAGGCTTGCACAATAATAATTAATAAAGTAATTAATTATTATGCACTTAATGTTAGCTTAAGTGAAAAAGAGTAAAAGGGAACTTTAAGTAATTAAACAAATATTATTTAATTAATAAAGTAAATAACCAATTACTCTAACACCCCCCCTTAAGCTAGACTTAGGGAGAAGCTAAAACCTAGAAGAAGCTACTGAAAGCAAAAGCTATGGGTCTCGACAACAAGGCCAGATCAGGTACCCAAGTACAAAGAAATCTCTATGAAATAGAGAAAAGGAGAAAACCCAGTGGGAAAAACTCCTCTCCAAAAAGAGATAAAAGAACATGCTGAAAGAAACATGAAGGAAGGAAGGCCTCATAAAGACCCCCAACGATAACTTCCTTCACCCCAAGCATAGAGCGCAACTGAAGATAGCACAGAGATGCAAAAGGTTTCGTGAAGATGTTGGCAACCTGCTCGGTAGTGGGAATATACTCCAAGATGAGAGAACCATCCTGAATCAACTGTCTGATGAAATGCATATGAAGCTCAATGTGCTTCGTCCGTTGGGTTGCGAGAAATGTGTATAGCACTCTGATTGTCACACCAAATAATAGTGGGACTATCAGGAGGAAAACCAAACTCAATCATCAACTAACAAAGCCATAAAATCTCCTGACTAGCAAGCACAACAACTCGGTACTCAGCCTCTGTAGATGATAATGCATGAGCAGTCTGCTTCTTGAAAGACCATGTGATAGGACCAGAGCCAAGACAAAAAACAAAGCCAGAAGTAGACTTCCGATCATTGACATCACCAGCCCAATCTGAGTCAGTGTAGCCAACAATGTGAGGATCCCATGATGTGTAGTGAATGCCATAAGAAGTGGTGCCCTGAATGTACCTCAAAATACGCTTGGAAGCTTGCCAATGACTCTCATGAGGATCATGGGAGAATCGAGAGACAAGGCCAACCACAAAGGAAAGATCAGGATGAGTGTGAGTTAGGTACAACAAATTGCCAACCAACTACCTGTAAAGTGTAGAATCTACTTTAGGAGTGGGGCAAGTAGTAGTCAAAACAACCCCTGATTGAAAAGGTGTGGGGATAGGCTTGCAATGAAGCATGCCAAAGCACTGAAGCATATTAGGAGAATAATTTTGTTGGTAAATGGAGATCCCCTCTGAAAACTGAATCACTAGAAGACCAAGAAAATAGTGCAGAAGGCCGAGATCTGTCATCTCAAACTGCTCCATCAAAGCTAGCTGAGCATGCTGAATCATAGAGGATGAGCTACCTATGATGAGAAGATCATCAACATATAGCACAAGAATCAGGATCTCACCCTCAAGATGCTGAATATAGACTGTGGGATCATAATGACAACATGTGAAACAAGTGGAGAGAAAAAAAGAGTCCATCTTCTCATACCAAGCTCGAGGGGCCTATTTGAGACCATATAATGAATGCTGAAGTCGACAAACCAAAGAAGCATCATGCACAAATCCCTGAGGCTGCTCCATATAGATCTCCTCCTGTAGGTCACCATGCAAGAAGGCACACTTCACATCCATCTGAAAAATGGGCCATCCCCTAGAAGCTGGAAGTGATAGTACAAAACAAATAGAATTCATCTTGGCGACAGGGGCAAATATCTCAGAGTAATCAATACCCTCAACCTGTGAGAAACCCTTCGCAATAAGACATGCTTTTTACTTATCAATAGAACCATCAACAGTATACTTGGTGCGATACAACCATCGGCATCGAACCATCTTTTTTCCCTTAGGAAGAGGACAAAGATCCCATGTACTATTCCTCATCAAAGAAGAATACTCCTCCTCGATAGCACTATCCCACTCAGGGTGACCTGTCGCCTATAAAAACCTCTGAGGATCCTTTGAAAGAGCATGACTCAAAAGACTAGAACCCACAGTATGAGAATGGGTGCAACGAGTGTCTGAAGGATCACCGACCATAGATCTTGCTGCGTCAATAGTAAAGCGAGCCCATTTGGGCCTCTGAGGTGGAGCAAGTGGAGGTGGAGATGGGGGATCATCAATATCCTCATCAGAATCATCCTCAAAATAATCCTAAAGAGCTGCAGTGGGTGGAGTAGGTAGTGAAGTAGATACTGGAGACAGGGTATCAACTGTAGGAAGATGCTCATCAAACTGGACATCCCGTCGAAACAGGACCTCTCTGGAATCAAGATCAAACAACCTGTACACCTTAACATCCTCACAGTAGCCGACAAAAATGAGGGGTTGAATCTTTCGCTCCATGGCTCTCCTCTGAGAATTAGGAATAAATGCCCATGCCTCACTACCAAATACTCTAAATGATGAAATATCAGGCTTGTCATGAGACCAAGCCTCCTCAAGAGTCATATGTCGAATCACCTTGTGAGGCATTTGATTCTGAAAATAGTTGGCACAATTGACTACCTCAGCCCAAAAAGATGAATCCATGGACCTGACTGAATCATACAATTATCCATCTCCCGTAAAGTCTTGTTCTTTCTCTCAGCGACACCTTCTGCTGAGGGGTGTAGGGAATAGAAAACTGATGCTGCAAACCATGCTCAGTGCAAAAATCTCTGAAAGCCTGATTCACATACTCCCCCCCATTATCTTTACGTATCCGCCAAATAGAAAGACCAAATTGCTTCTCTACAAATGTCTTGAAGACTCGAAAGGAATCAAAGACATCAGACTTGTACTTAAGAAAGTACACCCATGTGTGTTTGGAGAAGTCATCAATGAATGTGAGTACATAATTGGCCCTTGAAAAAGAAGGAGTGGGAAATGACATGAGGTCACTATGAATCAAGTCCAAGGGTGCCAAAGCAAGAGTGGCACTTCCCTTCGGAAAGGGATCCCTGTGATGCTTGCCAAGCACACAACCATGACAAACACCATCAGTGCAGGAAATTTGTGGAAAACCAACAACAAGTGCCTGTGTACTCATCTACTGAAGATATCTGTAATTGACATGGCCCAAACGCTCATGCCAAAGCTTACTCACTGAATCTGCATGTGCTATAAGAGATGAACCTGTACCCTCAAAAGGCTCAAATCCATCAAATCCATAAAGACGAGATGCAGTATCAACACTCCCAGTAGCCACAACCAAATCAGAGTCATGGAGGTCTCGAATAACCACATCATATGGTGAGAACTCAACTGTCTTACTAGAGCCAGTGTGGCAAATCTGATAAATGGACAAGAGGTTTTTTGAGATGTCAGGAACAACTAGAACATCCTGTAGAGTGCCCCCATCCAAAGGGACAAAACTGGAACCCAAGGCAGAAAGCTGTGAAGAGTCACCCACTGCAATCTGTGAAGTACCACAAGAGGCAAGAGAAGTGACCAAATGCTGAGTGTGAGTCATATGGTGAGAAGCACCAGAGTCTAAAATCCAAGTGGACCCATTGGTCGATGCTCTAGCAGTGAGAGCATGGCCTTTCCCTGTGGAAGAAGAAGAAGACTAAGGTGAGGAGATGTGTTGCTGCTGCATGGATTCCTCTAAAGCCTCTAATCATTTCCAACACCTGGAAACTGGATGTCCTTGCTTTCCACAGAAACTGCAAGTGTCTCCTGATTTCTCCTTAGTCTTGGAGGAAGACTCACCAGACTTTGAAGATTTCCCATGTTTTGGATTAAATGGTGGTTTAGAATCAGACTTAGGAGGAGGTTTGGAGGAATGCTCACTGCCTACAAAATATTTCTTGGGCCTCGGTTTTTGCTTCTGTTTCCCCTTAGGTGACTGAGCAACCAATTCTTTGTTCTTTGATCCTTAGAGCATATCCATCTGAGAAAGGTGAGACTGCTCCTAAGACAAATGCTCACAAAACAAATCAAAGGTAGGCATGGTAAAACTTGCACCTAGAACATCCATGTTGGAATAGAAGGAAGAAGCAAATATCTGAAATGGACCATGAAGCTTCGAAATAATCAAGTAAATGCACTTTGTGTGTGACTTATTCTTGCCACAACCCTGTAAAATAGTGCAGATAGTTTTGAACTTGTTCAAAAACTCCTCAATAGTGGGAAATGATTCAGGTAGCAGTGATGTCAGCTCTGCCTCAATCTGTAATGCACATAACTCATTAATGGCCCCAAAAAGTGTCTCAGACTTGAACCACATGGCTCGAGGAGTGAGCAAAGCATCAAGGTGAAACAAAAGACTATTTGAAACATGCATGCATAGCAAAACCATAGCTTCATCCATCTTGTTTCTGTGCTGCATAATCTGAAAAGGATGCTGCAACTAAGGCTAAACCTCATCTAAACAAGACCACAACCCTCGTGACTTGAGTAGCCTCATCATGCGAGACTTCCAAGTGTGATAGTTATGTGATGTGCGTAACTCAAATAAAGAGTTTTCCATGAAAAAATGCACCTATACTTGATGAAAATTTTGATAAAATAAATCACATCTATGAATAGAGCATGTTGAGAGCTTTCCAATGCCTATTCGAGTTTGAAAAACGGAGTCCGTTTGCACCTTTTATGACCTCGAAAGTGAAGAAAGAAGACCTCACTTTGATTGGAAAAATAATATCCATACTGGTAAAATTTTGAAAAAATTGCTACATCATCAGATTGGTGCCAAAACCAACTTTCCAGCACTTGTTTCCATTCGAAAAATAGAGCAAAATTGCCCGAGTTATGCCCGTTTGAATGAAAGTTGCTCCAATGGGCTGAAGAAGGCCACTATGACCCTCAAGGGCTTAAAAAAAAAGGCCCTTGGTCTTATCGGCGAGCAAGGGTTTGGTGGCCAAGAGCTAAGTCCGAAGCCCTTGGTCATGAATGTGACCGCGGGTTGATGCAAAAAATCGGCCGATAGGGGCCTGGGCGCTAAGTGCTGCGGATGCTGGAAGGTGCCGACAAGGGTTGACGGAGCTCGAAGTTTGTGGGGTTGGTAGAGCTCGGCGGATGGAGGGCAACACGACGAATGAGGGTGACGCGGTGGTGGCCGAGCGGTGCAGGCGACACGATGGTGGCCGGGCGGTGGCCGCCGGGCGGTGCGGTCAGTGGCCGACTGAATTTGCATGGGCCACACCAAATTTAATAAAAAAACCATAGGTTTTTTTTATTTTTTGCGATTTTTTTTGTGTTTTTTGTTGCGGACGACTTGCCTTGGGGTTGTATGGCCAAAACCCTAAAATGTTTTTTGCTTCCCTAGTCGACTGTAACCAAAATCGACGAATTGACAATCGATTTTGGGGTTTTTGGACACTGCGAATCCAATGGCACTGTCCATTTGGACCCAAAGTGAACCCAAAAATAGCAGTATGCTGAATCCACCAAAAAAAAAATTTAGAACCCTAGATCTGCTTCCAATGCAAAAAATTCAAAACAAGAACAAGCAGTTGCAGATCTGAAGCTATGATACCATGTTGGAGTTGAGAAGATACAACTTCATAGGAGCCCAGTGACCTCTACAAGCAAATAATTCCTGTTACAAGGAGAAGCAAAGAGAAGCAACAAAGAGAATGCTCAAGAATGTGGAGCAATGTATTCACCCAAAATGTAAAATGAATAATGATACAAAAGATAGTTTTCAACCACATATAGGTGAAAACCCTAAAAAGGAAAACCCTAGGCTTGCACAATAATAATTAATAAAGTAATTAATTATTATGCACCTAATGTTAGCTTAAGTGAAAAAGAGGTAAAAGGGAACTTTAAGTAATTAAAAAAATATTGTTTAATTAATAAAGTAAGTAACCAATTACTCTAACATCCTTAACTCTTTCCTATTTAAGGCTAACCAACTTTGTGAAGATTTGGTCAAGCCTAGCCTCTACTCCAGTGGTTCCTTGTCCAACCTCTTGCCTTCCATCGAGATTAGTTCATTTCCTGACCATTCTTACATGATTGGTCTTTACTTGAATTTTTATCCATGTTAGAATAAACTATTTCATCAACTATCTTATGTAAAACATTAAAAATGGCATTCATATGCACACAAAGAATGCCACATAAGACTAAGCACACACTTCTTTTTTTGATAAACACATAATTCTATTCATTTCATAAGTATTTCAATAGCCCTTGATTACATGGAGTGACTATTCAGATAGTCGAGTGGAGAGTTACCTTTAGATTCACTCTCTGACACATAAGTTAAAGGAGTATAACCTACAAACTAAGATTTTTGTTGTTCCCTATCTTTCTATTCATCTCTCATTTGTTCGTACCTATCCCAATAAGGATAATAGCCTTCGAATTTATCATTTGATACATAGTTACGAGAAGCAATGCCAATATGGTGTTCATCAAGAATTTAGTCTACCCTTTTCACAAACATTTATTCATGAGACCATTTCTCATCTGGGGGTAACTGTGGTACATATTCCTCAGACCCATTACTCAAAGAAATTACAATTACTTCTGCCAATGGAAGAACTCTAGGGTCCCTAAAAATGAATGCCAAAGTAACACTTCCTTTTGAGGGCATATCCCTAGAAAGCGGTAATGACTCAGAATTTTCTGGTGACATGGTTGGTAGGTAGTTGTACATAGCCTCCATCTTCATCTTTCTCTTCACATCACTGATATGAGAGAGTGTGTGACTAAAGGTTTTAGTGTCACTCAACCAGATGACATTGTCGTAGTTGGTTCCCTCTATGGGTCTAAAGATTGCTTCTCTTTCCTTCTTGGCCTTTAGGTAGCGTTCATTTTCGATTACTGACTTTTGAGTTGTTAATCTGAGATGCACCATCCTGGCACAAGAATTCACAACATTAGATAACATTGGACAAAAAGAATGATGAGCTTATAGGTTCCAGATCTAAAATTGGATTTGACACCACATGTAACATATTAACCCTTCAATGAAGTAAATATTTCTAAGTTTTCACCTTTCGAGTAAATTAACTAAGTAACAAGTCATTGCAACAAAATAAATTATTTTCTTTATTGAGAATTTTCAAAAACAATGCATAACATAATACAACATGGATTCCATTTTATTTCAATAATCTCATAAGTTACAACAATACAAGAAAACATACATTTACATACATAGCTCAATGAGCTTTGGAAAAAATAGCTGTAAGACGGTCAAGGATCCTTCCTTTAAAATATTGGTTCTTCTATCACCTACTATGGAGGAGAAGCATCACTCAAAGTAATTTTCCACCAACCATAGACTCATAATGCAGTCCCCCAAACATCTATCATTAGATAGATGAACCTTCCCTTCGACGAAGAGATTAGTAGAGTAATCAATAACGACAAAAAATTGAGCATAGTATTGTGTCCTACATAACTAGAACTTGTAATCCCACAATATTAGACTAGCATGTAATACTAGATCACGGTGAATTGATAGTGGAGTCTCGAAAATCACACTATCTATAGTGGAGTCTCAAAAATTCCCACTACTTTAGCCAAAGTGTTCTCATTCAATGCTTCAAATGAAGGTCATCTATCACATACACTACTCAAGGCCGATTTGACTTAAGACCATCTTAAACTACACATAGGTATTTCCTTCAATGGATAATCTATCACCCCAAAGATAACCTATCACCATTTTTATATACTTGGAATAAACCTTCTAAACAAGTAAGTACACAAGCTAGGTATTTCCTTCAATGGATAGTCTATCATCCCAAAGATAACCTATCACCATTTTACATACTTGGAATAATCCTACTTAAAAAGAAAGAACACAAGCTCCCTCCCATACTGGATTGACTATCTTAGGAGTAAACACAAGCTTTCCAAGTTAAATCAATAACTTAGCTAAGTGTATCACATGTGCCTCTCATGTTCAATCATACCTAGTATATAATACCTATGATATACACCCATCTCCTATTATGAATTACTTAAAAGCACATCATGAAAACAACATAAAGCTTCAATTTCCTTTTCAAAGACACTCTAATTTATCTAATGCACACATTGGGAAAGACAACTCAAACATATATGGAAGACACACCATTCATAAGTAAAATAAAAAATAAGAAGAGGTCCTCATGTCTATTATCACTTATCCAAATAATTGACAACAATATAACCCTTTCCAACAACACTAAGCTTGATAATTAGCTTCTCTAGAATGTCACAAAGAAAATCTATCTTTCAAGTTGATAGATTACTTCTCTCAAATGCAATCTTCCTCACAAAAAAAATAGAACTCTTTCACTTTCTCTCTCACTAAATAAAATAGACTATAGCTGGAAATAATGTAGTATAAAGACTTGCAAGAAGAATGAAAAAGATGTGTCCCTGAAAATGAAATGGCTCTACTATTTATAGAACGACTAGGTAACTTCACTGCCTACAGTTTAGGCATGATAATGGACAACAAGCTCCATGCAAAGAAACACATGAAACACAACAAATGGTGGTGACTTATCAATTTCATACTCAAAAAAATAATCGTACAAGTTGAATTACAATACTAACAACAATCAAAGACTTATTCAAATATGCATATGCTCAATTCAAATTATCTCATGAACTAGAAATCTACAACAATTGGGTTTTTAGAGGTGGCACCAAATTCATCCACACTCCTCACTGTTGACATGTTTTACTTGCCATCATAAATAGTCAACAACCAATTCATAACAACAAGCAATATCGACTTGCTTTAGAGATGAGTCAGCTACGATGTTAAATAAGTTTGACAAAGTAATCAAAATATGTATATAATATAGCCAATATTTTACCAAGTCAAAGCTGATCTTAAACATAGGTGTCGACTAAGTCCATGCTTGTATCGACATAAGACAACTCAAAATGAAATATGTGTTTCATATCGTGCGATAGTATGAGTGAGAATTAACTTCACAAAACAATCATAAGCTACTTCTATCAACCTCTAATAATATAGTCATAAATGACTATAGTCGACCTTTATATCAGCCCCTATCATGGTAAGTGATAGTCAATTTCTATTAATATATATATATATATATATATTTAATATGTTAAATATATATTATTATATATAATAATTCATATACATATATATATATATATATATATATATATTTAAACACCATCATGTATTTATATATATGTATATGTATGTATATATATATTTAAACGTTAATATATATTTACATATATATATATATCATAAGCCAAAAATGTAAGTATACATTCGATATATATGAGTACATGAAAGATAATATTTTCATATAATAAACACAATATATCAAATGTATGCATATATATGTGCATAAAAGTATATGCCTCTATGTACTCGTATATGTAGGTATATCTATATCGATGCATCTATATAAGTGTGTCCATCCACCAATGTACATGTGTATCAATATACATATACATATGGATAGGAGTATATTTATATATATGTTCACATTCGATTCACAAATATCCATTCACAATTACCATCATATTGATAAGTATTTACATGTGGTACATTTATACATGTGCATATACATGTCGTTAGATCCTATTGATATGTATGTGCATATATATACACATACTCCATGCACATCCCACTTGTCAATATAATCATGATAGTACAAGAAAGATCTCAAAAGCTCAAACAGATAAGCATCACCCAATAGTGCATACAATAGTAAACAAGACTCTCCAATGCAAACATATCAATTTCCCACAACTGACTCAACTCAATCATTCTAATGTGGTGTGTGTGTATGCTTAGATAGTTTACTTTCATTGGTTACTTGACCAAGATCGTCTCCTGAGTGATACTTCCCCTCCACTTGGAGGAATGAAGCATATATCTACATCCACTAACACATGCACACAACAGTCAATTGTTCACAATATATGTAGTATACATAAAACATCTTCAAAGTTAGAATAATAATTCAATAATAATCCATTCACATATATGTAGTATTTCCCGATGAAATAACATCAACTAAGATAACATCAAATGAGATAACATTCACATTGATAACATGGTACAAGCACAATTTATTCATCTCCAAAATTCACATTACATTCATATTTACCCTATGTAGTAATAGTAAATAGTAATTACGCAACTCGGGTGTAACAAAAGCACACCATGAAGTATAATGATTGTAGAATTTGTGAGGGGGCATAGTATAGGTAAAAAGATTTATAATTCTAAAATAAATCAATAGATCAAATAGATAATTCAAAGATCAAAGGTAAATGAAATAACAATGATAAAACAAAGATCACAAATATAAATCAAAGTGTATGTTATAAAGTTTGATGTTGAGTTCTCGATTTGAGATTGAAAGTGCGATGTTTCAAGTGTGTAGTTTGTGGGTATGAAACAAGTGTTGTCATGTGAGGTCTTATTGATGGAAAATGGAATTTGGTTGATGGGAGATAAAAAATTGATCAATGGGATGGTGGGAAATATATGAAACTCATTTATTATGGAAGGTATCCAGATTCCTATGAGATCCAAATAATGTGTCACAATATTTATTCCAAAGCAAGAGATAATCACCCACCCCTAGTGTAAATTTTTTATGGAATCTAAATGGTGCAGGAGCACCTATTTGATCACATGCCTCCATGAGACCATTTGTAAATAGTTGCTCTATTTTATGTATTGGGTCTTATAATAAGGTTTATCAAACCATTTTAGAGGTGTTTGAGTCTTAATAAGTAATATTTTAAGTAATTTGTCAAATACTAGTTAAAGTTGTTCCATATTGTAAAAATTGTAAAAGTTGCTCAAGAAAGTTGTCAAGCAACTTGTCAAAAAGTGTCATTAAGGTGTTTTGTTAGAAAAATAATCAAAAGGTAGTTAAAAATGGTTGGTTTTGGTTGGAAATGTATAAAGACACCCTCAAAAACTCTAATTGGGGGTTGGATATATTACTTTTTAAGTTTGATGAATGGCAACCTCAAATTTTGTGCACATTTTCTAATTTTTACATTGTTTCCAGGTTGAAGTTGTGCATTGTATGGCCTAGTATGGATACAAATAATAGAGTATCATATATAGATGGAAAGATATCTGTTTCTAGTTTTGAATTATTTTTGTCTCATTGAAATTTATTGAGTTTTGTGGGGGATATGACTATTTTGGTGAGACTGCCCTATTCTAACAATATTGTGTAGAATTTGTAGTCTGAAAAATGTGATGGTACAGATTTTAAATTTGATATTTTAATTTGAAACCAATTTTAGTTTGTTTCCATGTGAATCTAATTTAATTTTCTTCAAGTCTCATCAAATTTCATTAATATTTGAATAAGTTATGACCATTTTAGTGAGGGCAGGTCTGAACCCTACCTAGGGTTTGCAGTTTTGAGAAAAATTAAATAACTTTCTTTTCCACCATTGGATCTTCATAAAAATTGGAGAAAAATTCCTTAACTATGTTTTATTCAATCTCATTGGAGAGATTGGCTTCATTATTTATTTTGTGGAAGTTATTAATGACTGTGTGTTGCATTAAATTGTGGGCTGTCGTAGTTATGTTTCCAATGTGACATAGAATGACTAATAGCATGTGTTATACAAAGATTGCTTTGGATTATTGTTGAAGGTTTGTGAGATATGTTTTTGAATATTCCTAGCTCTGCATCATTGAAGGAGTAGAATCTGATGATGGGAATTGATGAATAAATGGATGATTTATAATTATGGATGAATAGGGGAATGAGGACCTAAAAATGGGAGATTTTTATTTATTAAACATGGTGCCTACAAGAAGGTTTTCACCATGGTATTTGTTTAAGGTGCCACCAAAGGTGGTTTTCAATAGAGGATAATTTTTATATTTACTAATTTTTTTTTTTAAATTTTTTCATTAGCTTTAATTTTTTAATTTTATAGTTGAATATTCCTCATATTAAGCATGAAAAAACTTGATGTGTATGCATGTTGATGGGATTTTCAAGTGACTCACCCTCAAGGGTGGCTAACTAATATGATCTTGAATAATAGTTTGTGGTGATGACATATGGAACTAACCAATTAGGCTCAAATTTTCCCTTCGTATCTCTTCCCTATAGAATGTTTTAGTTTTCCTCAAGCACAAGATTACCAATCTCAAATTCATGGGATTTAATCTTCTTATTGTAGTTTTAATAGAGATGATTTTGGTATGCCTATAGATGGTTAAGGGCATTGAAGCATTATTCATCAAGAAGTTCTAGTTCATATAGGTGTGCAAGTTAATACTCCTCATCATCAATGAGATCACATAAGGAAACATGTGATGATGAGATTTTAATCTCAATAAGTAAGAAATATAAAAATATAAAAATGAGTGAATAGGGAGGCACACAAATTGGTGTAAAAATGTTAGTGTGATAGGCCCATAGAGTAGGGATAATTTGTAGGTGTTGATTATGACCAACATCATTGACTATCTTTTTGAATATTTTAAAGAGGGTTTTATTTGATGACTCTACTCGACTGTTACCTTTTGCGTAATATGGGATGGACCAATGGTGTTGGATGTCAAAGTGATCACAAAGAATACATATTTCATTATTTTTAAATGAGTTACCATTTTCAAGGATAATGGTAGAAGGGACATCATAACTTGGCAGATAGTGTAGTGGAAGATGAACCTGGATTTGGTGGCCAATAGTATACATAAGGGGAATAACTTCAAACTATTTTATGAAGTACTTGGTAGTGGTGATGATGAACTTATGGCCATCAAAGGAAGATGGGTGAATCTTATTGATGAGATTGAGGCCCCACTATGAAAAGGGCCAAGGAGTAGTGATAGGTTGTAATGCTTGTAAGGGTGCATGAATTCGATCTTTGTGTTGTTTGTTAGCTAAACATTTATTTAGATAATGATAGGCATATTGTTCCATATTGGGATAATATTAGTCTATTATCAAGATTTTTTTGGAAGGACCATGATGCTATTGTGTGCACCATAGATACCATTATAAACCTATTTAATTTTACAACAAAAGCCTCTTCTAAGTAAAAATACAATGAATCTACTTTGGTAGAGTGTGTTGATGAGGATGGTGAAGTAGGAAGATAATTGGATAAATATTTTGTATTGAGTGTAGGATAGGTTTGATATAAGTATGATATCATGGATCTAAGTGTATATATCATGATATTGGAGATTGTTGGAATCAACAAGTTTACAAAAAAGTTTTGGATTAGGGACATCATAGACATGGAACATGTTTTCAACCAATAATTTATAATGAGGACTATCTTGTGGAATATCCAAGAGAGACTCAATGGTGGCCATGACATCTATTTCTTTGTTGTTGAGTCTAGGTACCTACTCAAATTGGATGGAGGTGAAATGTTCCTTGAGATTGTTGACCTTGTTTTTATAAAGGATTAACTTCTCATATTTTGTCTAATATTCATTTTTAATTTGTCTTATGATTAGTTGTAAATATTGTTGATGAGGGTGGCACACAAAACAACATGTAAATATATTTAATTATACAAACAAAAAGACTTATCTATCTTGAAAGATTCACTAGCTTCAATTAAGAATTAGCTATCACAAGGCTCGAGAATGTTAGGTCTTGACTCACTAGGTTCACTTAGGGTTCATTTTTTCGTTGCTATTTTCACATGGGGGCTTGTTGGTATATAAGAGTATTCACTTGTTACCAACAAGTGATGATATTAATCCTAAAAAATCATGTATCCATCAATTTCAATAATATTCAACACTAACTCTATCCAAAATAAAGTGCAAAAGATTCAAGGTAGAGAGAAAAGAGATCTAAGAAATCTAAATTATTTCAGATATTACCCACACACATACTGAAAGATAAGTAAAATAAAGCATAAACTATTTTTATTTCACAAGAATGCTTCACAACTAAATATAAAATAATGTAAGATTTTAGAGAATTAAAATTTTCATGAATGAGATAACTTCAAAATGCACCCAAAGATGATGCAACAAACTGATTATTTCACTAGGAATGAAATATTTACAGTCATGCAATATTTATTTCCAGGAATGACCTTGATTTCTTCAGTGTTATAAACCTCTAAAATATGTACAAGTCTTTACTAAAATGAATAGAAAATAGGAAGCAAAAAAATAAATTAGTGATATTCCACCTTAAGCTCTACCATCTCAACAATTTTTTATCCCTAGAACTAGAAAACCTACTACCTTTTATGGCAAAAGATAAAGGATAATTATAAAATGAACATGGATAGAAAGAAAACAAGTGAATCATCATATGAAACGTGGCATGAAAATATCTTCTACATAGGGGTGGTAGCAGATTGTTTCAAAAGAATTGATCAAATTAATTCCACATTGACTTAGTCCTTATTGATGATTCCTTAACCTTTCAAAACTCTGGATAATAGTCATATATCCCTAGGGTTGATGAAGTATCAGTGATCAAACCTTGGATCCAACCATACTATTTTGGCTCTTTATCCTTCATCTCTCTCTCTCTCTCTCCTTTAAAACTCAAAATTTGATCTGCTTCCAACAAACCTCAAAATTCACGTAGCTTGATGTGCCTATTCCTACATCAGGGAAATACATAGTACTAGATATATATTAGGAACTTTTTGTTGTTGCATGCTTCCAACATCCTTTAGAATTTCTGTAAAAAATTGGTTATTAACTACTCATCATTCAAAACTTAGGGCAGATAAAATTGTCATTCACTTTCAACTACTTCATCGATAAACACATCTTCTCCCTTTATGAACTTGTATTCATTGAAAACTAGCATAACCTTATTCATATCTTCCCTTGGAACATTTTGTGAGAGATTCAATTTGAAATTATCCCAAGCATAAAAATCATAAACATTTTTGACTTCATCATTTCTTTCTCTCATCCATTTCATATCTTATAATGATGTTCTTGGTTCTAATGATATATTCCATTGATTCTTTATTTAACCATAGAATAGGGTCATTGGTTATTTTCTTGAGTATAGCCTTAAATATTTTTACCTCTACATCTTCATGTCCCAAGTTGTCCTGGTCATTTACTTATCAAGTAAGAGAATCAATGAGATCCAAGTCTCTTTCCAACATCTTTTCAATCTTTTTGACGAGTTTCTCGATTTCCTCCTTACATTATTGTAGGCAAATTATCTCCCAATTCAATTGTAATCCCTAAGTATTTATATTTGGGGTATCTTTTTCTATTTTCACCTTTTTTTCTAAAAACTATTTATTGTCCATCTTTTGAATGACCGCCATCCTTCTCAATTCTATGCCATTTTGATACAAGTGATCATTGTAGTTTACCGTTAGCTTTATGGCCTTTCAAAACGAAGAGTAAGATTCCTTTTACTTTCCAATAGATTATTTTACGGTTTCTTCACCTTGCTTCATTACATCCTCCACCCATTCATCTATAAAATTTTCTTTATTCTTCAAGTTTTCAATTGCGTCCACTTGTTATTTGAACATTATTACTGGATTTGGAGGCAGTTTTGTCAATGATTGGCTTGTTTGAGCCACAACCCTGAGGAATTTCTGTATTTGGGCTATGCAATCTTTCAATTCTTTCTTGTTTTGTTTATCCTTCCTCATATGGCCAATAATTTCTTCTAAATTCATTCTCATTTCTTCAATATCCTACTCCCATGAAGCATGTCACAGGTTAATGGTGGATACTTGATAATCTTGGGAAGTAACTTTGTGTTTGCACTTTTTTCCTATAGGTATACAACCTACAAAAATTTCCCACCATCTACGCTTCTTCTTATTTCATGCCTAACCTTGGCCTTAGCCTTAGGCTTTGGTGTTTCCACTTCTTGCATTACATTTAGTCCTAACTCTTTTGGACCTTCTTCTATCACTTGATCCTTCTTCAACTTGGAAGTCAATTTTTTTAGTGTACTATCCCTAATCTCTTCATTTTTTAAGGTCTCTTTTGTGCCGATCTCTTGCTAAAGTGTTTCTTCACTAATTTCTTTTTGCTGCATATCCTTCATTTCTACTGATTTATCCCCACCCATTTCTTCCATTTTATCCTCATGTATAGCTTGTTCATGAGATTCTAGGACATCAACCTTCTTAGTATTCTCGTGTCCTTCATTTATAGTTTTAGAGGGTACAAGAGATTTATATTTAATTGAGTCTTTATCTTGCTAAGACTCTACCAAATTCTCTTGTGTAACATTATCACTAATTTTTGGGTGTTGATATTGGTCTCCGACCATCTCATTAATTCTTGGATCCTTATGTTGCAAATCTTCTTCTCTTATTTCAAGAAGAGTAGGATTTTTGGGCTCACTCCATTCTTGTTCTTGTTGAATTTGAGGTATTATATCTAATATTTCTTCCATCACCATTTATTCAATCTCCAGATCATTCCCTCCTTGAATAGGCGAAGAAACTATTACCCCTGGGTCTTCAAAAACATTCACATGAACATCTTTTCCTTGTTCAAATGCATCTAATGATGTAGATAGAGACATTGCTTCATGTTGTTGCTTCTCTTGAAGCTTCTATATAAGTTTATCTAACATATTCTTTTCTTTTAGGATCTCATCCATTGTTATTGTTTCTTCTTCTCCAACATGTGAGTATAACTCTCCCATATTCTATCCCATTATATAAGTTCCTACTCAAGGAGAAGTGAACATAGCTACTGTTGATTGGGAAATTGATCCTCTCATTTAGGTATATACATGTTGTCTATCACTTGTCTCCTTTGGAGTCATAAGCTTAGCCTAGGGTAATACTGATGATGATGAGGCTCCTACAGATTTGATCTGAGGTCTACCAAGTAAATTGGTTGGAGCTATCCTTATCTCCTGATCGAGATCCTTTGGCTACATGGCTAGTGAAACTCCTTGACTTGGTAATTCATCACTCCTTTATTTATCTACCTCGATAGCTTTAGATTCCATAAATTTCCTCTTTTTACCCATGCAATCATTGTAACCCCATTATTCTACTAATTTTTTCTTTCTATTCCTTCCATGTGGGTAAGTAATCATCACTCCCCTGGACCTTAGCCTGTGGATATATCTATCAATCCAAATTTGACTAGATTTTATAACAATATTTATTATATCATCCAGTGATGTAATTTTAGGTTATTTCCAATTGGGATCCTATACTGGCTAATAAATCTCAGCATCATACATTAGATTCAACACATTTTTATCATCTTTTAACTATGGAAAAAAAAATGTGTTCCTAGGGTTTTCATTTGATCTAAGGTCAACCTTTGATATGACCTTCTCCTTAATTCATGGTCATCTTCACAATCATTCCAATAATCTTATAAATGAGGCTCATGAGTGGACCTCCTATTGATTTGTCTAGCGAGCCTTCATGTTGGGTCATATTTAGCCCTTGCCAACTCAAAGATTTAAAATCCATACATCTAAAATTCATTTTATGCTATTTTGGAATTATTTGATGAATTGCATCTATATCTTCCCTTATGAATGGGGAACTTAATCTATCCTTTCTTATGAGATTGAATAAAATCATCATAAGATTCCATTAGTTGTCTTGAAAATTCTAACAATATTTTATCCATCGGGTACCTAGGTAACATGTAGGGAAAACCCAAGAGTCCTTTTGTCCCGATGTAGGTAAACTTTGGAAATTGGATGTACCAACATCCTTAAAAGTTGATTATAATCTATGCATCCACAAAGATTCTTTTAGTTTTGTCTCCTCCCATGGTCCTAACTAGCTTAATTGAGAATGTGTCATTAACTCTCTTGTAATGCCTTAGGTATTCTCTAGCTATTATCAAAAGATAATGTTGGTACACTAGCATTTATTTGAGGTTACTACTTAAAGTTCACACCTTATTTAAACCCTATAAATTTTCTTTTACAATACATTAATACATTACATATGAAGACATAAAAACATCCCTAACATTTTTAAGGCTTTAATTTGGTCATATAAGAAGTTGCTAATGACATTTGACCAATGAATTTTAGTCATGCCATTCTTCACTTGCTTGATTATTTCATACATCCATTGTTCAAATTTGCTAGGATCTTGAGACCCTGTTATTCTATTTAAAAATGTCATGATTCCATGAATATATCTAATAAAATCATTCCTAAATATGGTCTTGGGCATTTTAGACACAACCTTTAATTTTTCATGTTCCTTGAACTAGGATATCAAAATTGTTATTTTATATTGTTCTTTTAATTTTGCATATGCTTTCACAACCTCTTCAAATTATATTAGGCTCATCACCAGAATATAGGAATTCAAAAGGTTTGGTCAATTCCTTATGCAATTATCTCAACATATACTATAACTGATTTCAACACCACTTTTCTTTTGTCTTCATAAAAATGTGTACAGTCCAAAACTAGTTCTGGGGCATCTATAACTGGTGGAAATCCTACAGCCATATGCAATCCATTTTTCATGATATTTTGTGCATATGGCATGGTGTTGGGTAACATGATCCTTTCCATGAATCCTCCTCATTAAAACTACCCAAATGAGTATCAACTACCATACCATACATTTTCAAAACCTAGGATTGAGGAAATTCAAATTCCTCCTTAACTCTTTTTTTGATCTCATTGTATCTGGATTTTGCACGGTTAGTTTATGAATTTCCTAGGGTAATTAGGGATAGCTTATAATATCGGAACCTTTTAGTGCTAAAATTTCCCAATATTTTTCAAATGAAATGCATGTTTATTTAGTTTAAACCCTTCAAAGGAAGTAATCGTGCATGTTTCAAATTTTTTTAACCAAAACACCTTATTTCCATGAATACCAGCTATATGTAGAAAATTAAAGCTTAATTCGAAGAATATTGAATCTGCCAACAATAATTCATGAGTAAAAATGTATTGTTTTAGGTAGAAGGTATTTAGAATGTATATTATATTATATAATAGAAATATTACAAGTATCAGATTAGGAAGGTTGTCGCCTATTGATGAAAAAAATTGCTAGGACAAAAGAAAAATTGCTCATATGAGTAGAAATGTTCAATAGGCTTATACTTCTTCGAATTATAGCTCTTGCAACTCCTTTGTCTTCTCTAGTTCCTATTTGATTTTCTTGTGTTGTTGAAAATGAGAAAAACTGATAAATCTATAAACCAAAATTAAAATTTCAGCACCACTTTAATGAAGCCTCTCCTAAATGAAAGAAAATGCAAAAATGAAATACTAAACTACGAAAAACCAAACATAAGCATTCAAAAGGAAAATAAATCCATCATTTCCTATGATCAAGATATTGGATTACACATTTGATGCTCTCATATTTTTATAAGCACAAATGCATCAAGAAGCTATGATGAACAGATGCAAGATTTTTGTGATTGAAATCAAGTATGTATGCTTCATGGTGAGAAGAAAGAGGGCTTATATAGATGTGCTCATAGGATAGATTCATGCTATGGGAGAAATGTGGGATTAAAAGAGAGAAATGGAGAAATGGATATTTATCCCATACTATTTAATCGAGTGAAATTGATGGGAATGAAAGAAATAAGAGGGCGAGTTTACTATATGATGGAGGTTTAGGAATTTAGAATTAAAGCGGATTTGTGAATTAGATGAATGATTTAATTAAATGGATTTATATATGAAAATGAAAATTATTTAATGAAATATGCAATGGATAAAGATTTATGCAAATTTAATGTATGAATATTTTAATGATTATGTAAACAAAGTGGATAAATGATTTATAGATAACTGATTATGCAAATGGATAAATGATTATAATATTTTAATGATTTGAGTGAATTAATGAATGAATAAAGGAAAGTATTAAATGAATTAATTAAATAGATAATAATATCCATTTGATTAATAGAAGAATAATAGGATGACTGCGAGGATAATTTTTTTTGGCTATATTTTCCCCTCTTTGAGACAATGCAGCCTATTATGTTGTTTCAAAGAAAAAGAATTGATTAACTGATACATGCCCTAGGGATATCATGGTAAGGATGATGATAAGGATGATATGCCCCCTTGAGAGATTGATTGAAAAAGCTGTGATAAGATTAATATCTCGATAGATCACGAGGAGAATATTTGATAATTGATATTGTGCAAGTGATTAAGCGAAGATGCACATTTGATGAAAAGGAACAACTGATAGGCGTAATTGAACAATTGATGGAAATGATCAGTATAGCTAGGTTGGTAAGCTGATTGAGCTGATTGAGAGTGATGCTAGTGAAAAAACTAATTGATTAATAGATTGAGTGATCAGGGAGCATTAAAGTTCCATGCTAAAAAGCAAGTTGATTGATTTGGTATTTGGATAAAAAGATAGGTATCAGTTGGATAAAGTGATTAATTGATATTTGAGATAAGAAGCATGAAAAGAAATGAAATGATGAAGGAAATGGATGATGGAAAAATGACAGATGAGAAGAGATATGAAGGAAATGAAGGTGATGAAACTTCTTGTGCTTTACATAGTGCTTTATCATCATAGAGCTTATTATGTCACAAATTAGTATAAGCGTTTAGATAACATGAACATCTAGATGACCTGAATATTGTTTTCATTTTGATTAAGAAATGAAGTATAAGCATCTAGGTATAAGGACCTTAGATGATCTGCATACTTATTGCATGGGAGACACTATCAGACAAGGAATGCTCTCATCCACACTAGACTCATAGGTCCTCGATGATTTTAGACAACCATGTCTTAAGACGAGTCATCTTGTGAATAAGAAACAATCCACAAACAACAAACCAACAAACATGCCCCATCCTCGCTACTCTAGCCCAAGACATCCTTGAGAAGATAAAATACATGCCACCAAAGATAAAATCATAAATCAATCAAAAGACCGACAAACAAACAAGCATCATGCTTCGATGTAGAACTAATTCTTGGCACAATTTATGCATTTGGTTGGATTTGAAAGTTGGATTGATAGGTATGTTGTAATATTTGTTTGATTGTCAATCTTAGCGTGTTTTGATTTTTGTTGAAGTTAAAAGCTGTGTGGCGATATGAAAGTATCAATGTTTTGTGGAATTTTTGAAATTAATTATTTTTTTTGGATTTTTGGAATAATATTTGATTTGTTTTGGATTTTTGGAATAATTTTTATTTTTTTTGGATTTTTTGGAATTTTTATGATGGAATGAGATGAATTGCAAGCAAGTAGATAGATAGAGGGGATGGTTTTTCTAATTGCGAGATGCCAAGTATCCTAACCCATAGTTAAGGTCGAGGAAATGCTCCAGTGAGGGATAGGACCAACTTAGTATGCATGTAGAAGCAAACAAGTGAGGGAAATTCCAAACAATTCACAAGCCATAATGAGTGTGAAAAGGTTATTATGAAGTGGAGGGTGAATGGAAATGGGATGAAAAGATCAAGTGGAGCTCTAAAGGAAAGAGGAGCGAAGCCTCTACACATGGCATTGATTTCTTGATTTTTACCATGGTACTTGATCAAGGTGTCGTCGAAGTGGTTTTCACCATTGAACGAATTGATTTCTCTTTATTTTTTTGATTTTTTTTGTATTTTTTCAATATTTTTTTCATTTTTTCAAGACTTTTTTTCCTTTTTTTTTGTATTTTTTAAGGACTTTTTTTTTCCATTTTTTATATTTTTTTCAAGACCTTTAAAAGAATGTACTCTCTAAAGTACACAAGTATAAAACCTATGAACATGCATACAATTGATGGGATCATTGAGAAATTCACCTTCTAGAGTAGATAACTGGTATGCCTCTAATCCATACACATCAGTGATAACGAATGAACCCAACCATTTAGGCTCAAATTTACCTTTCTTTTCTTTGTCTTGTTGATTGCGAGGATTTTCATGAAGGACAAGATCCCCAATCTCAAATGTACATGGTTTCACTTTATGGTTATAACTTCGACACATCCAGTGCTGGTATGCTGTGAGATGATTGAAATCAATTTATCTTCCTTCATCCAATAGTTCCATTTTTTGCAAATGAGAAACTTGGTAGTCTTCATCATTGATATGATTGTGCAAGGAGACCCGTAAAGAAGGCAACTCAACCTCGATGGGAAATATGGCTTCAGATCCATAGACAAGGGAATATTTGGTAGCACTTGTGGAAGTGTGGACACCCGTGTGGTAAGCCCAAAAGGCAGGATTCAGTTGAACATGCCAATCTCGACCAACTTCATTGATCGTCTTTTTAAGAATTTTGAGGATGGTCTTGTTAGAGGACTCGAACTAGCCATTACCTTAAGGGTAGTAAGGTGTAGAAAAATAATGTTGTATATGGAATTTCTCAGAGTTCACGGACATCTTGATTTTTGAATGGACGACTGTTATCTATGATAACGGATAAAAGAACACCATAATGAAAGATGATATAGTTTAGTATGAAAGTGGTTATTTGTTTTCTAGTGATGTGGGTGAGGGGAATAACTTCAATCCATTTCATGGAGTAGTCTGTGGCAACAAGAATGAACTTATGACCATTGGATGAAGGTGGATGGATCTTGCCCACGAGATTGAGTCCCCATTGATAAAAAGGGCCATGGTGTAGCAAGTGGCTATAATTATTGTGTAGGAGCATGTATCAAGTCTACATGTTTTTGATTGCTTGCATTTTGATTTTTTTGATAAGCATCCTTTTCCATTGTTTCCCAATAATAACCCATACATATGAGTTTCTTGGCTAAGGTAGGACCGCTAGAATGTGCTCCACATATACCTTCATGTATTTCTCATAAAACAATTTTGATCTCGTCATGCTTATTACATCAAAGTAAAGTACCATTGAGACCTCGATACTAAAGGGTATTGACTAAGATTATATAATGAGATGCTTGATGGATAAAGGTTTTACAAGATTTATTGGATAAGTCTGATGGAAGATGTTATCATGGAGATAGGTATAAATATCCCCATATCATTGAGAATTAGGATAAAAAATAAGATTGATCATTTTAGATTGCGGTACATTGTAAGTAGGTTCCAAAAGGGGATCTATCAATAAATCACAATAGGTGGCATTTTTTTGGCATTTCCACAAGTGAACCAATTGTTGCCATTGCATCAACAATTCCATTACTATCTCAAGGGTTCTTCTCAAAGGAAATTGATGTGAAATAGGCCTTGAAATCATCCACCATTCTTTTGTAGGGCATCAATTTTTCATATTTTGTTTTATAATCATCATTAACTTGTTTGATCACTAGCTGAGAGTCACCAAGGACACACAACTCTAGGATTTTCCATCGCACAACCATACGAAGCCCAAAAAGTAATGCCTCGTATTTTGCAATATTATCGGTACATGGAAACTATATCTTATAAGCTTTAGGTATACAATCATCTTGTGATGTGACAAAGAGAATACCGATACCAGGACCACTTTGTGTGAAGGAGCCATCAAAATATAAATTCCAAAGATGTGTATATTCCATGTTGAAGATTGATTCATCAGGGAACTTTATAATAAGAGGACTATCATTTATCACAGGAGCATCAACAAGTTGATTTTCTATACCTTGTCCTTTGATTGATTTTATTTCCATGTACTCAATACCAAACTTACTAAGAATCATAACCCACTTAGCCAATCATACTGTGAGTGCTACTTTGATCACGAGGTACTTAAGAGGATCAATTTTTGCGATGAGATTTGTCTAGTGTGTAAGCATGTAATGTCACAACTTTTGTGAGGAAAAAACTAAAACAAGGAACACTCTTTCGATAGGGCTATAATTGAGATCATATACCACTAGAGTACAAATGATGTAATATATTGCACGTTCCCTTCCTTTAGAGTCATGTTGTGCCAAAAGTTCCCTTAGTGTTGTGGTGGTTGTGGATATATAAAGGAGTAAAGGCTTGTCATCTATAAGAGGCACTAATACTGGTGGTGTCATAAGATATTCTTTGATTTTCTAAAAACCTTGTCCACACTTGTCATCCCATATGAATGGAACATTCTTGTGTAATAGGTGTTGGAATGGTTAACATTTATCTACAAGTTGTGCTATAAAATGACATATAGACTGAAGTTTTCCTTGCAATGATCGCAACTGTCTGATATTCTTAGGTTGAGGCATTTCAAGTACAACCTTTAATTTTTCAGGATCAACTTCAATTCCTTTGGATGAGACAATGTATCCAAGGAGTTTCCTAGAGGTTAACTCAAAAACACATTTCTTTGGATTTAACCGAACCTTGTATTATTCTAATCTTGTGAATTTTTTTCCATGATATCTAGATGTCTAGTTCTGGTGTAGGATTTTCCCAACAAATAATCTACACATTCTTCCAAATAGGTATGCATCATGTCATGAAAGATAGTGGTCATTGCATGTTGGTATGTAGCTTCGACGTTATTCAACCTAGAGGGCATGACATTCCAAGAGAAGGTTCCCCAAGGACAAGTGAATGTTGTATTAATTTGATCTTCAAGAGCAATTTTAATTTGATTGTAGCCTAAGAAACCATCCATGAGGGATAAAATTTTATGCCCTACTGTCAAATCCATTATCATGTCAATGTTTGGAAGTGGGAAGTCATCTTTAGGATAAGCTTTGTTTAAATATTTGAAATCTGTGCAAACATAGACACTTCCATTAGGTTTTGAAACCGAGACTGAGTTTGAAATCCACTTAGAATAGTCAATAGGTCTTATAAATTCCACATCTAGCAACTTTTGTAATTCAACTTTTACCAATAGAGCGACATGCAGGTGCATTTTTCTCAACTTTTTCTTAATAGTTTTTTCCCTAGTGGCAAAGACAAGTGATGCATTACTAAATATGGAACAAGTCCTGACATGTTTGCATAGAACCACACAAAGTTAGCTTTTCTTTCCTTGTAAAATTGTATATTCTCTATTCTCTCTACAGGTGTTAATGACTCTACTAGATGAATTATCCTTGGTTTTTCTTTTGTGCCCAAATTTGCTAGTACTGTCTTCTCCACCAACATAGATGATTTTTCATGATATAGTGATAGGGGAAGTGTGTCAAGCCTTTCATCCTTAGGTGCCTTAAAGAGGTTTTCACCCTTCGATACGTCCTTTATTTTTACTTTTTTGGGGTCTAATAGTGTCACAACGTGGTATTCACCAGAAGACCTATTTATATTTTCAATAATTTTGTGACTGAAAGGCTTGGGACCTTCTTTGAAGTAAGTTGCATTGTTCAATTCCATGACAAAACCTGCTTTATGATCCCAAAGAGGTGTATCCTCTTGTGCTCCTAGAAATTTTATGATTGCCTCATCATTTTGAAACACATCTAGTTGTGGTGGTCCCTTTTGATCCCAATCAATGAGTTGGGGGTGAACCAAGGGTAAAGGGTCATGATTTGAGTCAAGATTTTGAATGGATTCAAGGGTACACATGTTATGATCAGGTCCAAGGGTAAATACACTATCATAGTTATAGATGTCAATGAACTCATCAATGACACTTTCTTCATCTATCTATTTAGCATTAGAGGACTCTACTTCCTTGAAGTACACACAATACTCAAGGTCTTATCTTTCTGTGTATCATATCCTAAACCAGTGACTTTTTGTGTACAAGTAGGTTGTATTGGTTCCAAGATACCTTATTTTTTTAAACCCAAAGGACTTTTACTATCATATCCCATTTGTTTCATAAGATCAAATCCTTTTTCGTACTGTTCAACTGGTATCTTTATCTCTAGTATTTTAATTTGTTCTTTTTTTGTATCCTCATCTTTGTAAAGCCATCTCAAGAGACTAGCTTCTTTTGTTTCATTATAAAGGGATCCCCATTTTTTGAAAGTAGTTGATTTACAAACCAATGTAGTATCAATATTTGATGTGGTCATAGTCATCTGTGGCTTGCCATAGGTGTGGGGAGATAAAGGTAGCTTTCTACTGCAAAAAGCACAATTCAAGGTATATTCCCCTACTCCTTGTTCTTTCACTTGTATTTTGATCTCAACTTCATTAGATTTTGAGGTGGACGCTTTTAAGGACTCGGGATCAACATATGCTTTAGAAGGAAGTGCTTCATAATTGTTAGGGATTGTGATTTCAATTTTAGGGCTTAGATTATTACAAAACATGAAAGGGTCTGGATCTCCTTGTAATGTGACTTCAACACCATTGTGTGAGAATTTAATACATTGATGATATGTAGAAGGCATCGCTTGCATTGCATGAATCCATGGTCTTCCAAGGAGGATGTTATAGGTTAGAGGGAGATAAAGGAATCAAAAAACCACATCCTTTGTCATAGGACCAACCTTGATTGGTAAAGTAACTGATCCTTTAGATGAGCCTTCCTCTTCATCATATGCCTTTATTGCAATCTTTCTCTTTGGATCAACTACACTTTTAGAGAACCCTAATTCTATGATCAATTTTTGAGTACAAATATTAAGACCCGTTGTAGTGCCTCTCATGTCCCGATACTTTGATACTGCTTTGGTGCATGTGTTTGTTTTAGTTTGATTTCTAGTTATGTTCTAATTCATATTTGATACTTTGTTAGAAATATTTTTCGCCATGTGTTGGGCATGACAGACAATTATGTTTATTTGTTTATGATAGTTGGACTTATGTGTGAGATACTCATGTTATGTTGATGTTACTTTGTGAGTTATTTTGATGATGTGATACTTAGATTATGATTACTATGTTTGATTTGGGTGAAAGAAACCGGGTGGCATCGCTCATCCGTGAGCGCCCTGCCTCACCGTAACTCTCCTTCACAATGTGTTTGACTATGAGTTATATGCATATGTCTATGTTGTTTGACATTTTGTTTGATGCAGAAATGCAGGTTTTGGGTGCTGAATCCACCCGTATTGACAGGTTTGAGCACACCCTACTTACCCAATGGTTGATGTGGTTAGGGAGTTGGTAAGAAAGTACCCCTGTCTATGTCAGTGGTTGGTCCAGTGGGTGTTCATTTCTTATCCATACTTCGTTCGTGTGGGTATAATTTTAAGTTAAGTCATTTTGTTTCATGAGTTTTATAAGTTGCGTTGATGGCTTGGTCTAATACTTTATGATTTTAATTTAAATGCTATTCTAAGGTGCAAAATATCAATTAATTAAATGTTCAATGTGGTTAATAATATTTATACTTCGGAAATTTATTGTGTTCTTAAGCACTTATATTATTATTGTAAAATGTGAACTATACTTTAATTTAAATCATTAAATAAATAGATTAATTGTTATGGATTATTTAAAAAATAAAAAATATAAGGAAATTATTATCATATTGGATTTTATTAGCAAATGGTGATTTAATAATATATATTTTAAACTTAAATTATAATTAAGTTGAAATGTTGCTTAAATTTATTATTATTTAATTGTTATTTTTCAAAAGTCAATTTTATTAAAATGAAATTAAATATTTAAAAAGGCTTGATTAGTGTAATTTAAGATGCTTCTTCCGAAAATGGAAAATGGAAGAAATGTTGTGTTAAGTGGCAATTGTATGGGAAAGTGGTTAGGAAATTTATGGCAAATTCTAACTTGTTTTTTTTGAAAAGGGTATATTTCCAAATATTGCTTTTTCGAAAAAGCAAGAGAGGAAAAAGAAAAATGAAAAAAAATGTCTGCAACTTAAAAATGTTGAATTATTATTATTATTATTATTTTTCTCTGAGGATTAGATAATCTATGCGGTTTTTTGTCGAAATGTTTTGTGAGGATTTGTTTTCATATCCGTTGTTGCTGGTATTTTGAATCTCCAGTTTTTGAAAATTGCATCTAGCTGGAATCGCGCAACAAGGAATTTCATCCTCGAATTGAGATTTGCGTAGGAATCCGGGTAATCTCAATTTCATAATTTGATCTCTATAAATTTTAGTTTTAAAAAGGAGAAAATAATTTATGTTTGAAGGAGAAATCATGTTTACTGTGAATGTTTGAGAAATTCAAATCTCTGTAATTATTTCTTCTTGCCTGTAGATTCTTCCTTCCTCTCTGTATTTTTATTTTGGAATTCTTGTTGAGTTTAAGTGAAAATTTCATTCCCTCGGTCTTTGAAATCTTCTCAGCTTTAAACCTCTGTAATTTTCTTTTTTGTCTGAGAATCCTCTCTTTCCCTGTATTTTCCCTAATTCGTGCACTCTGCAAATTTTTACACTTCTCTTTTATCACTGTAATTTATTTCATGGGAAAATTGATGGATAATATATATTTCTATTGACATTTTAAACCCCTATCATTATGTTAGCCGTACGGCGAAATGCAAAATTATAAGTTAACTGGGAAAGCTCATTTCCCCTTTTGTTTGGTGTTTATTTTGTTTTATGTATATGGGGATGGTTGGGGAAGGCGTTGCCTCCCACTGCCACCCCATATGGGGACGACGATGTGGAGGCAGAGCCTCCACTGCCCTCCCCACTCCCTTGTGTGTGCAACCGTGGGGGAAGAGGGGTACGAGTGTGCTTACAACCGCCCCTCCCCCAATTTGTAAGTGCCCAACCTTATGAATTTAGACCTGTGTATTTGACATTTTCACCCCCTTTGATTTCAATGAGATTCGATTTTAATTTGGACGTTCAGATATATATATATATATATATATATATGTGTGTGTGTGTGTGTGTGTGTGTGTGTGTGTGTTTAAGTTGGGCAATTTTAAAATATTAATGTGGAAGTTTATATATATATATATATGTAAATATATAGATATATGCATATATATATATGTATGTGTATATATTTTGTGCATATATATTTTTTTATTGTTGTGTTTATTTGCAGCAACATTAATAGAATTAATAATTATTTATTTTGGCACACACACACACACACACACACACACACACACACACACACACACACAGTGTGTATATATAGGAAATGTGAACAAATAATTGAAAAGTAGAAATGAGTTTTTATTCTGGAATTTTTTTTAATATGATGGGAAAATGATATTGCTTTAAATTATGAATGAAGATGTCTTTTTAACTGATTTGTATTAAGAAACATAAAAATAATTGTATTTTAAATTATACTATAGATTTTGATTTCATTTTTATTCTAGTCAAACTATACTTTGAAATATGAGAATAGTTGTTGTAAAATTTAAGTATGGAAATCAGATTCTGAGCATAGTAAATTAATGTATTAAGTCTTCTTTTTTCTTTAAACCGAATTTTAAAAGATTAGTTTTCCACTGTCTTAGAAAAATCAGAATGTAAATCAACTTTTTTAGAATAGTCTGTGTGGAAAAGATTTTAAATCAGAAAATAAATATATAGTAAAGAATTGAAATAAATGAGTGATTTATAATTGGCTTTAATAAATTAAATTAATGTTTTTAATTATTAAAAGTTTACTTTTGTTATGTTTAAATAATCATGGATTTGTCATTGTTGTCCTTTAATTATCTTTTTAGCAAGTTTGTAAACTTAGATATTTAATAAATGGATTATTTAAAAGTAGGATGATATTTATTAAATAGATTATTGAATTTGGGTTAAATGAGAATATTAGCGAATTCTTTATTTTGATTTTTAATAGATGAAAATGTGTATTTGATATAAGACTTGTGTGATCTATAATTTAAATTGCTTATAGTTAATGATGTGGTGTTATTTAATTGAATGTGACATTTTAGTTTGTACTTGGGGGGAATTAGTGTTATCTCCAGAGGTTAGGGAAGGGTGAATATTTTTCTATGGTTGCATCTTTTTGGTTTATGTTGTTACCATGTGGGAATTTGTGGGTGGTACCTTGTTGTGAGTTAAGGTCCTTTTTGGTTGTACATTGTGGTACTCGTTCCTTGGTTTTGATTTTAGGGCAACCATAGGGGAGAGTGGCTCTTCTTGGGGCAAATATACAAGTGGTCACCCTTGAAAGAGTTTCCCTAGTTAAGTGAAAACCTAGTTAATTTACCTACTAGGTTGGGATAGTTATCACATAATACGATAAAATATACACCTCACCCCTACTGTTAGTGTTCTCAAAGGCTAAGGATGGGTGGGAAGACCTGGTTGATAAGGTCACTACCTTGTCTCCGTGAAAGGTAAGTGGCTCTGCATGAGTCACCCTATGGGGTGATGCCTTGAGATAGGCTGCCTAGTTAACTATAGATAGAGGTGGTTCCTAGTGTTAGGTAGCCTGGTTAATCCACAGAGTTGGAGTCGGTTCCTAATGTTAGGTAGCCTGGTTAATCCATGTAAGACCATGTGATGACACTCTCCCATTGTGCCCCTTTGTTTTCCCTTGTTTCTTGTTGCCTCTGGAGTTGTTTTAGTTATTGTTGATGTTTATGTTGTTCCGTGGGCTTGAGTCTTGTGATGTGAGTCCTTTATGTTTGAGTTTGTGGCCGAGGGTTCTTTCTTATCGACTCCTTGCACGGGGGGTGTCCTTCAGGTTCACACGGTTAGGTGGAAATGTGAAATGCTCCCATTGGGTTCCCAGGTGTGATCGTGGCACAAATGTAGTTACAATGATCTCGAGCTCGCACGAAGAAGATTGTACCTTTGAATAATTCTCTCTTATTATTTTACTTTTGTATTATGATTGTACCCTTCCCAATGTTATAAGGGGAGTGGCTTTGTAATGTAACTTTTGTTTTTATATTGTGTTGTATTTGTGGAAATATATTCCACGTTTGTAATTTTGAACTTTGAAGTTGAATATAATAATATGTGATTTATGTTTATGGGTATATATCTATTATTTTTGAATGAATTCTATACTTATATTATGTTTTATTCTCATTTCTTACTTTCGCTTTAGTTAGTATCGTTTATCGGTTAATTGTTGGGTTCGTTTAAGTAACACACCATGTACCCCATAGGATTAGGTTAATGCTTTATGTTATATCTATTTTGTATAAATGTTTAATGTTGCAATGTGTAATTGTTGTTTTCAATTTATTTTTTTTGTTATTGTTGTAGTTGTCTTATGGGGTTTGTGTGGCGGGGCATTACAACTTGGTATCAGAGCATTGGGTTCATACACTGGGCACTCTGGATACAATGAGCCCATTATGTCAACCTAGTGTGCATACTCATGTAGTTATGTTATCCTTTGTTGACCTTTAGCAGTTGACGACCTTAAACGGGTTTGTAGTTGGCATGTGGTTCATTGGTGCATAAAACCGGTGGAAGGGATAGGACCCTCGGTGTAGTGCGCAATGCATCGACATCCTTTCTGTCGAGAAACACATCATGGAATCTTGGGTTGCCATGCATGTTTTCGAGTAATGTGAATTTTGTGTATTCAAAGAATGTGTTTAAAATCATAAGTATAGTGCTTGACCTTTGAGTTTGGTCTATATTTTCCTTTCTGTCACCCTCACCTAAATGTTTGTGACTCTTTTCTTGGGTGGTCTATGTAGGATGCCTAGGGGTCGTGGGCAGGCTAGAGGTCATTGTAGAGGCCTGGGAGGTGGTCATGGAGTTAATAATCGGTACACTTCTTTTTTGAGTCCCCTCGAGAATGGTCGTGATGGTCGTGAGGAGCACCTGGGTCCTTAGTTACGTCCCTTTCTTGAGGAGATTCTTACCCGACTATGCCCTAGACAGGAGGGTGGACGATAAGTTTTTAGGGAAAGAGAAAGGTTCCTTAGGAGGAGAAATGTTTCAGCTATAGCGAGACTTGTGATGGGCCTTTTGAGGGAATGTTCTTCGCTCATCAGTAGTTCGAGTGGTGGTTTGGAGTGTGAGATTTGGATGGTTGGTGTTCATTCTGGTAGGGTGTCTCCAACATGTTTTGGGGTCCAAGGTGATCATCTTTCGTATAGAAGGATTCGGAGTTGGTTGTGAGCCTAACTCCATCATTCTGGCCAGAGAACTCAGAGCACACTGGCCACATCAGGTAGAGGTTTAGGTTGTTTTTCTTGTAGCTGATAGGGCCACATAGCTAGATGATGTCCTCAAAGGAACACACCTGAATCCAATTAGAGGCCGGTGACCATAGAGCCAACAAGGAATGACACAGGAAGGTTCCATAGGGCGAGTACAGTGGTTGATTACTATTGGAAGAGCATCAGGGCATATGTGCGGAGATTACTAATAGTGGTCAGGCAGTTGACCCGAGATCTTGGGGATGAACTTGTGAGGGTTCAGTAGAGTCCTCGCGTCGCTGCAGTGCCTTCTGTGTTATTTTATTTTCTGCATTTGATACTTATTATATTATGTTTTGTGCTTTGAGACCTTATATTTGTTTGTTTCAACATTCTAGATGGTGTTGGATGAAATGTCATTTGATTTTGTTGAGTCTTCAGCATCATGGGAGGATTCATCCCACATCCAAGATTCTTTTCCTTATTTGTTTTTGGCTTCTAGCAGTAAGCCTAGTTCTAGGGGGGAGGATGTAGTGCCTCTCATGTTTTGATACTTTGATACTACTTTGGTACGTGTGTTTTTTTCGGTTTGATTTCTGGTTATGTTCTGATGCATATTTGATACTCTGTTAGACATGTTTTATGCCATGTGTTGGGCATGTCAGATAGTTATGCTTATTTGTTTATGATAGTTGGAATTATGTGTGGGATACTCATGTTATGATGATGTTACTTTGTGAGTTATTTTGATGATGTGATACTTAGATTCTGATTACTGTGTTTGATTTGGGTGAAGGAGACAAGGTGGCATCGCTCATCCATGAGCGCTTTGCCTCACCTTAACTCTCCTTCACAATGTGTTTGACTATGAGTTATATCCATATGTATATGTTGTTCGACGTTTTGTGTGATGCAAGATTGCAGGTACCGGGTGTCAACTCCACCCGCATTGACGGGTCTGAGTGCACCCTACTTACCCAATGGTTGATGTGGTTAGAGAGTTGGTAAGAAAGTACCCCCGTCTATGTCAGTGGTTGGTCTAGCGGGTGTTCATGTCTTATCCGTACTTCGTTCGTGTGGGTATAGTTTTAAATTAAGTCATTCTATTTCATGAGTTTTATAAGTTGCGTTGATGGCTTGGTCTAGTGCTTTATGATTTTAATTTAAATGCTATTCTAAGGTGCGAAATATTAATTAATTAAGTGCTCAATGTGGTTAATAATATTTATACTTTGGAAAATTCTTGTGTTCTTAAGCACTTATATTAGTATTGTAAAATTTGAACTATCCTTTAATTTAAATCATTAAATAAATAGATTAATTGTTATGGATTATTTAAAAATAAATAAAGATAAGGAAATTATTATCATATTGGATTTTATTAGCAAAAGGTGATTTAATAATATATATTTTAAACTTAAAATATAATTAAGTTGAAATGTTGATTAAGTTTATTATTATTTAATTGTTATTTTTCAAAAGTCAATTTTATTAAAATGAAATTAAATATTTTAAAAGGCTTAATTGGTGTAATTTAATTATGGAAGATCCTTCTTCCAAAAATGGAAAATGGAAGAAATGTTGTGTTAAGTGGCAATTGTATGGGAAAATGGTCAAGAAATTTATGGCAAATTCTGACTTGGTTTTTTTGAAAAGGGTATATTTCCAAATATTGCTTTTTCGAAAAAGCAAGAGAGAGGAAAAAGACAAATGAAAAAAATGTCTGCAACTCAAAAATGTTGAATTTTTTCTGAGGATTAGATAATCTGTGTGGTTTTTCGTTGAAATTTTTTGAGAGGGTTTGATTTTGGGTGCACTGGGATTTGTTTTTGTATTCGTTGTTGCTGGGATTTTGAATCTCCGGTTTTTGAAAGATTGCAGCTGGCTGGAATCGCGCAACAAGGCATTTCATCCTCAAATCGAGCTTTGCGTAGGACTCCGGGTAATCTCAATTTCATAATTTGATCTCTGTAAATTTTAGTTTTAAAAAGGAGAAAATAATTTATGTTTGAAGGAGAAATCATGTTTATTGTGAATGTTTGAGAAATTCAAATCACTGTAATTATTTCTTCTTGCTTGTAGATTCCTCCTCCCTGTATTTTTATTCTGGAATTCTTGTTGAGTTTAAGTGAAAATTTCATTGCCTCGGTGTTTGAAATCTTCTCAACTTTATACCTCTGTAATTTTCTTTTTTGTCTGAGAATCCTCTCTTTCCCTATATTTTCCATAATTCGTGCACTCTGGAAATTTGTACACTTCTCTTTTATCGCTGTAATTTGTTTCATGGGAAAATTGATGGATAATATATATATATTTCTATTAAAATTTTAAACCCCTATCATTATGTTAGTCGTATGGTGAAATGCGAAATTATAAGTTCACTGGGAAAGCTCGTTTCCCCTTTTGATTGGTGTTTATTTTGTTTTATGTATATGGGGATGGTTGGGGGAGGCGCCACCTCCCACTGTTGTCTCATATGGGGACGATGATGTGGAGGCAAAGCCTCCACTGCCCTCCCCACTCCCTTGTGTGTGCAGTTGTGGGGGAAGTGGGATACGGTTGCGCTTACAGTCGCACCTCCCCCAATTCGTAAGTGCCCAACTTATGAATTTAGACTTGTGTATTTGGCATTTTCGCCCCCTATGATTTCAATGAGATTCAATTTTAATTTGGAGGTTCAAATATATATATAAGTTGGGCAGTTTTTAAAATATTAATGTGGAAGTTTTAATATATATATATATGTGTGTGTATATATTTTGTGCATATATTTTGTTTATTGTTGTGTTTATTTGCAGCAACATTAGTAGAATTAATAATTATTTATTTTGGCATATACACATATATGTATATGTGTGTGTGTGTGTGTGTGTATATATATATATATATATATATATATATATGCTTATAGTGTATATACAGGAAATGTGAACAAATAATTGAAAAGTAGAAATGAGTTTTTATTCTGGAAAAAAATTAAATATGATAGGAAAATGCTATTGTTTTAAACTCTGAATGAAGATGTCTTTTTAACTGATCTGCATTAAGAAACAAAAAAAGAATTGTATTTTAAATTATATTGTAGATTTTGAATTCATTTTTATTCTAGTCAAACTGTACTTTGAAATATCATAATAGTTGTTGTAAAATTGAAGTATGGAAATCAGATTCTGAACTTAGTAAATTAATGTATTAAATCTTCTTTTTTCTTTAAACTCAATTTTAAAAGATTAGTTTTCCACTATCTTAGAAAAATCAGAATGTAAATCAGATTTTTTAGAATAGTTTGTGTGGAAAATATTTTAAATCAGAAAATAAATATATAGTAAAGAATTGAAATAAATGAGTGATTTATAATTGGCTTTAATAAATTAAATTAATGTTTTTAATTATTAAAAGTTTATTTTTGTTATGTTTAAATAATCATGGAATTGTCATTGTTGTCCTTTAATTAGCTTTTTAGCAAGTTTGTAAACTTAGATATTTAATAAATGGACTATTTAAAAGTAGGAATATATTTATTAAATAGATTATTGTATTTGGGTTAAAAGGGAATATTAGTGAATTCTTTATTTTGATTTTTAATAGATGAAAATATGTATTTGACATGAGACCTGTGTGATCTATAATTTAAATTCCTTATAGTTAATGATGTGGTGTTATTTAATTGAATGTGACATTTTAGTTTGTTCTTGGGGGGAATCAGTGTTATCTCCAGAGGTTAGGGAAGGGTGAATGTATTTATATGGTTGCATCTTTTTGGTTTATGTTGTTACCATGTGGGAATTTGTGGGTGGTACCTTGTTGTGAGTTAAGGTCCTTTTTGGTTGTACATTGTGGTACCCATTCCTTGGTTTTGATTTTAGGGCAACCATAGGGGAGAGTGGCTCTTCTTGGGGCCAGTGTACAAGTGGTCACCCTTGAAAGAATTTTCCTAGTTAAGTGAAAACCTAATTAATTTACCTACTAGGTTGGGATAGTTATCACATAATAAGATAAAATATACACCTCATCCCTACCGTTAGTTCTCTCAAAGGCTAAAGACGAGTGGGAGGACCTAGCTGGTAAGGTCACTACCTTGTCTCGGCGAAAGGTAAGTGCCTCCGCATGAGTCACCCTATGGGGCGGTGCATTGAGATAGGTTACCTGGTTAACCATAGATGGAGGCAGTTCCTAGTGTTAGGTAGCCTAGTTAATCCATAGAGTTGGAGTTGGTTCCTAATGTTAGGTAGCCTGGTTAATCCATGTAAGGCCATGCGATGACACTCTCCCATTGTGCCCCTTTGTTTTCCCTTATTTCTTGTTGCCTCTGGAGTTGTTTTAGTTATTGTTGATGTGTATGTTGTTTTGTGGGCTTGGGTCTTGTGATGTGAGTCCTTTATATTTGAGTTTGTGGCTGACGGTTCTTTCTTATTGACTCCTTGGACAAGGGGTGTTCCTTTGGGTTCAAACGGTCGAGTGGAAACATGCAGTGCACCCATTGGGCCCCTAGGTGTGATCGTGGTGCAGATGCAGTTGCAATAATCTCGAGCTCGTATGTAGAATATTGTACCTTTGAAGAATTCTCTCTTATTATTGTACTTTTGTATTATGATTGTACCCTTCCCAATGTTATAAGGGGAGTGGCTTTGTAATGTAACTTTGGTTTTTATATTGTGTTGTATTTGTGGAAATATATTCCATGTTTATAATTTTGAACTCTGAAGTTGATGTCATCCACTATCAAATTTTCTCATTGAAATAATTTTCAATTGTTTTTGAAACCCTTTCAAAATGGGAGCTCTGCACGAGGGTTTGATTCGAATATGATTCGGAGTTTGTCCATGTGTGTGAAAAATCCTTTTCATTGAGGAGGCTTGGCCCTCCTCCACGTTTGAATATCATTTGGCCTTCCTTCGTAGTGTCCTGTTGGCGCCTAGGTGTCCCCTTCACTTGTGTTTCCTCATCTTGTGGAGGTCGGGGTTTTTATGCCAGCGGCTATGGTTGTATGTGGCCGCATGTGTGTTTCCTGCTTAAATCTTGGAGGTGATGGATGGCAATACAGACCCGCCAGGAAATAACAATTTTATTGCAGCAAATCGTCTGATCAATAATGGTGCCCACAAATCCTTCTGTGATATTGTTGCGGGTGAAAGAGGAACACTGTTGTTGGGTGCTAAATTCTCGCATGGAGATTTTGGCATGGTGCAAGAAAATGGTAGAGAATGACAAGGTAAGCTTACCTAAGATCCCCCCTTGAAAGATATTTGAATTCCAATTTCTGCTCTGGTTGAAGAAATTACGGAGGAAGACAATAAATTGGCTAAAACTACAATTTTTTTTGCGATCATTGACCCTAATAGGGTTTCGGCCAGGAAATACATGGAGGAATGGTTCTCCGAAGTATGGGAAAGAAAACTGGGTTTGCACTTTTATTAATGTCGAATGATTCAAAGATGACTCGATGTTGTGTTTTTATGTAACCCTAATGCACAAGCAAAAGCAATTAAAAAATAGTTTTTGAATGTGGGCTCAGTGGTGTTTAGGGCCTTGGCCTGGAACCCGAAAATAGTGGAGGATGAGGTCTTGTCCCTCTCTAGCCCACACTGGTTAACAATAAAACATGTCCCTCCGAGGCTTTGGAAATTCGTTCCGTTGATCATGGAACCATATGGAAATGTATTAAAAATTGATGACACAAAAAATCCTCTCCCGCACTTAGATGCGCAAGTGTTGGTCTCTTTGTCTCTAGGTAAAGATTTACCAGAATTAATTAAAATCCACCTAAAATATAGAAAAGTTTGTTGGTAAATTGAAACCCCTGGGGGCTTGAATGCATGCTATTTATGTAGGCATGAAGGAAACATAAGGAGGAACTACCCTCTGATAAGAAATAAAACAAATTCGAAACCCACCTCGGGTGGGTTTAATAGAAACAATTTTAAAAATAACAAGCAAACCTCCAATGTAGAGGTGCTATCAGAAATTAAAGAAGGAAATGTCGGGGACCATGCACACCTTGGCGCCTCTCAACATTAATCTGGTGAAGACTCTCTAAGCCCTTCCCAGATTAGATCTATGCAAAATAAAAAATCCAAAGAGAATGCTCATAAATCTGAAGAAACAATTCTTGAAGAACATTTAGACTCCCTACTAAGCAGGGTAGAAATCAACTATGGGAAAAAGAATAGCCCTAATGAAGAATGCATAAAAGAGGATGCAGGTCCCGAATCTGGTGACCTAACAGTTAAATACAAAATGGAAAACAATCCAAAAATGAATGCACAATAGCTAGCTCTCCTAAAGATAAGGCAGAGTAAACCTTCCAAAGGTTATAAGCTTATCTCAGATAAATAAATATACACCTTTAACTCAAAAGTTTTCAAAGAAAATGGGGAGATGGAACCGATAGGAGGTGCTTGCCTCTAGAATAAAGGTAGTGAGGAATCATTACATGTGCCTAATGAGGAATTGAACACTTTGATAAATAAGAATAGCCTCCATGACCTGGATGAAATCCAGAAGGGGGAAGCAAGCGAAGACAAGGAGGTAGCCCATGAATCCCACTTAAGTGAGATCCTGGGTAATAACTCAAGAAGAGAAAGATCACATAGAATTATCTCATTTATTTTTGGTAATAAAAAGGTGGATGAAATGATGATCCCTAACTACTCAGAGGAACTCCCCAACCTCCTTGGTGGAGTGATGAGCTCAGATGATTATGCATCAAAATCTGGCATGGACTCTACAGATGACATAGGTTTCTTATCCAAGGATGTGACTGATGGGGAAGAGACCCCCATGGAAAGCACCATAATAAAAAACACTCGGAGATATAGGAAGAAAAAGGGAATTGATGCTTCTAAACCCCTAGATTTCAATGATTCCTCCCACCCACATAAAGATAAAAGAAAGAAACTTAGTGGGATCATCCCACCTAGTGCAAAAATGGTGGAAGATGAGGCAGGCTTCCTAAATATTTTGATAACTTTTGAAGTAATAAAGAGCCTTCCCACCAATAATTGATGTTAATGGAAGTTAACTACATTTCCTAGAATGTTTGGGGGCTAGAAACCCCTGATAAGAAACATGTGGTTAGGAGGTTCCTAGCCCAAAAGAAGGATAAATATTTTGTCCTTTTACAAAAATTTAAAGCCACTGGATTCAATCTAGAAACTAGTCTAAAAGTTATCTGGAGAGATGCAACACAATTCTCTACCAGGCATGAAAAAGGCAAAGGAGGAGCATCCCTCCTTGTTGCAAACAATTGGGCTCAATATGTAAGTAACTCCAGTGCTTCCCCCTGTAATAGAACAGTCTGGGTAATCATTGAGAAAGATAAAAATTGCTTTGGGGTATGCTCAGTGTATGCTCCCAATGATTACAAGGACAAGATCACCCTTTGGAACTGGCTCTATTCCCTGTAGGATATTCTTTGGATCATTAGAGGGGACTTCAATTTTGTGGAAAAGGACGAGGATAAATGGAGTGGATTGGGGTTTGATTGGAAAGGCAATGAAATATTCTACTGGAAAAGGATGAAATCCAAGCTAAGACTTGAGGACCCCATAGAGGGACAAAAGAAAGATTGCCAAGCAATTTGGTTCACATGGCGTAACTCACAGAAAGGAGACAGGAGGGTCTACTGTAGATTAGATAGATTCTATGCCAATAAGGATTTATTTTCAGCATCCTTGGTGTCTGAAGCTTGCAAGGTTGAGGTTTTCCCATACTCTTTCAGACCATCATCCCATTAGGGAAAAATTCTATTTGAGAAACAAAATGCCTAATGTCGGTGGCTATTGTAATAGCTTATGCCTCAATACCTCTCTCCTAAAGGATATGGACTGCATGAATGTTGTTTTGTGCCTTAGGTAAATCAATAAGTGTATGCACAAATCACTATCTCCCATTGATAGATGGTCACTGAACATGGAAGGATGGAAGGCTCTTTCCAAACACTTGGGAGAAAAAAATCCAAGGATAGTCGAAGGTATGAAACTGTGCTCCAGGATAGACTTTTTCAATCAAAATTTGAATTGAAAAATAACCCTAAGGATGTATCCCTGGCTAATAAACTGGCTGCAACCAAAGAGTCTCTTAGAAGACTCCAAAATAATAGGATCAAGGGACTAAGAGTAAGAGCCAAGATGAAATGGTTGGAAAATGGGGATAAAAGAACAAATTTTTTCTTTCGAGTCATAAAAGAGAAGCAGGCTAGAGAACAGATAGATTACATCTCCATTGAAGGGTCACTAGTGACTAAGCAAGAGGAGCAAGAGGAGATAAGGAATCATTTTTTTCAATTCTATAAAGCCCTTTTTCCTCAGATGAGGTACTTGAAAACAACATTCAGGCAAGAAATCTCATCAAGAATCTCATTCCTAAGAAAATTAGTTTGGAAATGGCAAAGGACCTAGGGAAAGAGATTTCAAAAGAAGAAGTCCAAAAGGCTATCCTCTCGCTCAAGAATGACAAATCCCTCGGGTTTGATGGACTTCCGGTTGAATTTTATAAAACCTTTCTCAACTGGATCTGTGATGACCTACTTCTGGTGTTCAAGGAGGCCTTTGATAAAGGATCTCTCAGCAAAAAAATTAACAAGGGTGTGATCAAACTAATTCCAAAAGAAGGAGACAGGTCTTTAGTCAAGAACTGGAGACCCATCACTCTCTTGAATGTCTCTTTCAAGATCTTGGCCAAAATATTGGTAGATAGAGTAGCCCTTGTCCTTCCCTCCATAATAAACTCTACTCAGACAAGATTTATAAAAGGAAGGTATATATTGGAGAACTTGATTACTAGCTGCGAGGCATTGAATTGGGAAAAGCTGTCAGATCAAAAGGCTGCAATGTTGCTGATTGATTTTGAAAAGGCATATGATAGGATTGAATGGGATTTTATATTTCTAATGCTACAAGATTTTGGGTTCCCTGGGACCTTCTGTCACATGGTCAAAACTCTTTTCTAAGATGCTATTGCTCAGGTTGAAGTCAATGGAGTGTTCACTCAAGAGATCCCCTTGGAGAGATCTATAAGGCAAGGATGCCCTCTAGCCCCTGCACTTTTTGTCATTACGTCAGATGCTCTCCACTATCTACTGAGAGAAAATTCAACAAATCCAGGGTTAAGGTGTATTAGGCTTCTGGATGAAAATGAATTACTCAACCTCCAATTTGCAGATGATACTGCTATTTTGGTGCACCTGAAAGAAATGATTTTTTCTAACTTGATGAAGAAATTGGAATTCTTTTGCTTAGCCTCAAGGGCTAAACTTTCCCCTTCCAAGTCTTGGTTGTTGGGTTGGAAGGACAACCCCCCAGACTAGATCAATGAAGTTGGAATGCAATGGGGAGGCCCATAGAAAATTGTAAGATACCTTGGAATCCCTTTTGCGGTGGAGCTAGATCTAAAAGAAATGTGGCACTGGATTCATGAGAATATTGAAAGGAAATTTTCCAAATGGAATAGGCAATTCCTCTCGCTAGCTGGCCAACTGCAAATTTTCCAGAAGATTCTCTCTTCTTACAACATTTACTTTTCCTCTGTATGGGTTTTCAACTCTTATCAAATCAATGATATCCATAAAAGAATAAGAGCCTTCCTCTAGTCAGATGGTAAAGGGAAACAAAGACATGTAGTTAAATGGGAGTGGTGCACTATTGAAAAGGCTAAAGGTGGGATTGGTTTGAAAGATCTAAAATTGTAGGGCATCGCCCTGACATCAAAATGGATCTTAGGGGCCTTGGAAGGGGAGGAACCTTGGAGGGTTCTAATCTGACAGAACATAAGTAGAGTTGTTCCTAAGAGGGAAAAGGATTGGAAAGCATTTCCTATTAGTGATATCCTTGGCAGCGAGGAAACTATGTTACTTGCAGGGTCCAATGTCTTTAAGACTATTTGGAAGGCTTGGGAAGTGATGAAGAAACGTCTTGACAATCACCACTTCACCAATGGGGATTTGGGGACTATTCACTCTCATAGATCTATATGGTGGAATTTGAATCATAAAGGGAAACCCTTGGCACTACTCCAAGGCTGATTTGCAAAAGGGTGGGCTTCCAAAGGGATCAGACACTTTAATGATATCTTAAAAAATGGGAGATTGAAAGGGTGAAATGAGTTGAATAATGAATTCAACACCCCCCCCCCCTTCTAATTGGAGAACATACACAATTCTTAAAGAGGCTTGTGGCTTGATAATGTTTCTTGTGATAACTAAGAGTGAAACTGACCAATACAAAGAATTCCACTAGAAAAATGGATCTAATATAAAGAATACTAAGGTTAAATAACTTTAAAGCTTGTTAACAAAGCATATTGACCTGACTGATCATCTAAACCAAATTTGGAATCTACAGTCGGATAAATTCCAATGGAAAAAAGTTTTACAAAATAATTGGAACAGGAAACTAGAAGCTAAACTTGCTTGCTTTAGATGGTTACTGACTTTACATAAAATTTCTTTTAAGATTAAAATTAATGATATCTCAGTTTGTAGTTTGTATAGAGTCCTTGAGTCAATTTTTCACATCTTCTTTGATTGTTCATTTGCTAAAGAAATATGGGGAATGTTTTGTTCTATGCAAGAAATCTAGGCTACTAATGGGAGGCTGATGCCTGAGAAAATTCTATTCAACCATAACATCAAGATGGGGAAAACTGCTAGCTATTTTGGTTATGCTTATCTTCTAGCATTTTGTGGTCAATCTGGAAAGCAAGGAATGAAGATATTTTCCAAGGGAGGAAGAGGTTGCTTACTGAGTCTTCTCGGAGACTCATCTTCTTTAATATTGCTATGTAGGTTTACATTACGGTGGCTCTTTCCAAAGACAAGTTCTAGAGCTACCTACAGGACAGGAGGGTCATCATAGACATCATGAAGGCAATATATGGACACATGTGGCCCCAAGGACATCCAAATGTTGATGTGTTTCTCAATGCTTTGTAGGCTTTCCGCTAGGATATGACTGGAGTACAGTTTGAAGGGACAATCCAGAAGAACCAAGAAGGACCACCTTTAGTGGAGGAGGTGGCAGCAACACATGCTTTAATTTATCTGAGAGGAGATCATGAGGCTTTGTAGTCTTCTAGTTTGCAGCTGTATATCCTTTTTTCTCTACGATTTTGTATATATAACAATATATTTGTATATGCACATTGTCTATATGGTGTAACTAATCCTTATGATACAAGAACGATGGACTACTTCTTGGATGAGACATTATCTTTTGTAATTACTCTGTAAAAGGGATAGACCAGGGGGATTCTTTTTGATACATTGTAAGGGGGTTATATATATTATTATTGATACTCTGTAAGGGGGGTATATACTTCTGATATATGGTCACACAAACAGGATGATGGGATAAGTATCTTGCACATATGTTTTGTATTTTTTGCTCTCTCTATGCTTAATATAAAAAAAACTCTGAAGCTGAATATAATAATATGTGATTTATGTTTATGGGTATATATCTTATTCTTGTTGAATGAATGCCATACTTATATTATGTTTTATTCTCATTTCTTACTTTCGCTTTAGTTAGTATTGTTTATTGTTTAATTGTTGGGTTCGTTTAAGTAACACACCATGTACCCCATATGATTAGGTTAATGCTTTATGTTATATCTATGCTGTATAAATGTTTAATGTTGCAATGTGTTGGTTAAAAATTTTGTATACTTGGAAAAGCGTACAAAATTGTGGTTTCAGCCACAGTACGTGAGATAAACTCTCCTATTTTCAAAGGGAAGGCTCCCCCTTCGCTTTCTATTTTACCAATTCAGAAATTAATTCTAGCTACAAATCTATTCTAAACCTGGGTGAAACTCTTGTCTTGTTCTCTTTTTCCAGAAAAGACAATTATCCTTTTCTCTTATTTCAAAAAAGAATCACAATTGAAAGCATAAATGATTAATGAAGTAAAGAAAGAAGCAAAGTTTCCATGAAGGCACAAAGTCCTCCGTTGCTCCTCCGGGACAGGAAAACAAATCGAAAGCTCAAAGTCTTTGACAACTTACTCTCCTATCAACCTTTTTAAGATGGTTTTCTGGTAACCAAGTACAATATGTAGCAGCTCAAAGTCTAATTACATGATGCACTTTACATGCACAAACATAGAAAATAAAAACAACATAAAGTCTGCTAGTTACCCCCTTTGCTTGAGTGTTCTACAATAGCTTAAAATGTGACAAACAACTCAAAGTTTGTTGTATCAAATCTGAAATCCAATCTAAAACTCCAAACGCATTAAGCAACTCAAAGTGTGCAAAGTTAAGCTTGAATCCATCTTGTATAACACCACAAAACTCACAATCAATATGTAGAAAATGTAGTCACATAACACCTTGAATCAACACAAAGTTTGAAAGAAATTTGCCTCTTTTATTGATTGCAATCTGATTTACATCTAAGCTCAAAGTCTTAGAGTGCACAACAAACTGGCAGAGTTTTGTTGCATTGCCAAAAGATAAAAATTACAAAGGACCTCCTCAAGTATTTATAGGAGAGAGGCCTTGAGAAAAAGGTGGGAGGATCCCAACTAACTGTAATTGACTTATTCAACATTACAAGTCCTATTGCAATTTGACTTGTAAGGTTTTACATGTAATTACATTTTACAACTTTGCAAGTGATATGATTACTTGCAATTACATTTTTCCATTTCACATGTAATTTGTCAAAACTAAATTACAGATACATAATTGAAACTATTCTAAGTGCCCGAAGACACGACTTGAACTTCATCATCCTTGATTAGGTCTTCACGCTGCTATTTGGAAAACATTCTTCAATCTTCATCTTGAAAACATTCCATGCTCAATCATGTCACTTGTTCAACTCCTTATGTGGCTTCGTCATGTTGTTGTTCTTTCTTTGTATCATTCTCCAGCCTTAGAATTTGCTTGAAAAATAAGGCCCATGCCTTATATTATTGATTTGGTAGGTCATGTGTGCAAACAGGAGTAACGAGAATGAGACAAAGGGGCTGCAAAAGTGAGGCCAAAGCTCAATTTTGGGTTTTGGAAGGCTAACTGCAAGTGCAAATGAAAGGTGACTTACTTGCAATATGGAAAAACATTATTACAAGTAAAATTTACAAGTATGGGAAGGAAAAATGATAAGACTAGTGAGATAATGGCAAGGTAAATGGAAGAGAAAAATGGCAAATGGAAAGCAAACAACATACCTTGTGTTGTACCCAAACCAATTTTTTTGCTTCATTAAGGCATTTTACTTAAAATGGTCTAAACCTTGTAAATATGGGGTCAAAACTCAGTTTTTGGGAAAATAAAGTATGGGCTTTTAGTCAGTGTGATGCTAGGAAGATTCTGGCAAAATTTGAAAATTTTTAAAATTAGGGTTTCTGAAATCTATTTTTAGCTCAAAACCCTAAAAAATAGGAACTTGTTAGAATTAGCTGAAATTAATTTTGATTGGCTTATTTCACATCATGATCACAATGGTGAAGTCGGTTTCGGTTAAAAGTCAGTTTAAAGCTAGTGGGTAGTTTTCAATTTTTTAGGAGAAAAGTTAGGACCTCTGAGTTTGTCAATGGTAGTTGGCCAGTACCAGGTATCAATATCTCAAAGCAGAATGCTCTACGATGAAAGATGTTGAAAAATTTATTTTTTGACGGAGGGGATTTTCAGGTTGGCAAAAAGAGACGAAATTGGGTTTTTGAAGCCTTTCAACAACTTTTCTTTTGACAATTTGGAAAAAAAAGGAACTTTTGGCTCATTTAGCAATTTTATTTTTGACAAAGAGGCAAAATAGGAACTTTTTGACACTTTAGCAATTTTTATTTTGTCAAATAAGTGAAATCAGATTTTTTAGCTCTTTTAACAATTTTTGTTTTTAGCAAAGTAGGGATTTTTGGCAACTTAAGCAATTTCGGACCTTTTTGAAGTTTTAGCAATTTTACTTCTAGCAAAATAGGAACTTTTCACAACTTAAGCAATTTCACTTAAAGCACCATAGGAACTTTTTGACACTTTAACAATTTTAGGAACTTTGTGGAACTTTAGCAATTTCACTTAAAGCACAATAGGAACTTTTTTGGCACTTTAGCAATTTTAGGAACTTTTTGGAACTTTAGCAATTTCACTTAAAGCACAATAGGAACTTTTTACACTTTAGCAATTTCACTTAAAGCACAATAAGAACTTTTTGGAACTTTAGCAATTTCACTTAAAGCACAATAGGAACTTTTTGACACTTTAGCAATTTTTGCTTTATGACTTAAAACTTCCTATTTTTGTTGTGTTGTCTTAAAAATCTGAATTTGACCAAAAACACAAGAAAAATGACTCAAAATTTGACAAAAACGGAAAGAGGAGCTGATGAAAGGATGCCCAAGGGAATCATCAACTGAAATATAAAGTTTTACAACCTCAACACCTCGTAAAATGTGCCTTAACACACAAAGATCCCTACTTGCAATGGTGATAAAAAATCCCGAATTTAGACAAAATAAGGGGAAAAACATGTCGAAATGTTCCCAAATTTCACTCAAGGCAAAATAGGAAGGAGACCAATGGCTGCATAATTCAATTGGAGAATTTGGGCACCTCAAAATACATTCCATAGAGATTTATGAAGAAATTTTAGGCAAAATTTCATATGGGTTGTCAAATTTTGAGAATTCAAAATTGAGGACAACACAATGTGTAATTGTTGTTTTCAAAAAAATAATTATTTTGTTATTGTTGTAGTTGTCTTATGGGGTTTGCGTGGCGGGGCGTTACAACTTGGTATTAGAGCATTGGGTTCATACACTGGGCACTTTGGATACAATGAGCCCATTAAGTCAACCTAGTGTGCGTACTTATGTAGTTATGTTATCCTTTGTTGACCTTTAGCAGTTGATGACTTTCAACGGGTATGTAGTTGGCCTGCGGTTCATTGGTGCAGAAAACCGATGGAAGGGATAAGACCCTCAGTGTAGTGCGTAATGCACCGATATCCTTTCTATCAATAAATGCATCATGGACTCTTGGGTTACCATGCATGTTTTCAAGTAATGTGAATTTTGTGTATGTAAAGAATGTGTTTAAAATCATAAGTATAGTGCTTGACCTTTGAGTTTGATCTGTATTTTCCTTTCTATCACCCTCGCCTAATTGTTTGTGACTCTTTTCTTGGGTGGTGTGTGTAGGATGCCTAGGGGTCATTGGTAGGCTAGAGGGCATTGTAGAGGCTTGGGAGGTGGTCGTGGAGTTAACCATTAGAACACTTCTTTTCTGAGTCTCCATGAGAATGATTGTGAGGAGCACTTGGGTCCTTAGTTACGTCCCTTGCTTAAGGAGATTCTTACCAGGCTAGGCCCTAAGCAGGAGGGTGGATGACAATTTTTTAGGGAAAGAGAAAGGTTCCTTAGGAGGAGAAATGTTTTAGCTATAGCGAGACTTGTGATGGGCCTTTTGAGGTCACGTTCTTCACTCATCAGTAGTTTGAGTGGTGGTTTGGAGTGTGAGATTTGGATGGTTGGTGTTCATTCTCGTAGGGTGTCTCCAACATGTTTTGGGCTCCAAGGTGATCATCTTTCATCTAGAAGGATCCGGAGTTGGTTGTGAGCCTAACTCCATCATTTTGGCCACAAAACTCATAGCACACTGGTCGCATCCGGTAGAGGTACAAGTTATTTTTCTTGCGGTTGATAGGGCCACATAGCTAGATGATATCCTCAAAGGAACACACTTGAATCCAGTCAAAGGCCAGTGACCACAAAGCCAGTGGGGAATGTCGTAGGAAGGTTCCATAGGGCGAGTATAGTGGTTGATTACCATCGGGCAGAGCATCAGGGCACATGTGTGGAGATTAGTGATAGTGGTCATGCAGTTGACTCCAGAGCTTGGGGATGAACTCGTGAGGGTTTAGTAGAGTCTTGGCATCGCTGCAGTGCCTTCTATGTTGTTTTATTTTTTGCATTTGATACTTATTATATTATGTTCTGTGCTTTGAGACCTTATAGTTGTTTGTTTCACCATTCTAGATGGTGTTGGATGACATTTCATTTGATTTTGATGAGTCTTCAGCGTCATGGGAGGATTCATCCCACATCCGAGATTATTTTCCTTATTTGTTTTCTGGCTTCCAAGAGTAAGCCTAGTTCTAGGGGGGAGGATGTAGTGCCTCTCATGTTCTGATACTTTGATATTGCTTTGGTGTGTGTGTTTGTTTCGGTTTGATTTCTGGTTATGTTCCGATGCATATTTGATACTCTGTTAGACATATTTTTCACCATGTGTTGGGCATGGCAGACAATTATGCTTATTTATTTATGATAGATGGACTTATGTGTGGGATACTCATGTTATGATGATGTTACTTTGTGAGTTATTTTGATGATGTGATACTTAGATTCTGATTACAGTGTTTGATTTGGGTGAAGGAGACGGGGTGGCATCGCTCATCTGTGAGCACTCTACCTCACTGTAACTCTCCTTCACAATGTGTTTGACTATGAGTTATATGCATATGCATATGTTGTTTGACATTTGTGTGATGTAGGAATGCAGGTAACGAGTGTCAACTTCACCTGCATTGACGGGTTTGAGCGCATCCTACTTACCCAATGGTTGAAGTGGTTAGGGAGTTGGTAAGAAATTACCCTCGTCTATGTCAGTGGTTGGTCTAGTGGGTGCTCATGTCTTATCCATACTTCGTTCGTGTGGGTATAGTTTTAAATTAAGTCATTTTATTTCATGAGTTTTATAAGTTGCGTTGATGGCTTGGTCTAGTGCTTTATGATTTTAATTTAAATTCTATTCTAAGGTGCAAAATATTAATTAATTAAATGTTCAATGTGGTTAATAATATTTATACTTTGGAAAATTCTTGTGTTCTTAAGCACTTATATTATTATTGTAAAATTTGAACTATCCTTTAATTTAAATCATTAAAATAAATAGATTAATTGCTATGGATTATTTAAAAAAATAAAAAGATAAGGAAATTATTATCATATTGGAGTTTATTAGAAAAAGGTGATTTAATAATATATATTTTAAACTTAAATTACAATTAAGTTGAAATATTTTGTAAATTTATTATTATTTAATTGTTATTTTTCAAAAGTCAATTTTAATAAAATGAAATTAAATATTTAAAAAGGCTTAATTGGTGTAATTTAATTATGGAAGATGCTTCTTCCGAAAATGGAAAATGGAAGAAACGTTGTGTTAAGTGGCAATTGCATGGGAAAGCAATCGAGAAATTTATGGAAAATTTTGACTTGGTTTTTTTGAAAAGGGTATATTTCAAAATATTGCTTTTTCGAAAAAGCAAGAGAGAGGAAAAAGAAAAATGAAAAAAAATGTTTGCAACTCAAAAATGTTGATTTTTTCTCTTTTGAGGATTAGATAATCTATGTGGTTTTTCGTCGAAATGTTATGAGAGGATTTGATTTTGGGTGCACTGGGATTTGTTTTTGTGTCCGTTGTTGCTGGGATTTTGAATCTCCAGTTTTCAAAAGATTGCAGCTGGCTGGAATCACGCAATGAGGCATTTCGTCCTTGAATCAAGCTTTGCGTAGGGCTCTGAGTAATCTCAATTTCATAATTTGATCTCTGTAAATTTTAGTTTTAAAAAGGAGAAAAGAATTTATGTTTGAAGGAGAAATCATGTTTACTGTGAATGTTTGAGAAATTCAAATCTCTGTAATTATTTATTCTTGCCTGTAGATTCCTCCTTCCTCTATATTTTTATTCTAGAATTCTTGTTGAGTTGAAGTGAAAATTTATTTCCCTCGGTCTTTGAAATCTTCTCAACTTTAAACCTCTGTAATTTTATTTTTTGTCTGAGAATCCTTCCTTTCCCTGTATTTTCCCCAATTCGTGCACTCTGGAAAGTTTTACACTTCTCTTTTATCTCTATAATTTCTTTCCTGGGAAAATTGATGGATAATATATATATTTCTATTGAAATTTTAAACCCCTATCATTATGTTATCTGTATGGCGAAATTTGAAATTATAAGTTCATTGGAAAGCTCGTTTCCTCTTTTGTTTGGTGTTTATTTTGTTTTATGTATATGGGGATGGTTGGGGAGGCGTTGCCTCCACCAATATGGAGACGACGATGTGGAGGCTGAGCCTCCACCGCCCTCCCCACTCCCTTGTGTGTGTAGCCGTGGAGGAAGAGGGGTACGACTATGCTTACAGCCGCCCCTCCCCCAATTCGTAATTGCCCAACCTTATGAATTTAGACCTATGTATTTGGAATTTTTGCCACCTGTGATTTCAATGAGATTCAATTTTAATTTGGAGGTTCATATATATATATATAAGTTCTTTTAAGTTGGGCAGTTTTTAAAATATTAATGTAGAAGTTTTATATATATATGTATATATGTATGTGTATATATTATGTGCATATATTTTGTTTATCGTTGTGTTTATTTGTAGCAACATTAGTAGAATTACTAATTATTTATTCTTGAATATACACATATATGTGTATATATATGCATATAGTGTATATATAGGAAATGTGAACGAATAATTAACAAATAGAAATGAGTTTTTATTTTGGAAATATTTTAAATATGATGGGAAAATGCTATTGTTTTAAATTTTGAATGAAGATGTCTTTTTAGATGATCTGTATTAAGAAACAAAAAAAGAATTATATTTTAAATTATACTGTAGATTTTGATTTCATTTTTATTCTAGTCAAACTCTACTTTGAAATATCAGAATAGTTGTTGTAAAATTTAAGTATGGAAATCAAATTCTGAACTTAGTAAATTAATGTATTAAATCTTCTTTTTTCCTTAAACTCAATTTTAAAAGATTAGTTTTCCACTATCTTAGAAAAATCAGAATGTAAATCAATTTTTTTAGAATAGTCTGTGTGGAGAAGGTTTTAAATCAGAAAATAAATATATAGTAAAGAATTGAAATAAATGAGTGATTTATATTTGGCTTTAATAAATTAAATTAATGTTTTTAATTTTTAAAAGTTTATTTTTGTTATGTTTAAATAATCATGGAATTGTCATTGCTGTCCTTTAATTATCTTTTTAGCAAGTTTGTAAACTTAGATATTTAATAAATAGATTATCTAAAAGTAGGAAGATATTTATTAAATAGATTATTGTATTCGGGTTAAATGGGAATATTAGTGAATTCTTTATTTTGATTTTTAATAGATGAAAATGTGTATTTGACATGAGACTTGTGTGATCTATAATTTAAATTCCTTATAGTTAATGATGTGGTGTTATTTATTGAATGTGACATTTTAGTTTTTTCTTGGGTGGAATTAGTGTTATCTCCAGAGGTTAGGGAAGGGTGAATGTATTTCTATGGTTGCATCTTTTTGGTTTATGTTGTTACCATGTGGGAATTTGTGGGTGGTACCTTGTTGTGAGTTAAGGTCCTTTTTGGTTGTACATTGTGGTACCCATTCCTTGGTTTTAATTTTAGGGCAACAATAGGGGAGAGTGGCTCTTCTTGGGGCCAGTGTATAAGTGGTCACCCTTGAAAGAGTTTCCCTAGTTAAGTGAAAACCTAATTAATTTACCTAATGGGTTGGGATAGTTATCACATAATCAAATAAAATATACACCTCACCCTTGTCGTTAGTGCTCTCAAAGGCTAAGGATGGGTGGGAAGATCTGGTTGGTAAGGTCACTACCTTGTGTCTGCGAAAGGTAAGTGGCTCTGCATGAGTCTCCCTATGGGGCGGTGCCTTGAGATAGGCTGCCTGGTTAACCATAGATGGAGGTGGTTCCTAGTGTTAGGTAGCCTGGTTAATCCACAGAGTTGGAGTCGGTTCCTAAGGTAGGTAGCCTGGTTAACCCAAGTAAGGCCATGCAATGACACTCTCCCATTGTGCCCCTTTGTTTCCCTTGTTTCTTGTTGCCTCTGGAGTTGTTTTAGTTATTGTTGATGTTTATGTTGTTTCGTGGGCTTGAGTCTTGTGATGTGAGTCCTTTATGTTTGAGTTTGTGGCCAAGGGTTCTTTCTTATCGACTCCTTGCATGGGGGGTGTTCCTTCGGGTTCACATGGTTGGGTGGAAACGTGCAATGCACCCATTGGGTCCCTAGGTGTGATCGTGGCATAGATGCAGTTGCAGTGATCTCAAGCTCGCACAGAGAAGATTGTACCTTTGAAGATTTCTCTCTTATTATTGTACTTTTGTATTATGATTGTACCCTTCCCAATGTTACAAGGGGATTGGCTTTGGAATGTAACTTTGGTTTTTATATTGTGTTGTATTTGTGGAAATATATTCCACATTTGTAATTTTGAACTCTGAAGTTGAATATAATAATATGTGATTTATGTTTATGGGTATATATCTTATTTTTGTTGAATGAATGCCATACTTATATTATGTTTTATTCTTGTTTCTTACTTCCGCTTTAGTTAGTATCATTTATCATTTAATTGTTGGGTTCATTTAAGTAATGTACCATGTACCCCATAGGATTAGGTTAATGCTTTATGTTATATCTATGTTGTTTAAATGTTTAATGTTGCAATGTGTAATTGTTGTTTTCAAAAAATAAATTATTCTGTTATAGTTGTAGTTGTCTTACGGGGTTTGTGTGGCGGGGCGTTACAACTTGGTATCAAAGCATTGGGTTCATACACTAGGAACTCTAGATACAATGAGCCCATTTTGTCAACCTAGTGTGCGTACTCATGTAGTTATGTTATTCTTTATTGACCTTTAGCAGTTGACGATCTTAAACAGGTCCGTAGTTGGTGTGTGGTTCATTGGTGCAAAAAACCAGTTGAAGGGATAGGACCCTCGGTGTAGTACGCAATGCACCGATATCCTTTTTATCGAGAAACGCATCATGGACTCTTGGGTTGCCATGCATGTTTTTGAGTAATGTGAATTCTGTGTATGTAAAGAATGTGTTTAAAATCATAAGTATAGTGCTTGGCCTTTGAGTTTGATCTGTATTTTCCTTTTTATCACCCTTGCCTAATTTTTTGTGACTCTTTTCTTGGTGGTGTGTGTAGGATTTCTAGGGGTTGAAGGAATGCTAGAGGTCATTGTAGAGGCCTGGGAGGTGGTTGTGGAGTTAATCGTCGAGACACTTCTTTTCTGAGTCCGCACGAGAATGATCGTGAGGAGAATCTGGGTCGTCAGTTACGTCCCTTGCTTGAGGAGATTCTTACTTGGCTAGGGCCTAGACAGGAGGGTGGATGATAGTTGTTTAGGGAAAGAGAAAGGTTCCCTAGGAGGAGATTTTTTTTAGCCTTAGCGAGACTTGTGATGGGCCTTTTGAGGGAACGTTCTTCACTCATTAGTAATTCAAGTGGTGGTTTGGAGTGTGAGATTTGGATGGTTGGTGTTCATTTTGGTAGGGTGTCTCTAGCACATTTTGGGGTTCGAGGTGATCGTCTTTCATCTAGAAGGATCTGGAGTTGGTTGCGAGCCCAAATCCGTCATCCTGGCCAGACAGCTTGGAGCACACTGGCCGCAACATGTAGAGGTACAAGTTGTTTTTCTTGCGGTCGGTAGGGCCACATAGCTAGACAATGCCCTCAAAGGAACACACCTGAATCCAGTCAGAGGCCGGTGACCACAAAGCCAACGTGGAATGATGCAGGAAGGTTCATTGGGCGAGTAAGTGGCAATTGGATGGGAAAACGGTCAAGAAATTTATTAAATAGATTATTGTATTTGGGTAAAATGAGAATATTAATGAATTCTTTATTTTGATTTCTAATAGATGAAAATGTGTATTTGACATGAGACTTGTGTAATCTATAATTTAAATTCCTTATAGTTAGTGATGTGGTGTTATTTAATTGAATGTGACATTTTAGTTTGTTCTTGGGTGGAATTAGTGTTATCTCCAAAGGTTAGGGAAGGGTGAATGTATTTCTATAATTGCATTTTTTTGGTTTATGTTGTTACCATGTGGGAATTTTTGGGTGGTACCTTGTTGTGAGTTAAGGTCCTTTTTGGTTGTACATTGTGGTACCCATTCCTTGGTTTTGATTTTAGGGAAATTATAGGGGAGAGTGGCTCTTCTTGGGGCCAGTGTACAAGTGATCACCCTTGAAAGAGTTTCCCCAATTAAGTGAAAACCTAATTAATTTACCTACTAGGTTGGGATAGTTATCATATAATAATATAAAATATACACCTTAGCCCTGTCGTTAGTGCTCTCAAAGGCTAAAGATGGGTGGGAAGACCTGGTTGGTAAGGTCACTACCGTGTCTCGGCGAAAGGTAAGTGGCTCTGCATGAGTCACCCTATGGGGTGGTGCCTTGAGATAGGCTACCTAGTTAATCATAGATGGAGGTGGTACCTAGTGTTAGGTAGCCTGGTTAATCCATAGAGTTGGAGTCAGTTCCTAATGTTAGGTAGCCTGGTTAATCCATGTAAGGCCATGTGATGACACTCTCCCATTGTGCCCCTTTGTTTTCCCTTGTTTCTTGTTGCCTCTGGAGTTGTTTTAGTTATTGTTGATGTTTATGTTGTTCTATGGGCTTGAGTCTTGTGATGTGAGTCCTTTATGTTTGAGTTTGTGGCCGAGGGTTCTTTCTTATCGACTCCTTGCACAAGGGGTGTTCCTTCAGCTTCACACAGTCAGGTGGAAATGTGAAATGCACCCATTGGGTCCCTAGGTGTGATTGTGGTGCAGATGCAGTTGCAGTGATATCGAGCTCGCACATAGAAGATTGTACCTTTAAAGAATTATCTCTTATTATTTTACTTTTGTATTATGATTGTACCCTTCCCAATGTTATAAGGGGAGTGGTTTTGTAATGTAACTTTGGTTTTTATATTGTGTTGTATTTGTGGAAATATATTCCATGTTTGTAATTTTGAACTCTGAAGTTGAATATAATAATATGTGATTTATGTTTATGGGTATATATCTTATTCTTGTTGAATGACTGTCATACTTATATTATGTTTTATTCTCATTTCTTACTTCTGCTTTAGTTAGTATTGTTTATCATTTAATTGTTGGGTTCATTTAAGTAATGCACCATGTATCCCATAGGATTAGGTTAATGCTTTATGCTATATCTATGTTGTATAAATGTTTAATGTTGCAATGTGTAATTGTTGTTTAAAAAAATAAATTATTTTTTTATTGTTGTAGTTGTCCTATGGGGTTTGTGTGGCGGGGCATTACACCCACTCCTCCATCTATTAGAAATCGCTTGATCTTGACTTTATGGACAATGAATTCAATGTGTAAAGGCACGTTATGTGGTTATCAGATGGATGAATCATCATTCTCAATAAAAGTGAGAGTTTGAGGAGAGGTGATGTGTCCCACCATAGCTTGGAATTTTTCTACATGCAAGTCTATAGGCACTATAGCAGTAGCAAGTGCTTTATCTAGGATAGATTTATTCTCAGGAGATAGACATAGCTACTCAAGTATGGAAATTTGTCCAGGAGTTTTACCTAAATGCTCTATGAGATTGTATCATGAAGCTAGTGCAACAGATTTTGAATTAGGACCTCTAACGGTAATTGTTCCTCTGTGGGTAGTAACATTGCAATCATGTTATTTTCCTTTTATAATGAAAGTATTCACATGATTATCAACCTCACTGATGTTATTTATAATATAGTCATACTTAGCAGCAATATAGTTTACACCATCACTAGATTTAGGGGATTTTCCTTTATCTTTGTCATGCTTAGGGAAAGGATTTTTAAACATCTCGCTGTGATATAAGAGGGGTTCGCTACACATGGGTCTCTTTATTCTCAAGAGATCACCAAGGAAGGAACTGCCTTTATACACCTCAAACTGAGCGTATCAACGAAACTGTGAAGAAAAGCGAGAAAGTAATATGAGGCTCTGAAAGAGAAAGACTTCAAGGTTTCTATCTTCGACTAAGGAGCTCTCGACCAAAAGACGTCAGTGTAGTTTTAGGATTCCAACGTGACGCACTGCCATCCATAAGACATGCTGGCATCCTAATCCGTGAAGAACTCAGGAGCTCAGACGGATAAAACTGAATCTTACTTCTTGACTCGGGTCAAGAGCGTGAAGGTCCAAATGATCGAAAGAGGGCTAGAAACTGAAAGGAAATATAAGAGAACTTGAAACAAGATTACCTTCATACATCCAAATCTTTATTCCAAGCTTCCCTTCATAACCCATGGGTCAAGACCATCTTTCGGAGCACACGAGCGCACTGCTATGTGCTTGCTTGAGAGCTGGTAGCTGCTCGAGGGACCTCAGTCCAACATGGATTTTCTAGTAAGAGTGTTGCTCTTCAAGGTTAGAGCTTACCCAAAACTAGAGAAAGTAATGACAGTGCTTTAATTGATGACTTGCAACCCCTAAAAAGAGGGCCAAAAAGGGGTTTTTATGCATGCAAGGATGACATAGAGCCGTTTCACTCAGGACCTAACCACTAGGACGCGTGTCACAAGGGTCAAGGTTCTAGATTCATTGTTTCAGACTCAGAAAACCACCAGGACGTTAGCGCGCCGTGCAGGCATCCAAAGCCTAGGTTTTTGGGAAACACACTGTTAGGATTCTGTCATTTCACCATGTGTCCACATGGATTCAGAGTCACAAAATTTTGACTCATGGTATTTTGTCATTAATGCTTCTAGGGTGTCATAAATGCTAGGCAAGATGCAAAAATGTGGAATTGCCCCTAGGTACAATTCTGTGACATTACATTTTTCCTCCACTTTAGTGGCTCAATTTTGGAAAAAATCAGCCTCACTAAAGTAGATAAGAGAAATCTCATCCAAACTCTAAATTTTAAAAAAATGCGTGCTAGAAAGAGGGACCACAGAGGTCACTGAGGTCAAGCTAACCAATACTGAGGATACCCCCAACTCCCGAGCTCAACAATCAACAACACAACAGTTGTAAAAAGTTGTTCAAAATTGTATCCTGCAAAACTAAAATTTTGAGTCAGTTTAAAAAATTCGAAAGAAACTACTACAGAGAGAAGAATGATCAAGAAAAAGTGGTTGATTCGGGGGAAAAAATATGATCAAGAGGTGACTATATGCCCCCTCTTGATTTTTTCCCCAACATGGTGGGGTAAAGTCAGGAGAAATCGGGGGGCCACAAGCTCTAGGAAAAATGGGCCTCGGGGGGCCTATATATACCTAGGTGGGCCCTAGAAGGGTCATTTTCACTATTCACTACGAGTAGATTGTTGAATTTTGTGAGAGAAAAGTTAGAAAAATGTTGAGTAGGAGAGAGTACAAGGGGTTGAGGCTAGAGAAACTATGCGAGGACATCGTCGTGGGTCGCGAGGTTGATCAGGTAGGAATCTTAGCCTTGGTTTTTGTGTATTTTAGCTATTTTTTTTGAATTCTTTCACTCGTCGAGGTGTCTAGGCATCTGAAATCTACACCCGCGTCCTCTTTCCATGCTATTGTCTGGGACATGCACTGGAGTCCCAAACCCGTGCTGGTGTCCTCTGGGCAACCATGGTGGTCCGAGACCCAGGTGCGTCACCCAGACGTCTATGTGGCGCACATGTATTGTGGTACAGGTTTGCTTATCATGATGATGTTTTTGAATTATAATTTTTTTACCTTTTGCAGGAGTATCCAGAGATCTGAGAGCATCCCAGAGGGTGAGCATTCTGACTCATCCGTGAGCAGAGGGATCACCTTTCGCAGGATGAGATAACACACTTGGAGTGGGTCGGTCTCTCGCACTTATTCACTATGCCAGAGATGTGATACCACAATGGGATGCTTACAACTCTGATGGAGTGGTGGGATACTACTACATCATCTTTCCATCTACCATGTGCAGAGATGACCATCATCCTCGAGGATGTCTATCAGATCCTCACACTCCCCATCCGTGGGCGACGGGTGGCCCTAGATGACACCCGATCGACGCGGGAGTGCAACAAGGGCGTCCAGTATTGCATAGGGAGGATAGATGACGGTGATGAAACTTGTCACATCTATACTCACTGGTATGACTAGGCGAGGACCACAACACCGTTGTTACGTCAGGTGATGATAGTCACAGTCACCTTCCGCATCACTATAGACGAGTGGTACATTCACTATGAGTACCGTAGTCTTACTGCGTTCACACTTTTGTAGGTGTGGGCATTTTCCCACATCATGTGCACTCGTCTAGTTGGTTTTCCCCAGCGACGACTGTATTAGGTCCCGATGGCCCACTGGTATGACATGATAAGCCAGTGGTGTTTTAGAGACTTACAATTTTGGAGGCTACAATTTTACACTATTGTCGCAAGAGAGATTCGTTGGAGACCCCACCGATATTTTAGGTGGGTCGATGATAGCAGGTTCCTTAGGAACCTACAATGAGACTTTTTTGGTTGGTCGCCGTGACTATATTATTGTTCCTTATTACTGGAGTCGGGTCATGTGACAACATGGCCGTGTACAGACTATATCACCCGATGTGCCCATATACACCAAGGCACACCACAGTGCAGTGAGGGTAGGTGATTGCTCTCACCCTTCCATTACAAACATCATTTTCTCGGATGATGATGAGCTCGATCATGATTTTTCGGCCATGGTGGTGGTAGATAATGTCAGGGTAGTAATGGATTACACGCGGTGGTGGGAGATGCATCGTCCTGCTCCAATTTTACGAGGGTGCTTCGAGAGGGGACCCTTGCCCACAGGAGGACAAGCCCCAACAACCTCCAGAGGACAGGAGGAGAGGCCACCAATAGGGCAACACAAAGGAGGAGGAGGAGGAGGCAATGCTTGTGAGGTCGAGGTGGCGGAGGAGATCAATTCCCCCCCAGCTACCCCTGTCTCGTCGGCATCACTAGTTTCCATCGTCCTAGCAGGAACAACGTTAGCACCACCAAGATCAGCCACCAATACTAGCAGCGCAACCCTAGTGTCAACCCACACCCTAATCCCAGGGTGATCCCATAATACTGGTTTACAATTTTTGGGCAAACTAGACACTGAACTAATTTTTTTTACTAAATCTTCACTTTCGGGCTTCTATAGTGGCTAAACTCTGAGGAATTTGAAGATGCTGAAAACTAGTGATTTGTGAAGTTTTGTCTATAGATTCTAAATATATTTTTTTCAAAATTTTTGGAATTAGATTGCACTTCTTTTTCCATCTCCTTCAAAAACTAGCTTTTTAAAAAAACAACACTCTTAAGGAGTGACGCTCACCATATACAACATAACTTTTTTTGTATGAAGGATAAAATTCTATTTTTTTGAATTTAGATTTGTAACTATGATATTTAACCAGTTCATTTGGTTTCATAGTGTTTTATTAAATATTTTTTCCTTAATCAATTTTTGAAGTCAAACCAATTACAACTCAGACATAGGCGGACCGTTTACAACATAACTTTTTTTGTATGTATCAAAATTCAATTTTTTTTAATGGATCAAGGACATCAATACCCAGCTTGAACATATTTTTAAAAATTTTAATTTGATAATCTGCTATTTTTCCACATGTGCAAAACAAAGAGCTTGATTTTTGGTGAAAAACCTATGTTTAATAAAACTAAAAAAACAAATACATAATAAAACCAAAACATATTAAAATTATATTTTTTGGATAGCTTGTTTCGAGGACTACCATAATCATTTGAAATAAATTTTAAATGAATTCATTTGATCCCCCAAAAGGTAAATCAAAAGTGATTTTTTATGAGCAATTTGATAGGTGTAAAGGAGACTCCGTTATAGGTATGGTTTTAAACTGGTGGGGTTATATCCAAGGGGGTTTGATCAAACCCTCTTCAATTGGAATCCTTAAAATGGAAAATTTTAAGGCTTGAATCATTATATTTTCTAAAAATATGTGATTTTAGCAAAAATCAAAATCTCCCAGAAATTGTAAACCAACTTTGTGGGATCACCCCCCACCTGGCAACTAGGGGATCTAGGTATACGTAGTGCATTATTATTATCTTCATGATTTCCATTTTTTTTGTTTTATGCCTATGTATATACATTCCATGTGATACTGATCCTTGTCTCTCTCTCTCTCTCTCTCTCTTTGTGATTGCAGAGGACGCACAGGGATGGACTGGGCTTATAGCTCAGCGTATTTCAGAGGTGGCCCCTACCGTACTGATCTAGGGGACACTTCTTGAGGCCTATCGGTCGGTTTTAATAGGGAGGCATACCCCCACTTTTGAGAAGGTACTGTGTATGAGGATTGAATACAGGGAACGAGGCGTAGAGGTGGTGCAGTTGACTGCAGAGCTGATGACCACCTGGGGACAATGAGATTAGCTATCAAGGGAGCTGCGAACATTGCTTGCCGAGAAAGATGCGACAATGAGGAGGGCTGATGCTGCCGAGGCAGCATGTGCCATTCTTTAGATCCGAATCGATGAGCTCGACACGCAATCAACAACTGTGATCTGGACAGATGTTCAACGGCTGCAACAAGATCTCATCCAAGTGAAGATGGACATCTGTTCGTTGTAGGGGGAGCTCAAAGGGATATAGGCAGGTTTATCTGCATCACGTTCACACCGATCTCAGTCGCAAACCACCGTACATCCTCCTCCTAGAGTGCCAGAGTAGCCACTAGAGCTAGAGGGCTCAGGGATCCATGTACCATAGGGATAGGAGCCCCCCTTTTTTGTATATCATTTTTGTATCCAGATACGATACATACATATACATACTTGTAGATATTTTGTAGAAACACATATTCAATAGCCACTTAGTTTTTATAGCAGTGGCCTGATACATGTACATGACATTTGATTCATACATTGGACATACATATATCGGTTTCAGTATCATGGATTTGTTTATGTGTATGTTTTCTATTTTCATGTATGCTCATACTATGGATGGTATTTTCTTATATGGATGTATGCTTTCATTAGATGCTAATCATGATTTAATTAAACATGTTTGGTTACATGTTAATTGAATTCTATGATGATCTAATTATTTTAAAATGATGTAATGTGATGTATGGATATATGGCATAGTCAGACACACATACGTATATTTTTATCACATGCACACACATATGATCATGTCATAAACACAAAAAATTTCATGATGTGAAAATGAGTAAATGTTAACATATGTAGTATTACTACCCTTTAGGGAGAACACCACATATATGACACCTTAGGATACTATGCATAGTATCGACGAAGATGCATCACATTAACAAGCTCTTTTAAAGGTGTTCCATCCATAGATGATAATCCATAAGCACCCGAACCGTACACAAAAACCACGATGTAAGGACCTAACCAATTAGGACTAAATTTCCCTTTCTGATCAGGTGGCGTGTTTACATTCTGTTGATTTTCATATAGAACCAGGTCTCCTAGCTTGAAGGTTCTAGTAAGCACACCTTGATTATATTGTCTTGATAGTGATCACTGATAAGCTTTAAGATGTTCGAGGGCCTGTAAATCACACTCGTCGAGCATCTCTAGTTGATGCAAATGGTTAACTCGATAGGTTTCATCGCCAATCAACCCTCTAAGGGAAACCCGCAAAGATGGGATTTCCAACTCCAAAGGAATGATAACTTCGACACCATACATGAGGTTATAAGGCATCGTTCTTGTTGTCATACGAACACTAGTGCGATAAGCCCACAAAGCATATGTTAATTGAATATGCCAGTCCTTACTGTGTTTGTTAACTATTTTACGAAGAATGAGTTCAAGTGTCTTATTAGAAGCTTCCGCTTGAACATTGGATTGTGGATAGTACGATGTGGAAAACTTGTGTTGGATATGAAATTTCTCCAAGAACTGCTTTACTTCCTTGTTTTTAAATGGTGTACCATTATCAGAAACAAGTGTAGCAGGCAATCCAAAATGAGAAATGATGTTGTTTAAGAGGAAGTTACAGGTAGCGTCAACATTCGTGGATTGAAGTGGAATATCTTTGACCCTCTTTGTGAAATAATTTGTAGCGGTGATGATAAAGGTATGTCCTTTGGAAGATGGAGGTGATATTTTTCCAATAATATCCAACCCCCATTTTGCAAATGGCCAAGGAGAAGTCTAATTCTGCAACTCTTGAGCAGGAGCATGGATAAGATGACTATGTTGTTGACATTGAAGGCACTTCTTGAAAAAATCAAAGGAATCTTGTTCCATCATCTACCAATAGTATCCCATGTGTACCAGTTTCCTCACCAGGGATCTACCACCAAAATGTCCACCCCCAGAGCCTGCATGGGGTTCTTTAAGGGCAAGGGGTATTTCCGCTTTAGTGAGACATCTTAGCAACAAGCCATTATATGCTTTCCAATAAAAAACATCAGATAAGATGACATAAATGGCCGAAAGATTTCATATACGAGTGTGATCTTTTTTTGTCACATCATCAGGAAAGTTTATGGTCTTTAGGTAATTGTAGATACAAGAGAACCATTCTCCCGAGTTTACCTAGAAGCAAGCTAAAGCTTCATGCTCGAGCTAGTTGGAAACTGTTGGGGTTCACGTGAATTGAACCACAAAGTGATATTCCTTCGTATCCTCTTCTGAAGGTACCAAGGAAGCATCACTTGCCATGGAATCCACATGTCTATTTTCTCTCCTAGGGACACTATTTATAGTGAAAGAGGAAAACTGATTAAGCAAAGATAAAGCAAGGTCTCGATATGAGGATAATCTAATTTGTTTAGATTGATAAGTTCCCATGATCTGATTCATAATAAGTTCAAAGTCATCCAATATACGAAGATGTTTAATCTTCAATGCAATCATGACATATAAGCCGACAATAAGAGCTTCGTACTCTGTGATGTTATTAGTGCAAGGAAAATATAATCAAAAGGATAGGGGGACCGTTTTTCCTTTGGGGGATATCAGGACCACACCCACTCCAGAATCGATCTGACACCTCGATCCATCAAAGTACATCTTCCATTCGAGGTCATAGTTGATAGTGAAGATATTATCATCAGGAAACAAATCCAACCTAGGGAAGGAGTGAGATGAGGGAGCGTTTGCTAGTTGATCAACAACCACTTGTCCCTTTATCGATTTATGAGTGACAAAATTTATATCGAACTCAAAAAGTAGCATAACCTACTTCGCTAATCTTCCCGCTAGGTCAACGCTAGAGAAAAAATGTCTCAAAAGATCTATTTTTACTATGACGTGAATTTCAGCATGGAGGAGATAGTGCCTCGGCTTCCATGTAGTGAATACAAGAGAAAGGAATTGCTTCTCCATGGATGAATAACGAGTTTCATAATCGACAAGGACACGACTAATGTAGTAAACCACTCTCTCTCTTCCTACATCATCATACTGGGCTAGTAGGGCTTCCAGAGCATATGGCGATGCAACAAGGTAAAGCAAAAAGTGTATGTCTTGCATAGCCAACATCAATACATGAGGATTAATCAAAAAAGCTTTGATGGATTTGAAAGTTTTCTGCCACTCTTCATCCCATATAAAGTGAACATCCTTCTTCAGTAAGCGAGTGAAAGGAAGGGTACGGTCAACCGACTGAGATATGAACCTACGAATTGCCTGAGTCTTCCCTTGTAGACTTTGCAACTCGGTGATGTTCCTCGGTGGAGGCATGTTAACAATAACATCAATCTTATTCGTGTCAACTTCAATTCCATGATAAGAGACTATAAACCCAAGAATCTTGCCAATATCTACGCCGAAGACACACTTATGGGGATTGAGTCTCATCTTGTAAAGTCGAAGCCTTTTGAAGATAAGATGAGCGTTCTTCACATTGTCTTGATGATCTATAGATTTCACCAAGATGTCATCAACATAATCTTCTAAGATTTTGTGAATGAAGTCATGGAATATCAGGGTCATCGCACATTGGTAAGTCACTCTTGTGTTCTTTAAACCAAAGGGCATGACCATGTAACAGAAAGTCCCCCAAGGGGTAGTAAAGGTTGTCTTGTATTGATCATTCGAGTTAATACGAATCTAATTATAACCCGAGAATCCATCCATAAAATATAATTACACATGGCATGTGGTTGAGTCCACAATCATATCTATATTAGGTAACATAAAATCATCCTTAAGAGAAGCCTTATTAAGGTCTCGAAAGTCAATAAATATATGAATACGGTTGTCACGTTTGCTAACGACAACTATATTTGAAATCCAAGGAGAGTAGTCAATAGGATGGATAAAGCTTGCTTTCAATAGCTTCTCTATCTCGGTCTTGACCATTAAAGCTACCCTAGGATTGATCTTTCAAATTTTTTGCTTAACGGGCTTGGTGTCGGAACACAGAACGATATTGTGGACCACTATGGATTCATTGATACCAGACATATCCTCATACGTCCAAGCGAAGATATCTGGGTGAGTACATAAGAGAGTGGCATGTTCATCTGCTTCCTTAGAAGAGAGACACTTCCCAATCTTGATTACCTTTTCTTAAGATTTAGGATCCACGAGAACTTCGACACTATCTCCTTTAAGGAGAGAGTTGTGGTCCTCAAGATGAGATATCAAAACATCACCACTGACATTAGATAGAGGTTCTTCCTTATCAATGCTTAGAACGAATTCTCCAAAGTATGCTTTTCTGTGTAAGCGATACGAGAATCATTTCTTGTGATGATAAGGAGGTAACAAAGAATAAGCACCCAAAAATTCTCCTAATGCTTCATCCAAAGAGAAGACATCCATAGGAACTTTTCTGGCATGTTCCCTTTCTTCTATCAACTCAAGATGGACCAAACTCAATGGTTCGGGTGAAATCATATTAGCACTCCACCAAGGTTTTTGTCTAGATTGTTCAATAGGGCATCCCAAACCCAGATAGTGTTGTCATTGCTTAAACTAGATGGGGACCTATATTCCTTTCTCGATACGTCCTAGGCCTTTTTTCCCATAGCCATATTGAGAAGCAAGTTTGTAACCAAACCCATAGTGAGCTTGTAGAGTTTCAGGAGGAGGTGACTCTACGTAGAGTGTCTCGTTCCACCAATGGATGTCAAAATTTTATATGAGAGCATTCCCACTTCCCTTATTCGGTTCACAAAAATTAACCTCCTTTGCGGGAGTGGAGTCACTTTCCTAGGGAGGAGCGGTCTCATGAACAGGATCACACTTCTCTTCCTCAACGAGAGGGTCACTCACCCTTATCTTAGCAGAACCTGGAAATTATATACCAAAGGGGTTCAACTTATACTCTGCTATGAAGAATTCAGATAAGTTCAAGGAACCCCAATCATCACCTAAGAGAGCATTCAATTGAGGGGATGAGGGAGATTTAAGATCTTCTGCTTTAGGTGGTTCGTCTCGGTTGATGCTCACTCGGGGGACAACTTCCATTGAGGGTATCAATGAGGAACATGCCATAGCATCATTGGTTAAGGAGGGAATGCAATTCTTGAGAGTGGATGCAACTGAATTACAACCAGCGACGACTAGTAGGCAAAGGTGCACAACCTCTAGATCCGCTTTAACCATAACCACTCGATTATTAGCAACAAACTTTAAGGAACGATGTAGGGTAGAAGTTATTGCACCTATATCATGAATCCAAGGTCTTTCTAAAAGAAGATTGTATGGTAACAGGTCGGGCATTACATAGACCAACATAGCCAAGGTAATGGGACCCAACTGCAAAGGTAAGATTATCGTACCTAGAGGTTGGTTGTCGGCGTTATCAAACCCGTGAATATACAAGGAAGAAGCTACTAAATAGGATGAATTGACTTTAATTTTAGGTAGTAGATCTATACCGCAAATGTTGAGAATTGAGCCAGTGTCAACGAGGGTACGTCTAATACCGATTTTGTTAACATTTACTATAATCATCAAAGGTTTTGCTTGTTTCTACACATCCAAAGGTAGGAGTTCTTGCAGGTGGAACACAATATTTAGCGAATCTGCTTGAATATGTGCCATCAATGCATCAAAACTTGTGGGCCTAGCAGAGGCAGTCAAGAGAATATTTTTTAAGGCTTCCTGATCTCTTAATAAAATAGAGAGGTCTGAAGCAAATCCGAAAGAGATATCTTAGCCAGAGTAACACGGAGTTGCTCAACAAGACCATAATCACCTGGTGCTTTGATTGCGGGCTTAGGAGCTGAAGGAAGGTCAGGTTGATACAGTGGTAAAGAAGTAGGAGTTTGAACTGGTTGTGATGTAGGAACAACAACTTGTTGTTCTATGTTTTTTTTGTTTCTCCTTGTGGGATACATATGTCCGACAACATTATAAGAAGTAGAGTAAGTAGCTTTCGCAAATCTCGAATATAAGTCCGATGGATTGCTATGACGTGAAATCCCATAGATGGAATAGTCCTTTCTAGGGAATGGTTCAGATGAGGTCACATAAATGGCGAGTTTCTTAGGGCTTGGAGGAGCCACAAAAAATACTACCACATTTACCGACTCCTCAGCTGGCAAGGAAGGAGTTTGTTTAGAAGATTTATAGATAAGGGAGTGTGCTTCTAAGAAATCATCTAGAGCATCTTCCAACATATCGAAATCTTATTTAGAGAAAGAATCTTTACAACTATGCAAAATTATGAAAACAGATCCGACGATTCACATCGGGTTCACCAAAATGTGATATAAGAGGGATTCACTGCACACGGTTCTCTTTATTCTCAAGAGATCACCAGGGAACGAATTTCCCTTATACACCTCAAACTAAATGTATCGATGAAACTATGAAGAAAAGCGAGGCCTCAAAAGAGAAATACTTCGAGGTTTCTATCTCCGACTGAGGAGCTCTCGACCAAAAGACGTCAGTGCAGTTTCAAGATGCCAGTGCAGTGCATTGTCATCCACAAGACGCGCTGGCGTCCTAAGCCATGAAGAACTCAGGAGCTCAGATGAATAAAACTGAATCTTACTTCTTGACTCAGGTCAAGAGCGTGAAGGACCAAATAATCGACAGAGGGCTAGAAACTGAAAGGAAATACAAGAGAACTTGAAACGAGATTACCTTTGTGCATCCAAATCTTTATTCCAAGCTTCCCTTCGTAACCCACGGGTCAAGACCCTCTTCCCGAGCACATAGGCACACTGCTATGTGCTTGCTTGAGAGTTGGTAGCTGCTGGAGGGACCTCAGTCTGGAAGCGTTATAAGATTATTTTCAAGGAGTTATTTTAATGCGGATTGAAGCGATTGTACCAATGGTGTAAAATTTCGTTTAGGGAAGCCTATTTGTTTTTATTTTCCTTTGTATGAAGATGAACCTTTAAGGTTGTAGATAGGTGATGATGTTTTAGTCATTTTTGCATCAACTCCATCATTGACCAAATTCTTGTTCTTAACCCAAAAAGGTGTCTTGTTGCTCAAGCTTGGTTTTTGATCTTTTTCATTATTAAGTTTAATATTTCCACCATCAATGAGAGTTTGTTCGATTCAAAATCTCATTTCTATGACTTCATCAAAGGAATCCAAGCATTTGAGGTGAAGTTCCTTGTTCAAATTTTGACAAAAGAGGTCAACCAATTCTTTGTCTGGAATATCATAAGGTACTCGTTTTGTCAAATATCTCCATCTTTGTAAAAATGAAACAAAATATTCTCCTTGTTTTTGCTTGGTGTTAAAAGGTTTGTCATGGTCACTTTAAGTTCACAATTGTAACTATAATGTGAGACAAATTTATCAACCAGTTCTTGAAAAACTTTTATGGTCGGGGGTAATCGTGAAAACCATTCCATAGCTTCTCCTCCTAGACTGCAATGAAATAATCTCATAAGGTATGTCTCATCAACTGTGAATTCCAAGGTAGCAGCGAAAAATTCTCTTAAGTGGTCTTTAGGATCTCCTTTTCTCCTATATTTATCAAGTCTTGGTATGTCCCAATGATTGGGAAAAGGTGGCATTGGTATGCTTGGATCAAAAGGACAAGGGCATATATCTTCAATGGAATTTTTTTGGGATGATATTTTATTGTTCTTAAGAGTATCCAATTCCCATCTCAATGCTCTAAGCTCATCTAAAACAGGATTATTTGTAGGTGGAGATTTTGATGTCTTTGAAGATCTCTTGTAATCATGTTGTAAATAAAAGGGCGTGTGATCTTTGATTATATCATCATTGCTTATTTTAGTATGCTTAGACTCACTAGATTCATGTTTGTCATTCGTCATGAGTAATGATATGTCAAAATCAAGAGGCATTTTGATTCCTTCATTAGTAATGGCCTTGAAGTATTGTTGCAGATTGTATTTGACCACCTATTTAAACAGTTTAGTGAATCTATGATCATGAAGTGCTTCTTCTATATGGGATTGGGTTACTTCTTTTCTATCAGTTCATTTGTTTCTCTAGTTGCAATACTAATGTGATATTCCCCATCAAGGTCATTTCCCCAAGGGTTTCCTTCTTGAAATATTTTTATTCTTGTTTTAGGGGTCGTAGGTGATTGTTGTGATCTTTGACCTAGGACTAGACAAAGTATGAGACTCAAGATTAGGATACAATGCAAAATGATATGACTCTAAGATAATAAATGAGAATGAAATGGTATGATATGATAAAAATGCAAGAACTCAAGGCAAATCTAGGTTCAAAGATAATTGTGATGCAAGGATTTACGTATGCTATGATGAATAGACACAAGGACACGTGATAAAGAAAGAGAATGCTAAAATAGGAGATGATGAATTCCAAGAAGATTTCCCTACTCAAAGATGATGGTATATTCCCTAACTCAAGGATGATGAACATCAAGTGATACAGGTGATTAATATCTAATGTTTGATTCAAGAACTAAGGAGAGTAACCTAAGTGCAAGATAAAAGTTTTGTTTGACCAACGATGGATATGCAAGGACTAAGGTCATGATCAAAATATGCAAAGGACTAGTTGTAATGATCTAGATATGCAAGGATTGAAAGATCAAAACTAAAGAACGATGCCCCAAGAAATTTAAATGATAGGCTTGTTTTGGATATGTAAGTCTAGTTCATTCCTCAAAGGGCGGTCATAAAAGTTTCTCAGTAATATGTCTCAGTTGCAGTAGTTCTTCAAGATGCATTTTTTGATAGACCTTGAACTACAATCTATGTTTGAAAAAATAGAAAGTGGATCTTCACTTAGGGATTTTGGTTTAGCAAGAGATCATGTGGACATTTGGGTTGTTTGAGCAAGCTTATGAGATTCACAAGGTTGAAATGTGTGATGTTTGATTGAGATTGATTTTTTTTGTTTTGAACACACATGCAAAACACGACAGACAAAATATTTTGGGTGACTTTGACACAAAATCAGAGTAAAAGTCTAAATGAGGGCCTAGATTAGCCCCAAGATTTTTCATTGGTCTCAACAAGTTTGAAAACACTTGCAAGCATGCACAACCTAGGTTGGAAAGAGGATACTACTTGCTTTTCCCTACTTGGATTTCTCCATATACTGAAACAAAGCAGATAGCTAGAGATCTTGGTGACACTGGCTCCCCCTTGCATGGAATGAACACACCAAAATCTCTTACTTCAAAGATCTGAAGATCTTATGATGGTGAATATTTGTCTCCGCAATGAATAGTACGTGTAGGGTGGCTTCGAAGGTCCGACCTCCTACACGAGCAAGTAAAAATTTTTTTTGGTCTCTACAACAAGTGGTTCTTAATTAATGTTTTGGGATATACTGGTGCCTATACATGCGTTGGTTCGCTCAATTAAGAGGCCTCCCAACCCTTAGAAAGATCTAAGGGTTTTGACACATCTCAAGGATACTAAGGGAGACTTCCATCAATATAGGACATCCACACTAGGTGATTGATGACTTTCGTCACAACCACATTATTTATATAGTGGACCGAAATGAAAATACCACTTGGGTCGTTCCCTCTCACAAGTTGGAAGGCAGACCCTCTAAGGGATTAAACACATTAAAAAAAAGAGGTGGTTCTGGCTTCTGATCATCGAGTTTGTACAAGGTGAGAGCATACATCTTCCACCTTACAAGCACAAAAATAGTGATTAATTAACCTCCTGGTTAATCTATGTAAAAACAAACATTTAAAAAAGATATCTAATCGATGAAAGCCCTGCAAAACCACCGTTAGTAGTTTGAATTTCTAATCTTCGACAAACAACCATCAAGTTTCAATTTCCAATTTTGGACATGCGAACCTACAAAAAACTAAGTCAACAAAGATAAGCCACAAAATCAAAATTAAACTAAAAAAGAAAATAACATTAATCTAACAAAAAATAACAAACAAAATTTAATCTAAACCTAACAAAATCAACAAAAATCAACTTATATTAATTAATCTAAATTAATTTAAATCAAAACTAAAATTAATCCAGACTAACAAAGTTGATTAAAATAACGCTAATCTAACTAACAAAAACAAAAATTAATCTAAACCTAAGTATCAAAATTAAAATCTAACTCAACTAAATTAATCCAACTAACAAAATAGATGATTAATCTAACAAAATCTAAATTCTAAAAGAACTAATTAAAACTAAAAATCAAAATACCTTTATTATCATGGCCTTTTGCATGCGAAAGAGAGTGGTCAGTTTCAAAATCTGCAGTTTCAAAAATCCTTTGCCTGCAGTTAGTGCAGCTCCCTGTATTGCATTAAACAAATTGAAATGCTTGCATGAGTCAGTAACATATTCCAAATAATAATCTGCTGCCAGATTTACTTGATTCTACTTTTTTTGTAAAGTCATAAGAGATATCCATATTTTCTAACGGAATAGCCGCCCAGTAAACTATAAAATTTCACAGCCAACATCCAAAATTATAGTGATTAGCTCAAATAAATGTTCATGCCATTTTTCAACACTGATGATTCATTTATGTGCTAATATAAAGGCGTTTTGATTCATTGGAGCAACAGATTAGTCGCTAATATAAAAGCGTTTTGATTCATTGGAGCAAAGAAATCTTCATATGTTGTTTTGATGAAACCTAACTATCAAATTTAATTAACTAGTAATGAATATACCTAATTTAGATTAAAACGCTTTTATATGCTAATTAAACTAGTTATTTATTTTGAACATAATTACTCAATGAAAGTGTTATATTACTCAAGGAATCATGCACAAAAGGTTTAAATGTTGTAATTAGTATCCAGGTCGCATGCTAAAAAACATAATGAGGAATAGGGGTGATGATATTTGCAATTAAATCGTTGCACAAAAACATTCATCGCTGCACAAAAATATTCATTGCTGCACAAAAAAAAATTAAAAAATCAGTCATCAAAAATTTATTTTCAGCCACGATGCAGGTGAAATCCAAATAGAATTGCAGTCTTTTCAACTCTAATTCGCAAACAGAGATTCGAGGACTACCAAACAGAATCACGACCTTTTCAAAGGAATTTTGTGCCTCATAAATGGATGAATAGTGGCCTGCAATGAGTGTTTAGTGGCCACAAAGTGTAAGAACAAGCTCAAATAATGAAATAACAGTAACAAATAGGGCAAAAATAGAGCATAAAACAATGAGAAAAGGTTGAAAGAAATTATATTGATCTAACTTTCTTACATACAATCCAACAACTTACCTCAATAGCAGTGTTCACAATGAACAACCTCATATTTATAGTTGATGCCTCTAAGATCTAGAAACTTCTAATGTTTTAGATATCTCTAAAATTGAAATATTCTTTTTCCTTGAACATCTTCTAGTTGCTTCTAGTTTCTAGAAGGTTCTAGCCCTTCTAGAAGATTTTAGTTCTTCTAGAAATATCTTGTAACTTTTCTAGAAGATTCTAGTTTTTCTAGAAACATCTTCTAACTTTTCTAGACAATCTTATTCCTTAACATCCCCCCTTAAGATTGGATAGAATTTTACAAACAATGATACAAAGAAGAGGGGAAGATACAAAGGAGAGGGGGACATTATAATACCATCCCCCCTTAATGTTCACCTCTAACATACCAAGCATTTTTCTCAATTTTAAGAATTTGGCTTCAACCATACTCTTAGTAAATACACCAGCCATTTGTTCTTCACTTGGACAATATTGTAGACTGACAATATTTTCTTGAAAAATATCTCGTATGTAGTGCATCAGGCTCAATATGTTTTGTCTTAGCATGAAAAATTGGATTGTTGGCAACCTGTATGGTACTTTGATTGTCACAGTACAAAGTAGTAGCAGAACTTTGAGAAAAACCAAGCTCAAATAGAAGATTTCGAATCCAAACTTCTTCCTTCCCTACTTCTTTTGTTGCTCTATATTTTGCTTCACATGAAGACAATGATGTAGTAGTTTTCTTTTTGCTGCTCCATGTAATAGGGCTTGATCCAAGCTGAAAAACATAACCGCCAATAGATTTTTTGTCATCTATATCCCCTCCCCAATCTGAATCTGTAAATCCAACCAACGAAATTGAGGACTTCTAGCCATAGTGGATGCCATGGTGTAGTATTCCACAAACATACCATAGTATCCTTTTTGCAACCAACCAATGGCTTTCTTTAGGTTCCTGCATAAATCTTGATACTTGATTAACTGCAAAACAAATGTCTGGTCTAGAATGAGTTAGATAAACCAGCTACCCACAAGTTGTCTGTATAAAGTAGCATCAAACTTTTTGGAAGTACATTCTTTAGTAAGCTTGATTCTAGACTAAAAGGGAGTAGAAGCTGGCTTGCATTCTAGCATGTTAAACTTTTTTAAACTATCCAAAGCATATTTTGATTGGCAGAGGAACAATCCATCATGTAGTCTGCAAACTTGTAAACCGAGAAAATAGTTTAATTCTCTCAAATCACTCATATGAAATGCCCATTTAAGTCCCAATTTTAAATCATTGGTTGTCCCAATATTTGGTCCAACAATGAGTAAATCATCTACATAAACTGCACCAAGAATAATCTCATCTTGGACTTTCTTCACATAAATATTTGGATCAAATCTACACCTTTTAAATCCATGAAACTAAAAGTATTTGTCTATCTTTTCATTCCATACCCTTGGTGCTTGTTTTAGACCGTAAAGTGATTTCAACAAGGTGAGGATGTTGTTCATCTACAAAACCAGGTGGTTGATTCATATATATTTATTAAGCTAAATCTCCATTTAAGAAATCATTTTTAACATCCATTTGATGAACATGCCATCTAAGACTTGCTGCCAAAGAAAGAATAATTCTAACTATGTTCATTTTGATGACAAGAGCAAATGTTTCTTCATAATCGACACCTTCCTTTTGATTGAATCCTTTAGCAACCAATCTAGCTTTGTATTTTTTGATGGCTCCATTAGATTTGAACTTGTTTTGTAAACCCATTTGCAACCAATAACATTCTTACCTTTGGGAAGGGGCACAAGTTCCCAAATTTTATTCTTTAGTAATGCATCATATTCCTCTTTCATGGCTTTCTCCCATTCTTTCTTCCCTCTAGCTTTCTCATATGATATTGGGTCATTTATTTGTAAGACTTTTTCCATGAGGGCAATCCCATTCCTTCCTTAGAGTTTTGAGCTTTGTTTATATATCTCTTCAATACTATTTGTCTTTTGTCTAACTGGAAGTTCTTCTTCTTCATCACTACTATTAGTTATATCATCTTTATTAGTAGTAGTGCTCTTATCATCCTCGTTAATAGAGTTTCCATTTCCTTGTAAAATATCTGAAATTTGGAAATCATTTGTAGTTGTAAGCTGTGAATGTTCATCAAACTTTACATCTCTGCTAATAAATATATTTTTTGTTTCCAAGTCATATAATCTGTAAGCCTTTGACTCTTCACTATAACCCATAAATAAACACTTATGACTCTTTGGTTCTAGCATTTTCTTATTTTTTTTTGGGATGTGAGCCCAAGTAATACACCCAAATACTTTAAAATACCCAATGTGAGGCTTTCTTCCACTCCATGCTTCTTTAGGAGTGAGATTTGTGAGGGCTTTGGTGGGGATTCTATTCACAATATGTGCAACACAAGAGACGACCAACCCCCAAAATTTATTATGCAAACCTTTAAAATGCAACATACAACGTGCCATTTCTAAAAGAGTTTTATTCATCCGATCAACTACTCTATTTTGTTGAGGGGTATATGAAACTGTTCTTTGTACCTTAGTACCTTATTTTTCACAAAATGATTCAAATGCATAATTGCAATATTCAACCCCATTGTCTGTCCTTAGGCATTTAATTCTTTTTCCACTTTGGTTTTAAACTAATGCCCTAAACCTTTGAAATACCACAAATACTTCACTTTTCCTTTCAAGAAAATAAACCCATACTCGTCTACTATAATCATCAATAAAAGTGAGAAGGTACATGTCACCTAAGATGAAAGGATATCCCGGTTGACATAAATCACTATGAATGAGTTGTAGTGGATGACTTGCTCTCCATGCTTTTCCAGAATCAAAAGGATCTCAATGGTGTTTACCTAACACACCTCCTTTACATACACCTTCAGATGCTGAAATCTTTGTTAATCCTCTAACCATATTCTTTCTAGCCATGTCTTGTAATTTTCTATAATTGGTATGTCCAAGTCTAGCATGCCATAGTTTTGACATATAATCACTTTGAGCAACAAAAGCATGGGAGGGTGTGTATTCATCATCAACAAAGCCAACCAATTTAAAGAGACTTTCTTTATGGTCAATTCTACCAATAGCAATAACACTTTTTGGGTCTTTTCTATCTCTTACAATAACTTGATCAGCAGTAACAACAAACTCATATCCAACTTGAGCAATTCTATATACTGAAATAAGATTCACCCCAAATCCTTCAACCAGTAATTTTTTTTTCAAAGTTCCATTTGTTACACTAATCGTCCCTATTCCTAGAACTGATAGTTTCATTTTATTGCCAATAGTGATTTCTTGATCTAAATTCTTTCCTTCATGAAAATCAATAAATAAAGATCTATCTCCAGTCATGTGAAAATATGCTCCTGAATCTAAAATCCATTCTTTATTAGTATCTGAAGCAAAGTATCCTCCTTTTACTCTAGATGTGTTTTCAGTTTCAGAAGTTACCCCTACACTTGATTTGACTTGCCTGGAGATGGCTACCAAAAATTGTTTATCTGTCTATCCTTCCTTAAACCGTTCTTGCTTAGGCTTGTATTGTTGTCTTTCATTGTTTCTTTTCTTCAAACAATTTTTTTTCCATATGATTCTCACCTCCACAATACCTACAAATAATGGGTTTTCTTTCCAATTTCTTTTCTACACCTTCATTTCTAGAAAACTGGTTAGAACCTCCATTATGTAGAAATTTACTATATCCTTTCCAATTCTTCTTTCCATCATAATATCTAGAAAATGATTTACGCTTAGTTGCATACACATGATTCTTCTTAATATAACCTTCTTTAATAAGTTGAGCCTCTTCATCTAAAACTTACTCACAAAATTGATCAAAAGTTTGTTGGGGGGTATTCGGATTTAACTAAATAACCCTTTTCCTTGATTCTTTAAATAATTTGTAAGGTTGAGAAAGCTCACTTTCAACCATTGCAATCAACTGAAAATCCTTTTTTGCATATTCAACACCTATTTTTTTCAACTGGGCAATTAAATATGTAACTTCATTAAAGTAATCAACCATTTTTTCAAAATCAGTTAGGCCTATGTTCACCAATTTCTCTTCTATGCTGAACACACTAGCAATATCTACATCTTTATAATCTTTTTCTAGATTCTCCCATAGTTCTATTGGATTATCAACATCAACAAACATTCTATTAAGATTGGGACTCAAGGCCTTACCAATAATTCCTCTAGCTTGCTCCAACTTGCATTTCCATAACTCCTTTTCTTTCTTTTGTTGAGGTTAGCCAATCTCTTTATTCACTATACTCCATAGATCCTTTTCTCTAAAAGCATTCTTAACTGCAATCTTCCAATCTGCAAACCGACTTCTATCAAAGATTGGCAAACTTTCATTTGTAGAGCCCATGTTAGAAAAAATAGCCATCAAACAAATAGATTAAACCACTTCAAAGATTATCTTGCTAATCAAATATCGATCCAACAATATCTTAACCCCTTTAGAAGATTTCTAGCTCTAATGCCATGTAAGAACAGGCTCACATAATGAAATAACGACAACAAACAGGGCAAAAACAGAGCATAAAATAGTGAGAAATGGCTGAAAGAAATTATATTGATCTAGCTTGCTTACATACAATCCAATAACTTACCTCAATAGTAGTGTTGTTCACAATGGACATCCTCATATTTATAGTTGATGCCTCTAAGATCTAGAAACTTCTAATGTTCTAGATATCTCTAAAATTGGAATGCTCTTTTTCCTTGAACATCTTCTAGTTTCTAGAAGGTTCTAGCCCTTCTAGAAGATTTTAGTTCTTCTAAAAACATCTTGTAACTTTTCTAGAAGATTCTAGTTCTTCTAGAAACATATTCTAACTTTTCTAGACAATCTCATTCCTTAACACAAAGGAGATTCATGATCAGTGTGTAATTCATGGCGCCTCCCAAACTGAAAATCACGCTTCTCATATTTTTATAGATAGTCGCCTCTCTTCAGCACGATACCTCAAAAATGAAATCAGATATTAGAGGATTCGATAGCCTTTCAATAAAAACGCCCTCTGATAATACACCACACACAACCAAAACTAAGATTCATGATTTAATAACAACTATATCCTCAACAAACACGACAATAGGCAGATTGAAAATTAAATGACTACCAACAAAAATAAATGTCTCAACATACACAACCAAGAATTTTTTTTGAAACGCATCTCCAAAAATAGAGTCGGGAATAAAATAAGCACAAATTATATGTGCATGCTTATTAACACCCGAATAAAAAACATTAGTTAAGAATAAAACATAAGACAAAATTAAATCCACATTAATTAATAAATCACATCAAAACATGACAATATTTTGATCATTAAGCACAAATTAGTCTGAAATGAAATCAACATCAATATTTTGATCATTAAGCACAAATCAGTCTAGAATAAAACACATATTCACGTCAGATTCACCATTTTGTTGATGCTGAAAATGAGAAAAATTGATAAATCTATAAACCAAAATCAAAATTTCAGCATCACATCAATGAACCCTCTCCTAAATGAAAGAAAATGCAAAAATGTAATACTAAACTATGAAAAACCAAACATAAGCATTCAAAAGGAAGACAACTCCATTGTTTCCTATCATCAAGATCTTGGATTACATATTTGATGCTCTTGGATTTTTATAAGCACAAATGCATCAAGAAACTATGATGAACGGATGTAAGAGTTTTGTGATTGAAATTGAGTATGTATGCTTCATAGTGAGAAGAAAGAGGGCTTATATAAATGTCCTCACATGATAGATTCAGGTTATGGGAGAAATGTGAGATTAAAAGAGCGAAATGGAGAAATGGATATTTATCCCATATTGTTTAATCAAGTGAAATTGATGGGAATGAAAGAAATAAGAGGGAGATTTTACAATATGATGGAGGTTTGGAAATTTGGAATTAAAGTGGATTTGTGAATTAGAAGAATGATTTAATTAAATGGATTCATATATGAAAATGCAAATGATTTAATGAAATATGCAATGGATAAAGATTTATGCAAATTTAATGTATGGATATTTTAATGATTATGTAAATAGAGTATGGATAGATGGTTTACAGATAACTGATTATGCAAATGGATAAATGATTATAATATTTTAATGGTTTAAGTGAATTAATGAATGAATAGAGGAAAGTATTAAATGAGTTAATTAAACAGATAATAATATCCATTTAATTAATAGAAGAATAATAGGATGATTGTGAGGATAATTTTTAAGCGTCTACATCTTGTTTATAACTTCTTAAACAAATTATTATATTTTAGATGCATAAATTCGCTTCTTTAATTATGATGACATGACAGAGCAACACTTCGTAATTTTACCAATACATGTAAATCATTATTCATTTAATGCACTGAATGTATATGAGATGGCAGTTGAGCATTAATAGCGAGAGTTTTGATTCACACCTTTTATTTTATTTCAAAATAAAGAAAGTTCAGCACTAGACCCTTTTCACAAAATTCCCCTTTAATCAACACAACATCGGGGATTCTTTTTGGATCCAAAAGTGACAAATCACTAGCGTCTAGTTACATAAGGACCAAACAGTTGAGAAGTATTCAACCAATAATTTTAACTAAGTGATTATGATAAAATGATCCAACATCGGGTTTTATCGCCTAGACTAACTTCATAGTTGTGAGGAAATTACCCACTGTCGAATCTCTTTCTGAAATGAGATTAGATTAAAAAAATGTTTCGTATCTAGATCTGCAACACTTTCAAATTCTGACTTTATAATAGATGCTCGTTGATTAATATTTTGGGTCCACATTATGGTACTTCCTATCCCACAAAAGACAATAAGCTCGCCTAAGAAAGAAAAAATTAAGGCTCAATGGGTCGACACCTTGCTATCAGACAAACTTACCTTGCCAAATATGAAACTTACGTGAAGTATTAGATTCAACATGACCCAAAATTCTTGAAAATGAAAAATTATTAACCTTGAATAAACTTCGAATAGTCTCAATAGACTTAAAAGTTTTTATTTCCAATAATAACTATATTCTTCCCCAAAATAACACATCAAAAGACCAACTTCTCAACTACTTATGAATAAACTTGGATTTTACCATTTCCTCCCAAATCACGCGAAGCTAAAAAAAGGGTCCCCATTTTGTAAAAGAGAAATGGGGCATGTTGTGAGACCCAAAATCTAGCAATGAAAGAAACAAACCAAAATAAAACAATCACAAATTATATAAATGAAGATAAAACTTTATACTTTTCCAACTTTATGATTATGGATCATTTCCTTGTCCACTATGAAATGGCTTCCTTTAACTGAAGTAAAATAATCAATTTTATGGGCTCAAGTGTGTGCATGTGATTCATTCATTTCTTATTATAAGTTTGAACATAACAAACATCTCCATTGAACTACATAGTTTTGTTTAACCTTTCAATCCAACTTTGGATAGGACCTTGCTACCAGTCAAACGTCCATGGCCTAGACAAGGTTATCTCTATAATTTCTCCAAACATAGCTCTACTGCTAGTTAGGTGTCTATAGCCTTGGTAGATATATTTGGATAACCTAAAGAGTTGAATTTCTCTTTTTTTATATATTCAATATCTTCTATTTTTCTTTTCTTTTGATATAGCTTTGAAGCTCTTTTTCTTTTCAAAGTTTGTTGACATTGAAGCTTGCTATTAGGTTTGGAATTATAGTGGTAGTAAAGGAAAAAATTTATATTTTTCACTCAATGCAAACATATGCTATCCCCAAACTAGTCATAAAAATTCTTTATGCTTTGGTACATATAATCCCATAATTTTTTTATGAAGTATTCAAGTTAAAACAAGTAATCAATCAAGAGACATTCTAATAGTTAGTAATTATAAAAGTCGCAAACTTTCATAAATTTTATAGTTATTTCAACAATTCATGATTTTCTCATTTCAAAATATTTCCTTATGTTGCTAATTGCCCCCCATTTCTACTTTGAAATGGAGAAACCCCAAAAACAAGGCAAAAAAATAAAAATAACAAAGAAAAGAAGTAGATCCACACCCAAACACACCTAGCCACATATACACAAGCATAAAAACCCTCATAAGGTTGAAAGTAGTGTTAAGAAATTATCCATTAACGAGTAATGAAACATCTTTCCCAATCAAAGTTTTCAACCCATACGTATTATTTCCCAAAATTTATAAGATTTGATAAGGAGTAGTCCATAATTTGTCAAAATTACCATGGTCTCCTTTTTCGTTCATGAGCTTTGTACTAACATAGGACTAAGTCTGATATCCTAAATGTTTTAACTCTAACTCTTCTATCAAACCATCATTTTACCATTGGTTGTTGTTTAGTGAAATGATCAATCACTCTCATGTGTTTTTCTTCTAGATACATTAGTTGTAATAACTTGGCTTCCATCTTGTCATCTAAGCCTAGGCACTCTTGGCAAAATTGCCAATTAGGAATCTTCAAATTAATAGGTAGTACAAGATCAATCTCGTACACTAGATGCTATGGAGAATTTCCTAATGCAAATTTTATTCTTGTTCTATCTACCCATAATGTGAATTTCAATAGGGAATATCATTCCCTAGGATTCTTTTTAATCAATTTTCTAACCAATAGGTTCTTATTAGTTGATTCTACTAACCTATTCCATTGTGGATAATCATTAGAGGAAAAATTTAAATAATACCATACTCAAATTCCCAATTAAAAAATTTTAACGAAGAAAAGATAGGGCCATTGTCATATACCAGGGACTATGGCATTCTCAACCTCGTGATGATGTTTTCTTCTAGGAACTTGATTACAATCTCTATCATACACAATTTGTTGCACATTTTAGTCCATCGGGTACAATAATTTGTTACTGTGGGCACATACCCATGCCTTATAGATGAAGGAGGATTAATCATTCCAATAAAGTCCAATCCCCACTACACAAAAAGTCACATTTCCATCATTGGTTGCAAGGATTGGGTTGTGTATCTCCCTATATCTGCAACTATCTAACATATATGGAAAAGTTTCACGTGTTCAAATTTATCTTTAAATAGGATGATGTCATCTTATTGATTAGTGAATGCATTGGTTTGACTCATCTTGCTCGCTTTACACTTCTTTCAAGCAATTTGTATATGCTTTCATCGCTTATCTTTCTAAATGTAGTTCCCACAAGGATAGTATGGACCTAGTGATGCCTTCTCATGATTTATATTTTGATATCTATCCTCCTACTACCCACATGAATTATACATCTATTAAACTCACCTTCCATCCATTCCATTCTCTCCTAAACTAGCTAGAGGCAAGATGTTCCATTGGAACAACTTAGTGCACCTCCTAAAATATACACATGAGATATTGTAAGAATTTTTGAAACACGGTCCCATTTGCTTACCTCTACCAAGATAACTCTAATATCACACCCAACGACGCTAAATACTTTTGTATTTGTCAACATACACATTGATTTTCTAAGGATAGAAGCATTACATTCAAGCATAAAATTCAAGAAATTATAGGAAAAGGAAAGATAAACATTGAACATACTCATGAGCCCACACCTCCTTTAATTTATCAGTGGACCATATGGAAGAAAAACATCTAAACTAAGAGATTAGTCTTGTTCACTATAAAACACCCTATATTGAGGTTGTAAATGACAATAAAGAGAATCCACCTAATACACAAAATGAGGAATGAATTTTTATATTAGATCTCTCCAGCTATTCTTCTCACTAATTGCCACATTCTATGCTTTTGATTTCCTTTCTTAGCCTTATATTTATGTGCTTGTGTTCCTAGTTAGCATATGGGTGACACAAACACACCTTTAGTGGTGCACGTTGACACAAGCGAATGTGAACACTTGTCACCTCTTCCTTGCATTTTGTATCATTTTTACTAGTGCCGTTTTCTTATTCCATGTATGTTATGATCCCTCCTTCCTTATTCATCCATTTACCTTGTGTTTCCTTACAATTTGGCCCTATGATTATTCCATGTTTGTTGCACTCCGTGTTCTTATTTTACCTTCTCTAGTTTATGTCTTGTTTCCCCACTTGAGGGGCATCTTTATTATATTATTCATATATTAGCTCTCACACTTGCCTGCATGCCTTGTATTTTTAAGCATTTCTCCTTATATGCTACATGATTTTATGATATCCTTGTGATCATTATTGTCCATGGCTATGGTTTTGTTCCACTTTGTAACCACCTTTATCATGATCCTAATACTTCATAGATTTACATCTAGTAATCCCATTTTTATGAAACTTACCATAATCACATCTTATCATCTCATATGATGTTTATAACATTGTGATATAATCTTGTTCATGCTTTCATCCTATGTTTATTATCCTTGTCATGTGTTTATTCTCTTTACTTTGATAACAATTTTATGTTTCTTATCTTCATGCTTATAAGCCTTACATTATCTTTACACTTTTCTCTTTTGATAGCTTATCATTAGATGCTTACACTTCCTTATCATTCTTCTAGAGCTATCTTATCATAGTTATCATATTAGGGGAAATTTATCCTTATATGTGCTAATTTTTCCTTGTATAATCCTCATAAGTACATGATTCATCCTTACACAATATGCCCAAAGAATTTATTACAAAAATTAATTACAATTCTACCAAGATATTATACCAAATATTTATTTTTTTGCATCCACCTTCATGATCACATATTATCTATATCGACATATACACTTACCCTTTTTATAGTTATTACATGATATAAATCTATTAATTGAGGGCCATCTTTTCATTCAGGTGCACATATCATTCATTGAGCATATCTCACTATCATATCGAAATGGGAGCATCATGCATTTCCCACTTTAATGTGTGTTTTTTTCTCTTGGAGTCACAATAGGGACACCCAACATTCTCTACACTATTAATTACACAACAATGCCTGATGTGCCATGCACCTAGATCTATCTCACACTATGGATCCATTTCCTTCCCTCAACCATTGTGTGCTTGTGCTCTTGGAGCCACATTTAAGGCCACATGCCTTTTCTAGTGTTCTATGTACTTATGCATGTATCTCTTACCATAAGTGAAGCACTGCCACTTTCTTTTTCTTTTACTGAGGGAAACCTTATACCTTGATTATTATCTCGAACCCATGATATTACCATGCTTATCCTTTGACATATATTATTTTATAATCACACGATGTATTCATTTCATTCATTGTTTTACATTATTTATATGCTTGCATGCTTAGCTTACATTTAAATTCCATTAATTTTTTTTTCCTCTCCTTTAATTCCTTACATCCAATAGATGAAACTGATTGAAGGGAAGGCATATCTATCACTAGCACTCCTATATTGAGATAGTAAATAGATATGGTATTGATACATAGACTTGCCACCATGTTTAGACAAATCATTATCACATCGTAGAGGTAGTGCATAACATGCCATCACCACTTTTCATATAGGTGAAAATTTCTAACCTTACAATTTTCTTCTTTCATAATCACAGATAGTAATTCAACTTGCCTATATTTTAAACTTTAGTTGTGTGACATAAGCTACTCATTTCATATCATTTCTTTGATTTGTAGGTTCTCATTGAGAAAAGAAGAAAAATATACATATAGATTTAGTGGGGTTCATTACTTCACATGGACCTCTATATATTTTTAAGTGGATTTTTACGTTACATGCATCTTTGTAAGTTCTCATTTACTTTAAGATACATGTTCATGATGAGATTCACATGCATTTTAGAATAGGGGAAAAATATAATGGTGAAATTTAGAGACCTACTGAATTTCACCATTAGGATTAAATAGCTTTAGGTCTATTTTGATGGAATGACTTAATATAATTACATTCACAAATGACACAATTGTGCAAAGTTGGGCTCCTTCTCTAATTTGTTATTCATGTTCATTTATGCTCATCCATATATCCACACCTATATCCCTATCTTCCATATATCCACACATATCCCTATAATTTAGACATTTATTATACCTATGCATGCACTTACCGACACATTTGTTACCCGCCTCAATATTAGAAACCTTTATATCCTAGGCCAATCTTGTGGTATGTAAGAACAATCTCACACCACACATAATTGACCCAAAATTTATAAAAAATCAAAACTCAAAACCTATGTTGACTCCCACATATTCCACTAGTTGTTATGAGCCTAACTAATACAAATTTGTAGCCTTAGTTGTTATGTCTTGGTATTTAAAGACATTCAATGTGTATTAATTATTATTAATTATCAAGGGAAAAGCATATAACTTGTAGAGAAGAATTATATAGGAATGTTTTTGTATAGTCTAAGATTAACATCTTTGATTATTTCTAAGATCTTAAAGTTGGTCTAATCAAGGGGGTCGACCACACAAAACATGAACCTTATGATTCAATGATTTTTCCAAGGTATTTTTAAATACCACCAGTCCTTAACAATTAATAAAGACTAAACTTCAAAGTGAGTCAACAGACAAACACATTCAACCAAATTAGATCCACATGTTACAAAGTAGATTCATGTCGCACATAATTGACCTAGGGCTACACGATCAATTTATAGTGGACTACAATTTGTAAAAAAATCCTAGACAATTTACACATCAGAAGCACCTAATTTACATTCTTTTGCACATTTTTATCATTTTCAACCCCTAAAATATCTAAGGGTTGAGGCATCCCTTTATCCATTTTCGAGGAGAAATCTCTTGTGGTATATTGGCTTATGTTTCTTTAACATGTGGCACAAGATGGCCATAGTGATGTTAGAAGAACATTCATGCATTCATTAAAAAGACCTTGTTTAATTTTCTAGCACTGCCATCTCATTATGATTGTTTGCTCCCTTTAGTACTTTGTCTATATTAAAACACTAACACTACTCTTGGTTTTAAGTTCTTTGTTGACCAATAAGAAGCATTATTTTTATTTGTTATTTCAACCAATTTACCTAAACTTCATTCCTGTACACCTGAGTTGGCCTAATGGTGGAGAACTTGTACTCTTGAAAGAGAGGTCACAAGTTCAAATCCTGCAGGGGGTAAGGTATGTACACCTCGTATTGTGGAGCACGAGTTAGATGCCTCCCTCATATTGGGAGTACGAGGAGTCCCATATATTGTAAGCCATCTGTAGACCCAAAAACAGACCGCCTGGTATCGTGGACTATAAAAGGACCTTTCCTTTCCTTTTCAACCCTTGTCAAAATAGGATAATTATGTCAATATATGTTAAATCTTTATTTTAACTTATTATTAATTACATCTAATTAATGAAAATTAATTATTATTTATCAATTTGTTCTTTATAATGTTGAAAGAGAAATAATATTTGTTTTAATTTAAAATGACAAAAATGTGTTTTATCCCAAATGATATTGGATAAAAAAAAATAGTCTATTGCTCCATACACAAAAATTATAATTATAATATGAGAAAAGTGACAAAGTGTTCAACTTATTCAATTTTTGGATTAATACAAAGTTCTTTGTCATTTTCAACAATCTATAAACAAAAAATAATTTTGAAATTCAATTATCTTAATTACTAATTTATTACAAAACATGAAAAATAATCACAAGTGTAAAACTTATTTATTTTTAAAATTGATATCAAGTTTTATTATTTTTAATAATATTTCAATAAAACAAAATTTAGTTGAGTATTATAATTATATTAGATAATCACTAAAGAAATAATAAATAATAAAACATTTATTGATACAAATAATATTAATTAACAAATATACAAGCACATGCAATTAAAAAGTTTGTCTCTATTATAAATAAAAAATAGCATAACTAGAATCAAACAAAGTACATCCTGCAAATGCATCCCTATTATTTATTATTTTTAAAATCAAATATATTATATGTAACTTTTGTTTCAAATTATCCTATTTCAATACTTAAAATATAGTTTAATTAAACTACTAACATATAATTTAACAAAATAAATATATTCTTAAACATGTAAGAATAAAAACTAACCCCTACATAACAATTATTTAATAAATTTTTATTATACATACTAAATAACAATGAAAAGAGATATGACACAATACTTCTTTGATATAACTATAATTATACCACTTTAAATCTACCCTAAACCAATCTTACATAATTATTTGTACATATATAATATTTTACATTATATTAAAGATAATCTTATCATATTAAATTGTATTATTATCTATTAATGAAAAAACATCAATAACCCATTCAATCTTCACCTAATTAAATTACTCCCCAATCACCTCTCATGGTTTTCTTAAAGCATCCATTGCATTTCTTCAAAAATAACGACACAAAAGACGAGATAAAATGTAAGATGAATCAAATACCCACCTTAAATCATTTACATCCTACATTAACTTCTTATGCAAACAATAATCATTGAATGTCACAATTTTTACTCTCAATTCTCAATTCAAGAACACAATCATCTCAAATAGGAGTTTATAAATGTAATAGATTCATCATGTGATCAAATAAAAGTATGCACTTGACAAAGTGTTCAACTAATTACAAAATACTAAATTGTTTCTTATGGTATTTCAAAGGAGAACAAACAAAAGTATGCACTTGACAATGTGTTTAACTTATTACAAAATACTAAATTGTCTCTTATGGTATTTCAAAGGAGAACTAATAACATGATTTAGATTTTGGAATTTATAAATTTAATAGATTCATCATGTAATCAAATAAAATTATGCACTTGACAAAGTGTTTAACTTATTACAAAGCCTTAGTATTTTGGATATTAAATCGTCTCTTATGGTATTTCAAAAGAGAACTGTCATGTCTCCAAATTGGAGGTATCATGATTTAATTAATTTAACTAATTAAGTTGTCCAAATATTGATATTTCATAAGGATGACTAATTGATTATTTTAATTAAATTAAAGTGAAGATATTAAATTAATTATTTATAAAGTTATTCCAATAAATTAATATATAAATGATGACTTTATATTTAATTAGTTTAATAAAGTGACTAAATAAAATATATCATAAAGTCACTTAAGTTAAATTATATCTTGTATCCCACATTGACAAGAAAAGTGTGTGGGCTCTCCTATGAAAAGTATACGAAGAAGCTTGGGCTAGGCATTTGAACATCTTGAGTTGAATACATCTTTTCTACTACATTGTTGAAGCTGAATGTTTAGCTTGTTGATTTCCAGTCTTCATTTGTGAAATACCAAACCTAGCTAGTTACTTCCAATTTTGGTTGTGAAATATCAACCCTAGTTTGGAATTTGGAGGAGCTACTTCAGACTTCTCGATTTGGACTTCATTGGCAAAATTAGTGGCCTTTGACCAATTTTGGAAGGAATCATTTTGAAAACACATTGAAGATCAATATTCAAATTTTATTGAAGAAAATAAGCAAATATTGGAGTCATCATTTTCAGTCCAATGGAATAGACGATTTTGTTGGAGAAAAGCATCTAGCTTGAAAGGGGATGATTTTGGTATTGCTGATAAACAAAAATCAGAATTAAGCTTATGCTAGGCACACCTAGTGAGAGGCGATTTTGTGAAAAGAGTGCAAGATAAAATCTGGGAAAATTCGAAAGGCATTGATTTGCATATTGGAAGCAAGGCACAACATTTTGAAGGTCATTGGTAGCTTGTGCAAGAATATTCAAACCATTTTGTGTTGGCAGCAAGCCATTTCTAGGTTCCATATTTTATTATTGTATTGCATTTAGAGATTTGAATTCATATAGTATCCATTTGTTGTCTCAATCAACATCTTATTAATGTAATTATAGATATAAAATAGACTTCATATTGCATATGTAATGTTCTTCATACAATTGATAAGGCATTTAGTTTCAGTCATATTCATATGAGAAGTTGAAAGTAAGCTCAAACAGTTTAGGTCTGATTGCATCTCATCTTCAGTATTGTAAGCACTCTCATATCATTGCAATATCATTTGGAGATATAAGGAGTTTGGTTGCCATCTATTTGACGAAATGTCTCTCATATGTAATTGCATTACATTGAATTAGATTTCATGCCAAGTGTTTGTGAAAATGTCTCTTGGTTGTAGGTATGCATTTTGCACTAGAATTTCATGTATGTGCATTTGAAAAATACAAAGGAGTTGCATATCATCTTAGTTACTTGTTTAGTTACATTTGCAATCATTTTAAGCATTCAAACATCTTTGGCATCACACCAAAACCAAATCAAGCAAACTGAAACACAAAACCAACAAGTACAAGGTTGCAAGCAAAGTGTTTGACAAAATTCCCAAGGCAGAAATTGAAGGGGTTTGAGTCTAAATCAGTGTTGTTTATGATTAAATTTCTTTCAGATTATAAACAAAATATTGAACTAAAAATTATGAAGTTGATGCCAAATCAATATTGGAAGTATTGGTCATGAATTTACAAGTCTGAATTTTTGTTTAATGGTATTCGATCCTCAAAAGCAGAACACTTATTTATTTCGATGTCTTTCCTTGTGGATCAGATCTATCTTAAATATGAATGGAGAGACACATCCCATGAGTGGACATGTATCCACGTTGTGGAGACATGTCCGCTCATGGATTGTGCCTTTTCGTCTAACTAAGACACCCGATCACCAATCGGGTTAGTTACTTAATAAACATGAATGCTTACTAAGTTCGATTTGTATTTTATCTTGCACAAATAAATAATATCCAATCTGGAACTCGATCGGGATTCTATATGAAACATATAAAACCAATAATCTACAAGTAATAACCTCTAAATGCAGATCGATAATATACTTGGTATGTAGCAGATTTCGATATATATATAAATGATGACATGAATATATATATGATTAATATATATGTGTGTATACATATATCAGTATACACACACATATGATCAAATTGATCATCATTTATATCTGACCAAAGCTACTATATTTCAACAATCAACAAGGCTCATTTCAGTGGTGTTAAGACTTTGAACTCCAAGTTTTTGTGGATAGAAAGATCTTTTTCCTTTTAGGTGAAAACCCTAGAAGCACAAGAGAGTACGCTTTCCCCTAAAAATTTGTGATTCACTTTGATAAGCCAACTAGAAATCCAATTCAAACTAGCAAGGGACATCTCAATGGTGTCAAAGCTAAGAATCTTGCCAACTTGTAGAGTGGATTGGATTTGGTTTCAGCGAATCAAGAATTTTAGTCATGGATGATATAATATCTGCTTATGAAAAGTACCTCACACTTCCACAAGAGATTAGAAATGACCTTCCTTTCTTCAGCAATTCAAAGGAAGCTTGGATGGAGTCATTTATTCAACAACAAATTTCTATGAAGAGAAGATTGAAATCTTTTTCAAAGGGGTCCACATTCCACAACACAAAGAAGGAGAAACATGAGGTATCTACAAGAGAAATATCTAGAATCCTCTATGATGAATTTTCTGCAGTTAGTGATCAACCTACAATTTATCCTAAGGAGAGCAAAAATCAGATTTGTATAGAGGAATATGTTGAGCCCATGACACTTCATGATGACTACAAGTTTGAAGAAGAGCACGTGATGGTTGAAGACAAACCAATTACATTAGAGCAACGACATGAAGATATAAAGGTGGACGGGGAAGTTGATCATTTTCTTAGTGGAGCAGCCACTAGTCTTTCGACAACACATGAGGAGGAGACTATACAATGGCATGATGTCATTATTGATTTGTTTGAGGACAACAACATTATGTCTCATCATTCTCATGAGATAAGAGCTTTTGATCATGAGAAAGTCAATGATATGATATCACCCATTGATGGCAACCCTACACCAAGTGATAGACATGAAGATATCAAGCATAAGAGGACTGATTTTGTATATTTTGGCATAGAAGAGGTTAAGAGGTCTGAAAAGATGAATGAAGAATGGGTGCAAAAAGACAAAGAGGCTAAATTAGTGGTTGCCAATGCAAGACCTCTTCATAAAGTCAAAGAAAAGGTCAATCTCATCAACATAGCAAGGCAAAGAAGGATAGATAACATTAGAAGTCTCTTTGCTCAAAGAGAAGATGAATATGAAAATGCACATTGTTCTAATAATGGTGATGAGGTTGAGGATGAGTGCATTAATAGTTGTGAGATTGACATTGGTCAATATTTTCAGGAGAAGGTGATATCTTTCACACTGGATTCAGATATTGATCCAAACTCTTTCTAGGGAGTAGATGACATTCATGATGGCACCTTTCTCACTCCTAAAAGTGAGTCAGGACACTTGTAGTTACCTTGTGGGAGAGGACTTGATTATGTTGTTGCAAGACCAACTCATCCTATTGTGAGTTTTGTGTTTTCTTCTGAGGATGGTAGTATTGGATGGGATACATATGACCGCTTGGGTATTCCATTAGCACAGGTAGGAGAGTTTCACCTCGATTGCATTAGGTGTGCTCATCAGTTTACAGTCAACCCACATGTTCAGGATTTGATGATGTAGAGAGTTCGGTTGAGTTCGGGTTCACTTTGGTGCGACACATTCTCAACTTCAAGTGATGAGTCCAAGTCTCCTGCCTTACCCTTTCCAATTGATTGCTTCCAAAAACAAGGTTTTGAGATTTGGTCAGATGGGACTTTAGGGGGAGGTATCAGAGTGACACCGAAAGTCAGTTGGAGTTGAGTTTGGAGGACTTCCAGTTTATTCATGTGATCTAGGTGGAGATTGTCTTTGGAAAGTTCGGATGCATGAGGATTATTATTGCAATACTTGGAGTTAGCATGGTGGGGCATACATACATGTTTGGGGCCCAAGAGTTTTCTTGTTGGATAGTTGGCCTCACAAATTGATAAGACTTCACAGTGACAAGAGCTTCAACTATATTCAAAGGATGTTGGTTGGAGTACTTCTCAGGATCACTTGGGATCCGAGTGGTTGGTGGACAGGTGCAGGTGATTTTCCATTTCAGGCTTCAATTACTATGGCAATTGGATGGTTTGGCAAATGCAAATTGCTTGAGGGCAAACTATCTTTGGAAAGGGAGGACTGTCATGTCCCCGAATTGGAGGTATCATGATTTAATTAATTTAATTAATTTAATTGTCCAAATATTGATATTTCATAAGGATGACTAATTGATTATTTTAATTAAATTAAAGTGAAGATATTAAATTAATTATTTATAAAGTTATTCCAATAAATTAATATCTAAAAGATGACTTTATATTTAATTAGTTTAATAAAGTGGCTAAATAAAATATATCATAAAGTCACTTAAGTTAAATTATATCTTGTATCCCACATTGACAAGAAAAGTGTGTGGGCTCTCCTATGAAAAGTATAAGAAGAAGCTTGGGCTAGGCATTTGGACATCTTGAGTTGAATACACCTTTTCTACTACATTGCTGAAGTTGAATGTTTAGCTTGTTGATTTCCAATCTTCGTTTGTGAAAGACCAAACCTAGCTGGTTACTTCCAATTTCAGTTGTGAAATATCAACCCTAGTTTGGAATTTGGACGAGCTACTTCAGACTTCTCGATTTGGACTTCATTGGCAAAATTAGCGACCTTTGGCCAATTTTGGAAGGAATTATTTAGAGAACACATTGAAGATCAATATTCAAATTTTATTGAAGAAAATAATCAAATATTGGAGTCATCATTTTCAGTCCAATGGAATAGACAATTTTGCTAGAGAAAGGCATCTAGCTTGAAAGGGGACGATTTTGGTATTGCTAATAAACAAAAAACAAATTAAGCTTATGTTGGGCACACTTAGTGAGAGACGATTTTGTGAAAAGAGTGTAAGATAAAATCTGGGAAAATTCTGAAGGCATTGATTTGCATATTGGAAGCAAGGCACAACATTTTCAAGGTCATTGGTAGCTTGTGCAATAAGATTCGAACCATTTTGTGTTGGCAACAAGCCATTTCCAGGTTCCATATTTTATTATTGTATTGCATTTAGAGATTCAAATTCATATAGTATCCATTTGTTGTCTCAATCACCATCTTATCAATGTAATTACAAATATAAAATAGACTTCATATTGCATATGTAATGTTGTTCTTCATACAACTGATAAGGCATTTAGTTTCAATCATATTCATATGAGAAGTTGAAAGTAAGCTCAAATAGTTTAGGTCTGATTGCATCTCATCTTCAGTATTGTAAGCACTCGTATCATTGCAACATCATTTAGATATAAAGAGTTTGGTTGCCATCTATTTGACGAAATGTCTCTCATATGTAATTGCATTACATTGAATTAGATTTCATGCCAAGTGTTTGTGAAAATGTCTCTTGGCTGTATGTATGCATTTTGCCAAAATTTCATGTATGTGCATTTGAAAAATACAAAGGAGTTGCTTATCATCTTAGTTACTTGTTTAGTTACATTTGCAATCATTTTAAGCATTCAAACATCTTTGGCATCGCACCAAAACCAAATCAAGCAAACTGAAACACAAAACCAACAAGTACAAGGTTGCAAGCAAATTGTTTGACAAAATTCCCAAGGTAAAAATCGAAGGGGTTTGAGTCTAAATCAGCAAGACTCATTTCAATGGTGTCAAGGCTTTGAACTCCAAGTTTTTGTGGATAGAAAGATCTTTTTCCTTTTAGATGAAAAACCCTAGAAGCGCAAGAGAGTGGGCTTTTTCCTAAAAAATTGTGATTCACTTTGATAGGCCACCTGGAAATCCGGTTCAAACTAGCAAGGGGCATCTCAAGAACTAATAACATGATTTAGATTTTTGCATTGTCCAGTATTATGGTTTTAAATAGATTTGTTGGTTTTACTATTTAATTCACTTTTGGGCTCCCAATGACTTTGCAGATAAATATTAATCAAGAATGCACTTTTCTTTTTGTAGAATAGATTTTAACATGCATTTAACACAACAATCACATATAATCTTATTTATCTATTGATATAAACAACCTCAAATAAATAATATTATATTATTAATATAATCTATCAAATCATAAGTTTAATAATTATTTTTATTAATTTTTGATAATGTCTTTTTTTATTTATAACATCATCTTATCAAATTTAAATGTATAATAGTTTAATTTTTTAATCTTTTAATTGTTCACAAACATATTGTTTAAAAATAATAATTGAACCCACACTATGATTCATAATATTTCTAAATAAATTTACATGTAAATATTTTTAATTGAATTCCAAGTCAATTTAAAATTAATTATTATGAATCACCATTTACTAAAAAAAAAAAATTATAAAATCTAAATTGGAAACCAGTTTAAAATTATTTTAAATAATTACATTTAATGAATTTTTATTATGAACATTAAATTCCAAATCAATTTAAAATGAATTATCAGTCTTATCATAAACATTAAATTCCAAATCAATTTAAAATTAGTTAACATAGATCATTATAGTTGGAAAGCATACGTCTCAACTTCAACAATATCACAAGTTTAAACACCTTATGTCTTCTGTTCAGATTTATTGATCCAATCTGGAATACATCATCGTGTATCAAGACATTATACCTTTAGATGATATGCTTCTAGAACTTTCTAGAGTTTTAGGTTCACTTCCTGGAAGTACTTCCCCCAATGTAGACTAGAAACCACATACAAGATATGTATGAAGGGCACCGACTCACCAATTTCCCAATTTACAAGGGCATAATTTTGTTTTCTTTTTAGTGGCCACGCTTGTATTGAATTTAAGAAGTAAATGTTCATATAATATGTTGAAATTTATATTAGGATGCTTACAAAAGTGAGTTCTACAATAAACTATGAATTATACTTCTCTGTAAGTTCACTAAATTGAGTACAGCCCTACATTGAAAAATTCAAGTAAAATGAAATTCAGTGGAGATGAAAAACAATCTTAGAAAACAAATATGCTAGCGAAAACACACTAATTGAAATTGAAATTTATTGGTAACTACCAAATCAAGAACTCTAATCTACAAATAACATCAAAATTGCTGACAAAATTTTTGTTATATAACATGTACTCTGCATTATTCTGGGAACACTAAAAAATACTGAATAATTAAAATTGAAGATCGAATTCTATGTACAGAAATAAATGTCTTCTAATTCAAGAGATAATTAAGTGCTAAATGATAGCCACCTACTAGTACAAAACACGATATTCCACTTTGGGCTGTCCGAATCCAACGCCCATGAGATAAGAACCTTCTATCAAAAGGACTTATGCCTGCAAACCTTTCGTACCAACTTCCTGGTTCCTTCCACTTGTAAAGTTTCCGTTCCATTGATACATACTGCACAGAAAGTGAAGCTTACTCAGAGGTCCATCAAGAAAAAAAATCAGGACAGTGAGATATGAAAGAGATCTAAATCAAGTACCAAAGACCATATATTGGATGAGTGATTTTGACCTCCATTATCAATAACATGTGATACAAAATTATATACACATTAATGCATTTGACTGGAAATCAACCACATATTTGTTATTCTTTACACTGACCTAAATTTGTTACCACTGCAGATACAAGATAAGATGCATATCGATCAAGCAAATGCTTTAAGGAATAAAATATTTTATATAATCATTATACAGTTGCCAAATATTTGAACTTCATAGAATCACAAAAAAATACATATTCAAATGTAGTTAAACCATATAAGTTCAGCAGATGAGACCGAAAAGGAACAAGGATGTGGTGGTGCCATTGCCCAACTTCCTAGCTTCCTTAAAGTTGGATCATTCAAGGTTAGAGGAGTACTTTGTGGGCAGTGAATAATCACACTCATTGATACAGATGCTACTCACAATTTTATTGATGAAGGGCTTGTCACCAAGAGAGCAATCAAAACAGAAAATTTTGAAGGCTTCAAGATGATGGTTGCGGATGGTTTTACCCTTACTTGCACACGTAAAATTTCCAACTTGGGTATACAGTTGGGGGAATATCAGTTGAGGGATGATTTATATGTGGTGAGTATAGGGGCTATGGATGTGGTCCTAGGTATGCATTGGATGCGTACACTTGGAGAGCTCACCATGAACTTGAACACAATGGAGATGAGGTTCAAATCAGAGGGTAAAAGGATAGTGCTTAGAGGCATGTCAGATGGGTGTACTAGAGTAGTTTCCTTAAAAAGACTGGAGAGATTGATTCAGCATGGGTAGGTGGAGTGGGCAGCAGAGTGTATCATAATGCTTATGGTTACGGAGCAGCAAAAGAGAGATCATTATCCAAATGTTCAGACTTTGCTATCTAGGCATAGAAAAGTGTTCGGTAGTATACCTCCTGGGAGACCTCTGGAGAGAGGGATTGAGCACGTTATCAAGTTAGAGGAGGGTACTAAGCTCTTGATTACTACGCCATACCGTCATCCAAAGAGGCATAAAGATGAGATTGAAAAGGTGATCAAAGAAATATGAGATGTCCCCATATAGCATTATTATAACTTTTGCCTTTAATCTTCTAAATCAAGATATTCAAAAGGGCCTAGGACCAATAATTTAAAATGATATACTTTAAGAGTAATTTTCAAGGCTAATGTACTCGATTATTAGACTATATTATTTATTGATGATAATTGAAGATATGTAAAAAGGAGCAGGGAAAACTTTAGTGGCAAATCTTCGCCAATTGGCGAATATTTGAAATCGGGACCTCCAAAAATGGCGAATAATACAAGTTAGAAAGGATGTTGAATAACCAAGGTTTTACAAAAAAGTAAATTTGTCTAGATTAATTCGCTAATGCATTATTTTTTAAACGATGCGTCATTGGAACTGATTCACCAGTAGTTTATACTGTAATTACAGATATTAATTATATTCGCCATTAATTTTATATTCCTACAATTAATTTTTGGAAAATATCGCCACTAATAATAATTTATCTTTTCATTTTAGGGATATTTTAGTCTTGAATAGGTTTTTTATTTATTGCCATCGATTAGCTTTTTAATCGAATGGCTGCAAGTCAATTCCGTGACTTTATATGCATGTGCCTTTTAAAAAAGTTGTTGAGGCCCAAAATTTGATCTCCACTG